>OY294068.1:84917042-85517042 GCA_958510875.1 Endomychus coccineus | reverse complement strand
GAATTGCAATTAATGATAAAAAAAGTTCTACCGAGAAATAAATGTTTGTATACATTGTATGAATTTTATAAAATTTCGTTCATAATACAATTTCATACATTTTCATACATAAAATGGCCTCATGAAATTGCATTAAATATTATAATAAAATTGTATAAAATTTCATTAGTTTTTATAAAATTTTATACTGAAAATGAAATTTTTCGAAGCGTTATAAAATTTTAAAATTGTATGACATTTCATCCAGTCATTTTCGGCATGGAAGCTTACGGAATTTAATAAAATTTCATAAATTGATACTTGGATAAAAATTATAAAGAAATATTAATATTTCTTGAATAATTAAAAATAATAATGATCACATCGAACTGTTTCACTGTTGCAGATCATATCATTTCAAAATAAATATTGATTCTGCTTACGAATATATGTCTCCCAAGTTACCAAAACTACAACTACGAACAATTTTTATTTTCAATATTCTTGTAGGACTAGTGATACAGACCCATTTTTTGGTAGGACACTGTTTGATTTAGGCAAAGAATGCACTATCTGAATATGTGTTTTTTTTGTCCTACAGTTATTAATGAAAAAAGTGTTACCGTGGGATCGACAACTTCCAAGCGTAGGACTAGGAAAACGTACCACTACATTTGTAGGACTTTGCGGTCATTTAATCATACAAATATTCACTAAGTTGCATACAAAAAATCAGCTGTTATTAATAATTTTTATGACCTCGTTATTTCGACATTTTCGGCGTGGAGGACGCTCTAATTCAAACAATCGATTTTGTAGGACAATTGTTTTTTCGAGTTTATTATCATATTATCTCAAAATTTCAATAAAAAATTTACTGTTATTCAGACAATTTCGACACCCTACCAAATCTACATGTTCTACACCTGCGCACTTCATCACCTACCTCTTTAAGAATTTGCACAGGGGAAAAACTTGGGCGTCTCGTCAATCCGAACGAACTCACGAAGATTCAGCCTGTTATAAATCACTTAAAAAAACAGGCGGTGGCTGCTGTACTAGTAAGAATGTTACTGAATCATAATTGTGAGTTTGCCGTTAATAAATTTAATACATAACTATTTAAGAATGATAAGTTGATAAGATCTCTCTAGTCTAGTACGATCAGTAATACAATAAACCTATAGTTCTAGACAATTATGAATATATGTCGCACTGAGAAATCAAAGGTATCCGTATAAAACATAGAATAGTAAAGTACATTTTTCATTGGGTGTTTTTAAATTCTTCCCGATATATTTTCTGCTACTACAATATTTCCGAAAGCTATTTTTCCAACAAAACTGAGGGAAGTCAGGGACTGATCACAGTACATTTGGGTTATGAGTAGATATATGTATAATTCGGTAGAGTTGATATTGATAGTTAGGTGAAAATTGGTTTGAAAGATGTTCGCGTGTGCGAGTGGATGATAATAGATTTTTTTCAACAGTAAGCATGCTTCAATACACTTGCAGATATTGTTTCATGGATTTGTTTATTAATGAAGCAGATTTGCTTAATACAGCATCTATGTTGTCAATTTCTTTCTCCCAAGATATTTTGTCGTTCAGTGATATTCCTGGAAAGTTTATGACTTGACCTGTACTAAAGTTTTACCAATGATTTTGACGAGAGGACTGCAGCCTCAAGCTCAATTTTACGCAGGAATACTATGAAAAAGAGTTTTAATGAAACTCAATATAAGGTCATTGTTTGAATACCATTGATGGAGCTCTTTTGCTGAAATATTGGCCTGTACAATTGTTTTATTTGAACGTGCTCCAGATATAACCGTTTCGTTTTTGATGTGTATGGTTTTCGTAGTATATAATCAGGAAATATAAGAAAAAAAACCGGTCCAATAATTGAATCCGGAGCCTACTCCTGCAGAAAAGTATTTTGCAGCTGATTTAAAACTGTCGATTGCCTCTCAGAATATTTTCTGCTACTTTTTCAGGTACATGTCCCAATAGTTTTGGACTCATTAACACAGACGATAAGTAATTGTTTCAAACGGCCTGCTTAACAATAGGATGAAATAATTATGGAAATTATGTTTGAATGTTATGATACAACATTGCAATATCTTTTAGAAAGTTTATAATATTATTCATTGGCAAATTTATGTTAAACTCCAAGTATAACGTTGCTTTACGGCATTCAGAATATTGTGGCCATGCTGAAAATACATGCTTCAATGTGGTGTGAGTAACAGTGATCACGGCATTCCCAGCATTGTCAGAATGTATAGGGTATCCATGTGTTATACGAGTACGTCGAATTCTCCGCCTCTCCATTATACTTTTGTCTCTTAAGTTTGTTGTTTGTAGATAACTTGAGTCAATTACCGATTGTATCCGGGTCCTTGAGGGTTGTGCTGCGTCCTTTGATTTTGCCATTCTTAGCTATTGCTCGTCATGTAATTTTTGAGGTATCTGTATTGCTGAACGTCTTCCAAGGGGAATTTACATAAAATGGTTGATACAGCTATTAGATTATCTTCTTTTGGGCTATTTGGAATACAGGATTTACCAAAATAGGCCATTGAATATTGAATATTTGGAAAACAAAATTAGAATGGAGTCAAATAATATACCAGCTGCAGGCATTCAGAACACCGTCGAGTGAGTTTACCATCGCCTGGGAGCATATCAAGTATAGTTTGAAGAACATTTTGCTCAATTTCTCTGTTACATTGTTTGTACACAGCATTAATGTTATAAGATCCCTAATTGTGTTACTTCTAAAAGAATTAATATTTTTCATAATAAAAACATTGAAAATATTTCAAATATTCTGCCGGAAATTATGTGATATTTAAAATCAATTCGCCTGTTATAAAAGATATGAATTTTATCCCACACATTTGCCCACCCCGGTATAATATAAAGGAACTCTTCAGTTCCCAAGAGATTACTATATATGTAGAGTGCTGGTTAACTCATCCTTCAAGTTCATGTTATTATTTTCTCTAAGAATATGTGTATTTTTTGTAAATAATATTTTCATTATGTTAATTTTGGTCCCTGAAATTTTAGCGAGGTCAAAATTGTGATCAAATATTGTTTCATGTGACCAATATAAGCTTTTTCATATTTATTACAATTTAATTTATGAACAACATTGATGAATATAATATTGGCACTTCGATGTTTGATTCACTAAATAGTATTTATAGTTTTGGTATTATATGTTATGTTCAGAGCTTAATATCTTACAGGTTGGGTGAGACTTATTATGTAGGGAATGCGGAAATATTCAATTTCTGTTCAATCTATAGGATTTTCATTCTCCTGTGAATCCGTATTATTGAATAAAACAGTACCTATTGATGAATTTGGTTATATCACAGCATTAGGTGAACAACTAAAAAATTTAATGAAATATTTCATCGCTTAAACGAATAACCCAATTTTTAAGTTCTACAATAGTGTTACATATAAAAGTGAAACTGTGGTTTAAATTAAAATTTGATAACTCGAAAAAACAATCAGGTTTCACGTACCAATCAATTAATATATTATCATTATTATCTTTGATTATTGTTGTATCCAAAAAATGATTATATTATCTGTCTCAATTTCTGAAGTAAACTGAATATTAAGATCTGCATAATTGAAATAAGTTAAGATATTGAGCACTTTTTCAGATTGTATGGTTGTTTTACTGTCATCTCAGTAACAACCAGGAAACGATAACTCAAATGGTAGTTATTCAGAAACGATACTTGCGTAAATCATTCATAACTAAATTAGCTAAAATTTGTGAGGCAGGATTACCTATGGCGGTACCTAATATTTATTTATACAATTTGTCATCATATGCGAGTAGCTAAAATTAACAATATGAAATCCCTTTTATTCAATATTGTGTGATTTCCAATATGATTCAAGTCGTTATTCAAGGACTGTGTTACTAAGTGTTTTAGTAGAGGATAAAATAAAGATTTGACATTTGAAGATATTAGGACATAATTATTAGAGATTTGTTTACCTCGTATATTCTCAACGAATGAGTACCAATTTGGTGAATCATACGCAACAGTTATAACTAAATTATTGAAAATAGTTGAAACATACTTTGCTATTTATAAACAGGAGATCCAATACAAGATACCGCAGGACGAAAGGGTGAAGCACTTTTTCATCTATGATTCGAAGCAATGCTTGATTACCTTCCTGTGCTCAACTTGGAGATTTAATGTAGGGTCTTCCGGGACTTGTATATACGTATTGTTATCCGACATCATATCGCTGATTTTATCTTGATAATCAATCTTTTTCATAATCACTCTTAACTTACTTTTATCTGACTTAAGTGCAATTAAGAATGTATAAAATCATTGGTCTAATTATTATGCATTTCTAGGAATATATCTTTTCTTTTGTATTTATTCAAATATCTAACAAAATTTTATTCGTAAGCATTATCTAGCTGATTTAAGTTATTTCTGTAGTATTCACAATCAGGAATCAATTCTATAATTGAAATATCACATCAAATTTTGTATGTTCACCAGCAGAGACCCAAAGTCAAAGAATTTTCTAATGTGTCGGATAGATTGATAATCCATTTATCTTTGTCGATAACAATTGCTTGGTGTCATTCTAATAGTGAGGCTAATTTCTTTATTTGTGTATATTTAAATTCATTGAACTCGCACTTATAGAATTATCATTGTATACGGTGTGCAAATGTAGATGTTTGTAGAAGGTAACTCGGTAACTCGGTATCTATGGGAGATATGAACAAATGGAAGTCACATTCTCGTTCTCTTTTTTTTTTGAGACATATCCACTGGTGGAAACAAAAATTTGCTATCGTCTTCTGTTTTCGAGTTATATAGTTTGCGTTTCTTATATTAATTTCGAGTTGGTGGGTGTCATCTATAAAAGTGTTTGTCAGTAAATTGTAGGAGACAACCTGATGAAGCTATTTTCAAGAGGTTGTAGGGAAATTTTATTAATTGTGCATCCTGCAGCAAGCCTAGGCCGATGAATAACACCATTGAGGATGCTAGTATCTGTAATTGGAATGATGACTGCAAATCCTTCAATTTCAAATTGTCAGATTGGAGCTGAATCTAGAATTTCAAGACGTCGAGCCTTGGGCATTTTGAAGACATACAAGTCTTATACAATAAGGAAACAACATCAAATGGAACCAAGTTATTTCCAGCGAAGATCAAGCTTTTGCATACAGTAGCGTCAAAAATGCCATCAATTTCAAATATTCTCTGAAAATTCAGTTTGGACAGACGAAGCCAACATTAGCAATTGGGGAATTGTCAACAGGCATCACGAGCAAATTAGTCTGATATGAAGCCTCACCTTCCAGTTGACGTTCGATATCAGGGATGCTTTTAATGATGAGCGGACTGGTCTTGCATAAAAAGCAAGACCGAGACTATTACAAGACTCTATTTTGACAGCAAGACCAAGACCATGATTCTATATGCAAGAACAAGACCAATATTAAGGCCATATTCTGCAAGACCGAGACTTCTGCAAAAGTCTTGCGAGATAATATTGACAAAGGCTAAATTGCTCCATATGTTGACTTTCTGCCGCGTACTAAATCTCAATTTGATGCTCTTTAAATTCTAGGACAAGATTTAATGTTTAGAAAATTTCGAGATAACACTCCATATCTCGGAAAGAAAAAGCAATTTTGAACAAACTTCTGTTTATTTCATTATAAATTACTAATCAAGGAACTATCTCTGAATTTGTCTTTCAAAAAGTAGACATGTCATAGCTGACTTTACGAGCGTCCTCACCGGCAACTGTAGCCTCCCCCTCACGTAGGGTCCATTCTATCCCAATTTCAGTAAAGAATGGGATACTCTTCAGCAACTTATAGGAGAGTATGCCAAGTTGTGTCGCAGTCTCACCAGGATACTTCTGGGTGCGGCTACAGTAGGCTTGTACAATCGTTGTGAAAAAGCAAGACTCGCAAGACTCTTGATGCAAAACCAAGACCAGGCCTGGTAGCTCGGTGATAGAAGGATCGATCTTTTAATCACTGTGGCTGCTGGTCGCGGGTTCGAATCCTGCGACTGCGGAATTTTTCCGATGGCCCGAGAAAATGGTGCGGCAAGATGCAATGGGCTGTCAAGTCCAAGTGTCATCGAGACTGCCCTGGTTGCAGGATTGAGCCTACCACACGAGGTGGAGTGTTTAGTGGGTGTATCTGAGATGATTAGGTTCGGGACTCAGGGACTCCCACACTACCTTATAGGATGTAACAGGACCATAAGGTGCTCATAAAGAGTTTTAACCACCTCCCAAAAGAAAAAAAAACAAGAACCATATCAAGACTCTACATGCAAGGCCAAGGAACACATTAACTTGCAAGAACAAGACCGAGACTAAGATTATACAAGTCCTGGTCTTGGTCTTACTTTAGTCTTCAGTACACGCTTTGGTTCCACTATTTAATGTGCTCTACAGGGCAATAGTATTTTAACATATCAAGGAAATCGTAATGGCTAACGGTACTACGGAATCGTCAACCAGAAAATTATTGTTGAAAATTTACCCTCAATTAACGCAATGAATCGGGTCTTCCAACGACATGGTGCACCACCTCATAATATCAGAATCGTTTCAGAATTTTTGAATAACAATTTTTAAAATAACTGGATGGGGAAGTAACGGACCAGTGAGTTGGCAACCATCATCACCTTCTTTTGCACCCACAATAAATAGAAATTATGAAAGAAAACCAGTAACAGCTTGAATGAATCAGACAAAATTCTATAGACGATAAATTTCGTTTCAAATCTTTATGTTTATAATGCAGTTCAGAGTATTATGAAAAGGTGCAATTCAGGTATCGAACGTAAGAAGTATCAGTTTGAACATTTATTTCAATTTGTATTCCTATTTTATGGTTGTAATGTATTATAAAATTAGGTATAAATATCTCATTTTTTGCTCTTGACTTGTTGAAGAATCCAGAATTATCAAGATTAGTTTAACATTTTGAAAATAGCTTTATTAGGTTGTCTTCTTTCTGAATAGCGATTGAAATATACTTCAGATGCAATATCACAAATATTATTACTTTGAATGAAGCTTTCTAACATATTTCTCGAAGCTTTCGCAAGACATCTTCACTCATTCAATATTGAATTAAATGAATTAACACTGTAATAGGTGACACCCGCTCGCTTGAAATGAATATAATAAACGCAAAAAGTAATAAAGTGGAATATAATTTTCGATATTGAAGACTGACACATCAAAAGCGATCCGACATATGATACATAGTTAGAAAGAGGAAAAAATCGGTCTCAACTAAAACATGGACAACCATGATTCCCATTTGTAAAAATACAACTTTAGACCATAACTCGAAATTGCATCACTGGACGCCACTGGATTATACAGAAAAAAGTGCTTCTGAAATGTAAGAGTAATTTTCTGCTAACTTCGAAAACAATCACGAATTTGATCTACTGGAAAATCATTATTGATGGCTATTCGTTTGATCTTGTTCAACTCAATAGTGAGGTGTTCTATTTACAATGGTATCGAAAATGCTCAATGGATCATTGAGTGATATGCTGCTAATTTATGGCTACGAGAGCTAAACGATGAGTTCAAAATAGTGATGTCTGTACAAGTGGGTTCCCTGTAGATATTGAAGTTTATTTTATTATGGTCACGTATGAGTGTTAAATCCAAAAAGTTCAAGATCAAACGGATAGCCATCAATAATGGTTTTCCGCTAGATCAAATAATTGAACTAATAAATCGCAAACAACAACAATTAACTTTCTATAAAATTTATTCGGGTATAAAAACATAGATGTAACCACTAAATTCATCTCTTCGACATATTTTGGTACAATAAGCGAACATATTGCTAACATTTTATAACGGCATAACTTTAAAATCGGTTTCAAACCTCAAAATAAACTTTGCCATCTTATATACAACGCCAAAGACAAAACCAATAAATGTAGGAAACCTGGAGTTTATAAGATGATTTGCCCAGACTATGATGACTTTTATATAGGTAGAACTTGTCGTAATTTCAAATTAAGATACGAAGAACATTTTCGCTCGTTTAGACTCAACAAGACTGGCTCAACCTTCGCTAATCATTTTTCACAAACTGGTCATAATTTCCCTAATTTAGATAGCCTAAGCATTCTACATAACCAAACCAGAGGTTTTAGATTGAATTCATTAGAATCAATAGAGATTTATAAAGGTGTCAAAAACTCTAATAAAAATATCCTCAGTGATCAGTTAGACCTATATCAAAGTGATCTTTTCATGTGTTTTCAAACCGATCTTAAAATAATTCTTAGAATATTAAATTATAATCACACTAATTCACAAATTGTTGCTATGTTCACTATGTGATACTGTACTTTCCTAGGATCTACCTGTTTTTGGAATTTCCGTTGATCCCTTAATCTCAACCTTACTTCACTCTACTCTATTTATACTTGAACTGTTTCATTGATTTCTTCATGATTTTATAATTGTTTGATAATGGCACTTCGTTGTTGAAACTATAGTTACATTTTCACGTTATTATTAATAAAAGTGGTATAAAAATAAAGTAAGTAAAACTTTCATATTATCAAAATGATAAATTACCATAAAGTAACGGCTTCCACCATCGATTTTTTATGGTAGCTGTATTTAAAAAAATAGATGATATTTACTAATCGAATCATTACTTACTAATTCAATTTTGTATGAGGATTTTCAGTAGAATAACTGATAAGGCGCTAAGATTGAAATACTGCATTGCATGAATTTCATATTATTTCTGTGATGGTGGATTTACAGATGTATGTGGCGCTTCAGTTTGACTATGAATCGGTGCTGTTGGTTGTGTTTCTTCAGTTTGCCAATTCATAGCATCTCCCTCACTGCCATCCTGGAATAATAACTTGAGTTTATAGTTAAACGTGGACATCGTCTGAGGAATGTCATATGTAAATACCTCTGGATGGTTCTTATTAATCAATTGATAATTCATCGGTTGTTATTATGTTCGGTTACATTTATTTTTGAGATCCGTGATGGGACATTCATGAATACGCTACACTCGATATGAAGCAGCTATCGAGTCATCGTTAGAACGTATCATCTCTCTCAAAAATAGAGAATAAAGCTCATGAATTAGCGAATGATAATGTCAATATAGTGTAAAATTCTATTTTTTCATTTTTTCAGAAATAATGACAAAGTTAACTACGAAATACGCTTGCGTGAACTATGATCGAGGGCCAATGTAATGGGGGCATTGATGAGTGGGAAGCTCTGAATATCAACCACTATAGTCTCTCATTCGAATTTCGAAGTCCCAATTCAATATAAATGAACATGCGTTAAAAATAATTACTTCTGTTGCAACTGAGAGACATGCATTCACCCTGACTTATAGTCTCGTGTATTATATGTTCGAGCTTTTTGATACGAACCCTACTCGTATTTTAATTGGCTATCAGCTCAACATCAGCTCACTCATTGACCACCTGAAACCTCATATAATGGCTATCACTATGATAGATAGATGGCGTCATAGTTATGACATGAGACTGTTCATGGAATAATAATAGAGTGCTCATCAATCGTTATGTATCAATTTTGTACTCTACCTGTCCAGTTCTTTCATTCGATACCATAAAGCTATAGTCGCAACAAGATTCACATTTTCTCCATTCATATTCATCATATAGGATTTTTCCGAACTGTAAATCATCAATACCTCTCATTTGATGCCCACAAGGCTATATTTCGAACAATTTCAATTCCTGATCGACGAAGTTATGGCAAGTTGATCGCTGTAAAATACTACATTCTCGTTCAGCACATCAACTAGAATCTGAATAAATAATAATATTACTTTTTCCGGTTGAACAAAGTGTAAATAATACAACTCACTTCCGGTTTCACCCTGATGATGATATTAAAGTCGAATGAAAAACTTCCGAACGTGTGACAGAATACATCACCGGCAACTCGAACACGCGATAGATGCTGTGACAGTTTGAACACGTGATAGACGAGTCGAACACGTGACAGAACCTTCGAACACGTGAAATACGCCATGACACCTCGTCTAGGACCCTTACAAACAGTCTGTGTAGTCCATATAGTCACAAAATGAATGACAAGCGACAGTTCCATTTCCACAGTGCATTCATAGATAGCGCTCACAAAGAGCTATGACAGTTCATAAACTCGCAAGCGACATGACAGTTCATAGATCTAACATGACAGCTCTACCACGACACTTTCATCATAACCGTTCATATTTACACCATAGAGATCATGTATTAAATAGAGGAGTGAAGCGGGCCGTAATGCCACGCAGGGTTCGAATGAAATTTTCTCTATTAGCGGTCCCCACTCTTCTCGCTTCTACATAAGAGTAACCCGTCATCAATGTAAGCGGTTGGAGGAGAGTGTGAGGGGAGGTACCGCTAAGAAATTTGAACATGTCACGCACCGCTTATTACCTTAAACACAGGCTTTACTCCTCTATCTAATATATGATCTCTATGATTTACACCCGAGATGACAGTTCATACAAACGCCAAGACACCTCCTCGGAGATGATAACGTGATTGACGCCATTAAATATCCAACAAATAACCTGTATATACACACCATCTATTATATAACCTCCTCACTCTAGGGTTTCGTTATCTGTGAACTTCTGTGACCTAGGTTAGTTCTATGCTTTGGGTTGACTGCAACTGGTCCCGATGGCAGCAAGCTACTTCCGTCCTGGAGATAGACATGTGTATTTATTTATATTTCCATATAAAATATGAACGATGATATAATAATTTAGCAGGAGGAATCTATGAGAGCTTGAATTTTGATATGCGAATGACATCATCTGTCTTCGATCGTCATACTATTTTTCATAAATTGAAATATTCAGCAAGAAAATGAGCTCCATGTTTCTGGCTCGTTTATTCTCGGATGCCGCAGTACATTAATTGTTGTCATGTCCGGAGGCTGTATAAATTGGGTCTGGTCGAACGAATTCCACATAAAATTAGGATGATATTTGTGCTCGGAACGAACTCTTTACCAATCTCATAATCTTGGATTAAATCACCTTCGTTGAGTTTGAAGTCACCATCAATATCCCGTTGAATTTTATTTACAACATTCCTGCCGATATCTCATCAGAATCAATCTCGTTATTTGAAAAGGTAATGGATCTGAAGTTATTAATCATCGTTTCTTCGACATCATCAATAACTCTTCCAATATAGACGAATTATGTACATTTTATATGATGAAGCCAATAATTCGAAAAACATGCTGATTTCTACAAAATCAACATATTTTCATGCCAGGTCAATCAATTGTGCTGATTTGGTTTACCCCACTCAATGTTTGTTCGAAATTATCTATGAGGGTCAGGCTGATTGTATTCACTCAGAGTTTGCTAAAACATTTCTTGAATTGAATCACAGTAGTTTGCTGAGTTCCACTTCCATTCAATATATTCATAGATCTCTATCTCAGTTTTTGTATTTTTCTATCACATACGTAGAAGATTTTGAAGCTTACGAGTGTCTCACTGCAGCGTGATTTGGATTTTTTTAATGACTCTGATATATAGTATAGTTATGATATTATATATAGTAACCAACTAGAATTCAGTATCAGTAATGAGGAGACATCACCGTAATGAGTGTTTATACAATAACCTCTGCTGATACAGTTTGGCTTCGTTCTATCAATTTCAAAGATTTATGAGTTTTACTTTATACAAGAGTATCATTAGCATCTTATTTTGAATCTAGTTTTCAATTTTTCGTTCAAAGTTCAAATGCTTCTAGAGTTTGGCGTCTTTTGAAATATTTCTTCCTAAAAAAGATAGTGACTATCTAGCTAACGTATGCCTAAATCAGGCTCTTTTATAGGTATTTTCTTATTATGAGTCATATAAGTTGAATTCACGTGTTTCATCTGTTCGTAATCATTCCATATTTTTCACATTATATTTGGGTAGTGGTAGGGCAAATGCTCCATTATATTATATTCACCTATCTATAAGTTTTTCGGTGGATACCAATATGTAGTAACATTGAATGGTTGATATTGTTATTGACAATCCAAAAAGTCGCAATAATAGAATACTACAGCTTAACTTGTGCACAAATCGGCGTTTCTTTGTATTGTAGCGAATCCGCATGCTTGTATTTTCTGACAAACCTTCCAATTCATAGTAAAATATATTTTGGTGTTAAAACCTCAAACAATTAAACTACCTGATGAAATCATGATTTCACTGAAAATTCATGAAATTCCCCTGTTTCAAGGGAATTACCCATTACCCATCTTTTACCAGAACTAGCTCAATTTACAGAATCTGAATTTGAGAAATGAACGTTTTCTGGATGAACTAGTATTGTTAGAAAATCGTTGATTTTAAGATTTTCACTTACCTATTTATATTGTTTAACTCTTCATATATGTAAGCATACCTTGTAACACCCTATTTGACAAAAGATATATACTAATTCACAGTATTGGACATAGATCATTTTGAAGCAAATATTGGAGTAAGTATCCTAAGTCGTCATATCTAGGAATGAAATGATCTTGAAGACATATTATATTGAAGGGCACGAGCGAAGCTAGCAACCGGTTTGGCATCTACTCATAAATGTGACAATGCTACTGCCATCTTTTCACGACCGTATTTCAAATAATTTGTTTCACCTAATTACAAATCGACCGCATACAACCTGTGATCTGAGATATCAAAGGAACAGATTTTATTCCGGAAGTGCTGCTTATCTATGCTGACGTCTGTATGCTCAGACGTACGGCAAGACAATGAAATGTCACAATAGCAACAAATTATCTGACGCCTTGGTAAGATGTTACGGATCTAAAACGCGATTAGATCAGTAGTTATATCTTAGTTTAACAATGATGATTCTTCTGAGGTAGGAATATATTATTATTATAAATGTAGGGACGTACCAGTGAGGATCCTTTATGCCTAGACCGAAGCACTTTGTACCCGATATCCTCTACTAAAGCGGTTCTCACTCCAGCTTGTTTGCCAAGACGCCGAGATCAACCAATAACATCCTGACCAACATCCAGTCATGACTGGTTGTGCGAATAGATGGTTAGTACCCAGAAGAGGTTTAACGCCGTCTTTGTTCCCAATTATTACAGGTGATTTGCTGCCTGCGTATATCCGTACTTTCTTCAAGCGATGTTTGGTCACAGAGCGGTATGGCACATATTTTTAGGTAGGAATGTATGTTAGTTACAATATTATATCAATATAATTCATATCAATATTCACAATTCAGATAGAACGGAGCCTGAATTTTGAATTTCAGTCTGTGGCCAGAGATATCAGTCTTTTCTGGTACTCTCTGTCGGTGCCACCTTTGTCGGTGACGAGCTCTCTTAAATCCGCGAACATGAGACTATCAAATCGTGCTGCTCTCATATCTAGACCGAAAGCAGCAATCAAAGCGAGCGAAACGGTTTGGCATCTACTCAAAATGGACAATGCTACATCTGAATTTCCTAGGCCGTCTTATATCGATGTTTGATTATCTATTGCGGATAGCATATTGAGTCATCGCTCAATATGCTATCCGCAATAGATAATCAATAGTAGATAGTACATAGTACATAGTAACGATAATCTGTATGCAAAGTTTCGTTTTGAGACTTATTAGATGTAATTATATTGATATTCCTCATTCAGTCAATATGTGATATTCTTGTTGATCCAATGGGGATTAGGGCTTCTTAATAATATTACAGCACAGCAGCGGCTCTTATCTGGTGCAAAGTTGCGAATTGATTCAACTGATTTGCTGGCAATCCTATTTGATGCAATTCCTCATACCCGTTTTCGGAGTAGATTGTGCTGGATGTTCTTTCATTCTGAAGCGCAGGTAGCGTAGCAATCGAACCGGTCTCGAATTAACTCAAATTGGACATGGCTACATCCGGTTTTTTGCGGTCATCTTTGAAGCTATCAACTATTTTCTTGAGATTATTTTGTTCAATAAAATGTTCTAGTTCATTCAAAATTTTTGTACCATCACTTGTTTCAGTATTACGTCTATTATCTAGACATAACTCATTTTAGTGAAAAGTGGCGCTAGATGATTGTAATTAATCACTAACTTCATTTAGGTCTCCACCAGTTTTAGTGTACCATCACTTGTTTCAATAAAGGTTGAAAGAATAAGCCTGGTTGGGTTGGTTTGATGCTGGGAGTAGCGTTTTACATACCTTGTCTTTGAGACGCAGTATCTCTAGCGATGGAAATTATAGTTTGCTGAAATTTAGCTACCGAGTCTTTCGTAGACAAAATAGCCCAAGTAGCTCCCAAGTAGATCAAGTTTCTACTGCGCTTCAGTTTAGCCTATTATTATCTATTTTATCAAATAATTGTAACGAGAAAATTATATTGTTCAATTTCCTCACTTGTTTTAAGGCTGCAATCGTATGTCACGTAAAACAATCTTCTGTCGAGGATTCGCTCAGCAAACTATTTCGCATGAACTTGAACTAGCTCTACACTCAGTTTGAATACTTGATGAAAGGGTGTCTCATCAAATACTTCCCTACGAATGTTTCCAAATACGAATTTATAAGATTATATTCTCATTAATACTTCGCGAACATACGTAAACCGCCGATGCCGATGAAAGTATTAGCTCCTATCGTCAGGCAAAAATTGAAGAGTTTATTGTTAAGTATCAAATAATATATGTTCTTTCCCCATGAGCCTCTTACTTAAGGAAATATAATTGATTACTCTAAAAGAAGATCGGAATATCCAACAACTAGTGAGGAAAGAATTCCATCGTTACAATATGTGCTTAGGTTTTATTCCTTTGTTTCTTTTCCATAATCTTCTGAAATAACTATACTGTGTAATATGAAGAAAGCAACATCTCGATATGTGACTGAAAGATAGATACCGCTACCGACTCGAGGATTACTAATTTTGCAGATTCATTTGAAAATGAAGAATTCAACACATTCTTATTCTGTGACTTGAGTGAAGGTTTTGACTACTTCGATCACGATATCCTGCCACAAAAACTAACGGCATACAACTCTTGCACAAATAACAACAGGTGGTAACAGTAGCTGATGTACATTCCGAGGAAAAGGGATCCATACTTGGACCACTATTCATGATATTTATCAATGTGGAAGATCATTGGATGATATGGATCATATGGATCTCTCATCAAATTTCACCCTATTCGCCAACGATGCTGCGAATGATCATGCTGCAAATATCCTAGATGACTCGTTAAAGAAGGCTTCGAAGGCACAAGAGGAGGCAATAACTTGGTTTGGCCCAAACAGGCTGAACATGAGAAAATAACTTTCACATCGAGTTATATGTGTGCACTCAGCAAAGGCGTTAGGTTAGGATTTATATATATCCAAGACTAATTTGAGGTAACCACATACAACATAACTCGGTTAAGCTTGGGAGAGGTCTGTTTGTACAGCGGAGCCTCTCACTTCGTGATTCTCAGGATACTCCATAAACAACATATTTTGCAATTTTCCATTCACATTTTCATGCAGATTTCGTTTTGGGGCTTTGCGACAGACAGCTATCAGTTATTTAGTAGGCGTAGGAAGGCGATTTGATTGATAGCAGGGCTTAAATACAGAGCAGGAGTACGTTTATCAGGCTCAAAGTTCTCACATTTCCGTCGTAATATACTACTTAACATGCTTTACATAAAGCAGGATGAGGGCCTCTTTAGAACTCATGAAGATATACATATACGAATACAATACATAACAAAAGAGTTCAATTATGTTGTCGATTAAGAAGAGTTCAAATTGGACCAGATTGATGAGCATTAGAATGTTTTGAAACACTTCCCACAATTGTGAAAATCCTTCGCATCTCAATTGAAAAAAAAAAAGATTGGAGGAAGGATTGATTATAAATGCACTTCGTCAGATGAATGTTTTAATTTTAATTTTAAATTGAGAAGCTGTTTTAGTTCCAATTTTCCAATGCAATGGTGATTGTTCATAATTCATGTTATATTATTTTCATGTACCCTGACTTGTTTAAGTACTTTGATGACACCAATAAATTATCTCATCTCACCTTATAGTATAGTTCAGAATAATGGACATGTCGGTAAACGAATTTCGAGGTCGGATAAAAGTAACGGATAATAAATAATTGGAACTGAACATTCTCATGCACCTAATACACCAAAAATTGAAGCATTGAAATGCGTAAGTGAAATAAAAGATATATCACCTAATACTGTCGAATGACAAATATTTAAAGAAGCGTGGAATGTTTTTCCTTGAATATACTATTTATTAATCAAAATACTGCGCATCACAAAGAAACGTTTAAAGTATAATACGAGAACGTGTTCAACACCCATATGCAAATTCACGAACTATTGCAAATTTCATGATTCCTGATTCCACATGCATCAAGAATAAACACCAGATATGTGCATTTTCTATTATGGAATTCTGCTAACAACAATTCGATCCGTATGCTAATTTTTGCTACAAAAGAAAATTCTCGTCTTCTCCAAATAACATCGTTATTGGTTTGTTGACAAAACTATCAAAGCATTCATGATGGACGGATTGATCGACAACAGTGCTTGCCCACCAATATACGTTCTAATGCAAGACAAACGTGATGGAGAATCCGTACTTTCGAAATAATTTTTAAATTTATTGCAAGAGTATTCCTTGATCTTGAGGCATCTGAGTGTTTATTCCATCTGAGACAAAATTTATGGCGTAAAATCCATCAATTCAAGTTAACACCAACACCTAGCTGATGATAAACTGCGTGAAATGCTATTGAGCTCCATTTACATCAAGAATGATATGACGTCATGTATCAAGGTCAACCATTGTTGACAGGTTGGGCAGGTTTCCAATGTTTTTGGATACAAATAAAGATTTTATTCGATGAACTGTTTACAAACAACATTAGGATTTCTTTACTTATAACATCAAATAAGACAAATCAATTATGTCTACTTCCACCTAAATGATTTTTACATGAAGATGTGAAAAATTTACTTTCAGCTTCAAGTCAATATTGCTAATCCATACTGTGATGCCAAAATAAGCATCATTACTTATGGAAACAAACCCTCAAAATACCCGATTATCAAAATATTCATATCAATGCACGATTTTCAAATATACTTTCGATTATATCAGTAACACTAATTCAGTAGGTTGGATATAATATTCCAAAAAAATTAGAACCCATTTTTGGAGCTGTACAAGTTGGAAGATTATCTTTCATATTACATTAGTTGAAGGAAAAGTTGGAAGAAAATATTTTTGCAAGATTCATTTCGGCTACATCTTGCATATATTTTACTAAATATTCATAAACTATGTAAGAAATAAAACTTCTGATTGATAAATAATAGTTTCAAATACTGGTATAAAGATATAATTTATTTGTTTCAAATTTGCTGCTGTGACTATTAAAATTGCTGTTTGTAACTTGAAGTTATTAACAAGCACATTAAAATAATGAATATTACTTCAATGCCTTATTCACTATAGTTTCTATAAAAATTCTGGACATATACTTGTGGCTTATTCATTTGTACTAAGATCAGAAATAATGATTTAAAGGTGTCCCCAATATTATTCCTACTTAACCTTCATTGTATATTACATTTCTTGGGAGTGCCTGTTAGCAGCTCATTCAATATCTACAACGATGATGGTGATTCTTCTAAATTCACCAAAAGTTAAAATTCAAACCAATTTAGGAAGTCGTTCTTATACATTTCATCATGATGATCGACATCCTTTGTTTTTGAGAAAAAATTTTAGTTCTACACTAGGAATAAAATCTGCTGTACAAGCAGAATGAAGTACGATACACATTGCTTCTCCAACATTCATCGTTTTCACAGTTTTAGTGCTAGAATCTTGACAGGAATGACCGACAGTACCATCTTAGAAGATCCATGTCCCGTCGAGATAAACAAAATGACGTATATTCACACATTTAATCTCCAGTTCAATGTACTAATGTGAAAAAGTTTTGATACACGTTTCACAATTTACACAGCACACGATGTAAATGTATTCGTATTTGAGTACAATAAATTCATTATTTTTTTATAATATGTCATACGATTTATTCTTTGACAAATAATTATTGGTTGGGGCTCATTTGCCGGAGGGTTATTACGTCAGGCAGCGCTTATGTCGGGGCGCATTTACCGAGGAGCTTTAGTCGGAGTGCATTTGTGTGGGGCACAACAAGAGGATGAAACATAGTCCATTCAAACATTTGTGGTTCCATAACCAAACCTCAATATTGATGATTCGGTACGTTCAGCAACGAATCCATCAACTTCATATAGAAGACATGGGCTGAAAGAAACAATTTTTGGATGAAATGGACTTGGGCTAGTTTTGCATTAGGTCAAGACATCCCACAGTTTACTTCATATCAAAAAGAATTCCAAAATTCAACAGCCCATATCCTGATGGACTTTGATACACTCTAATAATTACGTAACTAAGGATAAATAGATGAAATAAAATGTATCGTTCAGACTAATATTTAGTGAGTTCACTAATGAACTCACTAACTACACTACTTCGAAAGTATATGAAAGGTAACATTTATTTCCATTACAGTATTCCTGAAATCGTATAAGCAAGTGTATTGAAATTTTGTAGAAAATCAAATATTTCTATAATACTACTTCATGCATCATTTTGACTTGTACGTTACCTCGTCGTCGAAAGGATCATGGTCGGCCATTATCAATTTTCTTCGGGGGTACCTTTCAGGATATCGGGGACGGCTTATACACCAAACACATATTCGTAGTGGCACTGTTTTCTAGAGCATTATCGCGTTCTATTTACATGGTGCGTCCAAACAATAATTAATTACGGATACGGTTTTTGTGGGCTGTCATTTGAGGTATAGCATTTGTTGAGAGTTCTCAGCACATCTATCTGCAAAATATTGAATACATTAGGAGTAGTGAGGGACGCTCCTGTGAACTATCATCAAATATAAGAAACTTATTTGAATATCATGATCATAACAGACATTCCTCAAAAACATCCAAGATTTCGATGAAAACAATAGAGCATACATTTCGTATTTACATATTTTATTCATTACATAATTGATCAGTCCGGAATGGAAGACAATAGAATACTACGATATTTACAATGAGAATGGTCTATAAGCTACATTGTTCTTATTTACAGCATATGAAAAGTACATTTCCATCATGGTTGCACTTTGGAATAATTACAATAGATATTTCAACGCGATATATAATCTGCAGAAGAATTTTTCGAATCAACTAACTCAACCAGGCTCATACTTGATGCCGTTCATCTATTACATCATTGAGCAAGCGAGTTGTTATTATAATATCAAGTACTTCAGTGAGGTTATATTGAAAGGAACACGGACGTGACGTCTGTGTCTTGGTAATCAAAAATAAAAGATGAATGTAGATGCACAACTATTTTATATACAAAAGTGTCTGAAATTCTCACTTTAAGGTTCAAGTGACATCAACGACGTGACGTCACGATCTATTTTATGTCTTTATCCTATGGCAAATTTTGATAGTTCGTGTGACAGCAAGGGTCGGTATAAAACCAAGTTATATTATAGTGTAAATAATTTTGAAACTCAATCTAACAGCAGGTGTCAGTATGAGATGTAGAGTTGTGAAATACATTATTTAGACCATTTGGATAAAATTTCAATGTAAAATAGGGTATAATTCAACGTCTTACGTTAGCGGTTTCTAAATCATTTCCAATATATTTTCTGTTCTTACAATCATTTACATCTATCCGCAGGAGTGTCCGAAAGCTGTTTTGTTGACAAAAGTTAAGGAAGTCACGTAATAAATTGATACCAGGTTTTTTTTAATGTTATAGTTACTTGAAAAACACTTGTTTCATTCACAATGCAATTAACCGTGAAGTCTCTTGGCCTGAGTGAAATATAAAACATCTCAAATCTCAAAATGACTATTTTGTACATGCGGCGAAACTTTTTGCAGGGCAGTATTAACTGCTGATTCACCGGCGTTTCCATATTCAAAATGATTGAACATGTTTAGATATCACTATTCATGATGGAAAAGCTATCTAAATTCAACTTCTCATAGACGGAAGAAAAAGCTAAAGAACCGCCTAGAAGATACTTTTGTTAAAGTTTACAATTCCAACAGATCTGGAATTGAAAAAGTTGATTGTGAGTCATGATCAAAATACTGTGAGTCAAACTAGAAAGAACGTACAAACTCGTGGTAAAGAACATTTCGTCCATATAATGAAAAATGATTTTGTAAAATCTGCATTAGCAGAACATGTTTCAAATACATGTCACAACACTCCTCAAGAGAGCTTATCGGTTTTAAACCACAGTGAATACGAACAAATGTCTAGGTAATACAGAAAGTATGGACATGTATAAACAAAAGAACAATTTATTGAATTCAAATCTATCTCTGACTGAGCGTTAATCCTTATTTGCATCACCAAACCCAAATAGTATTTGTATTGTATTATATTGCATTGAGGATATTTGCACACTGCGAACTAATGAGTCTATTGTGTTCGCTGCTACGCTGTTCAGGATATTCCAGCGGCACTAATAATTGCCCCAACTCTGTAGCCTTGAGGAAGTTCAGGATGTTGGATGGATTCACGTTGGATAAGTCTCCCTCTACTGTATCCAGCGTGCCCTTGAGTTGTGGAAAGAAGTGCATTCTGCGAGGATGTGGTTAGAGGATTGATTCTTCCTTCTCATCGCAGAACCTGCACTCTTCTTTTTCTACTCATCTGAGTTTCGTAGGGAGGGAGTTCTTTCAACCGGTAGTAGCATGTTAGGATTCTGATTGATTATTTTTCCTCAGGTTGATGCAGTCGTTAGATCCCTTCTGGTTATAGTCTCCTAGAATTATCTTTGTCTGTCTTAGTTCTTGTAGTCCTATCCAGAGATAGGAATTCCTGATGTCTATTCATTTTTTGAGTTTTCCCAGTATTGTTCTGGTGCTTATCTTGCAGAAGGGTTCAGGTCTCATAAATGGTGTTCCGGCTTCTGTCGAATTCGTCTGCTTCTTTGTTACCCTCCCCTCCGGTGTTCCGGAATCCATAGGAGAGTAGCTGCATTATTCTTGCTTAATTCGTTCAGTTTGCCTTAGCATTCCGAGGCTATCTTAGGGCTGATTACATGAGAGCTCAGCGCTTTGATGGCTGTCTAACTATCTGGCATAAAGACTGCTTCTGGTCTACAAAATTCTCTTCTATATTGAAATGGACATATTTTCCTATAGCGTGAATGTCCGCTCGCAAAAAGCTCGGGAATTAGCCTCAGCTTCCAGAGTATTTGGTTCAAGGCTCACATACTCTTATTCCAGTTTCTCCTGTGTTCCACAGCCATCAGTGTACCATTTATTAACGTTTCTACTGAGTCTTGGGATTCTTTGTCCTATTTGGTTTTGCAACTGAAATCCGTGTTGGAGTCTTCAAAGAAGCTACACCTTTTTCTCATCTCATTTCGAAGCATGTCATGTTATCTGATTCACAGGGAAGGGTCCATACTTACGTTTGGTGATTTCCTATCCGGTCATTCTATATGTTGTCCTTTTCGCCATACTCTCCAACCAGCACATGGAGTGGTTTGAGGAGGAATACTTCTATAGCAGCCATTGAGCATGTTCTCATTACACCTGTTATGCATAGACAGGCTAGTCTTCATTCTTTCGATAGATTTATCTTCGAGCCCACGTGCATAATTTAATTACTCTAGATCACTACCTAATATGATGATTATTCTCACTATTGCTGTGTTCATCCGCAGGATACTAGAGTTGAATACTCAGTTTTTCCCGCCAAATTTATACACATCATTATTGATTTTATGGCTTCACTTGTTATCTCTCTTCCATGCTTGTTCTAGAGAAGTTCTTTATCTAGTCTAATTCCTAGATGTTTCACCTCTGCCGTCGATGCAATAACACCTCCTTCCAAATTGATGGTTGTGAGGTTGACATTACTTTTTTTGTGATGTCATTTAGGGTGGTTCTGATGTGTTGACGTTAAATCCCAAGAATTGGGATAATTTTTCAGCGTATTCAAGGTCTCTCTGAACTATGGCGCAGAGAATATTATCGAACGTACCTCTTGCGAATTTGACCATGTCGTCGGTATACCTCTGACAGAGTATACCCACTCGGTCTACCATCAGGCTCCACATAAGTGAGAAGACCACTATCCCTTGCGGGCATCCGCTAGTTGTACAGATGGAAATTGTTTCTTGTCCTATCTTACGTCTCTGGTATTCTGGTAGGGAGTAACTACTACTATAACCAGGTTGTCGTGCTATCTACTGATCTGTCATCTAGTGCTTGAATTCTTCATGTGATGTTCAGATATAATAATTTTCAGTTGATTTCTCAACCATTTTTAGGACTAACGATGTGAGACTGATTGTTCACAATGATTCGAGAAGGTTGTATCCTTTTTTCCTGATTAAGGAATGAAGATGACCTTGTCACTTCCCCATACCTCAGGCATGTATCCTAGACCCAAGCTATTGCGACTAATGTTTGCTATGTGTGGCAGAATTACTTATTGTCCTAGTAAGAGCACGCTGCTGCATATGTATCTGACCATCGTTGTGGTTTCTCTAGAAGGCATATTATGCAGTTCTGGTGTTAACCCTATAGTAATGGATTTGTCCCCGTCGGAGTGAGTGTCTAGTAAAAGCTGAGCTTTTTCCTTCTCACTTTTTATGCAGTCTCGCCGCAGCAGTTGTAGAGTCTATATCTTTACAGAATTTTTTTAAGCTATTTCTCTCAGCTTTCCTCTCTTATTCATTGTAGGTGGTAAGTTTCTCAATATAGTACTGACAATCTCCGCTACATACCTATTAAAGAGCTTTCGTGTTTCGGATCCAATTTTTGCTAGATGACTATTTCATCAAGGTCCGTCGTTTACAATTTTTGTTTCTTTGTACGAGGCAGCTCAATTTGTACGCATCGAGTATTGCCTCATTAACTTCTTTGCGGTCATTCTCCAGTTCTGAATAGTATTCAAGCAGGCACAGATTATCCCGTAATTTAGTTTGCTCGGATGATATCTACTTGGTGCTCAGTACACTATTAGCCTTATTTTTAGTGGATAAGGGTGATTATATTACAGTGTATCCACAGTTCTGGCTCTCCGTTTTTGAACTTATAGTTACTTTATGTTTGTTCTTAACTGATATATGCGAGAGTCCCTGGCATAATTAGACCATTCCGTCATTTCGGAAACCTAAATTGAATTTCCTGAGATTTTTTCTAATTTATCAGAAAGCATGTATCAAAAAATAAAAATAGAAAATACTGTAGGAACTACCATATTTCTCTACAAGATTTTGAGCATCAAAAAACACCATTCCACTGTCGATTGTTTAAAATACTTGGAAAGTAGATCCAATTCATGTTGATGTGATTTTGAAGTCACTTCCAAGAGTCTGGAGGTATATTACCAAAAACGTTTTATATTTGAATACTTTCCCATGTATTAGTTTTTGTTACTCACTCCATTCATTTGTGAATTCAATCTTAGCATCATGAATAAATCTTAATACCGACGGAGCATTGTGTGCATTGAAGGTGACATTAGAACATTGATATGTTGATCAATGATCATCATCATGTTTCCTAAAGCATTTACCAGATATTACGGAAATTCGGAGTCAGATAGTTTTGGATAGTTGAAAATGCCCACTGATAATAGTAGATAGACGTTTTTCTCTTCGCACTATTTTAGGAAGCTCACAACTTTCTTCGAGTCTGTACGATGGTGCTGCATTTGGCGAAGTTGCCGACATCCAGCACAACTTGACCTGCATGAGTTCACACACAAACAGAAACTTGGGGAAAAAACCACCATCTGTGGTTGCCATTATGATTGTTGCATTTTAGTGATGCTTATTGGTGAATTTGGGGTTGAAAATAAGAGCTGGTTTTAAATCGAATGCTGTTAGTAAATTAAATTGTATTTTGCTCAATTTGTATAAATATAAATTGTGTAATTTACTGGCTGTTACTATTTTTATAAGATGGGAATATTTCTACCAATTCATATTAATTTCGCCATTTATTTCGGTTGAAATGGTTGCTATTCATTGTGCTCTTCAATGTTGTAGATTGTGAGAAGGAAACTGAACATCTGTTTCCTAATCCTACGAAATAACCTGATGTGTTTTGAGAATGTTTGAGACTATTTGTGGATAAGGAGCTGTTGGAAATTGGGCTTGCAAAAAGTATACGATAATTTCCGTATTTGTACAGATTATGTTTCGTTTTTCAAAATCGCTTTAGACAGATCAATAGAGTCAGTATACTTGTAATCTTTTTCGATGGAAGCAAAGCCGGTTAAGAACATTCATATAATTTATATCAGCTTCAACATTAAAATATAGCAAATATTCTGGTATTCCTCAATTGATAATTGTTTTAGAGAATGTGAGCGACGGTGGTTCTGAAAACCAAGACCTACGAACAATTCAGAAATTTCAGAAGTTAAGTGTGTTCTATTCATTATAAAATGTAGAGAGTCCAAAGTATTTACCAAAATCAAAATTAAAAAACATGAAAATCATTTTTAAAAGGTGAAACAACTCCAGAACTTCTAAGGAAGTGAAATTAGTGATTTCGAACAACCATAGTGAACACAACTGCTGTACACAATGTTCAATTTGACAAATAATATAATTTTTCTCTCAAAAAGATCGATTATACAAACTATTTTCTCATTCCAATACATTTGGACAATTTCTCGAAAATGTAATTTTAAGAGCCTTTTTTTTCAGAACAAAAAAATTATCGTTCGATAGGTGGAGACGTAAGAAAGTATGTGTCTGTTTTTTGATTGAGTAAACAAAAGTTCAATGATCAAAGGTCATGATTTAGTATATAATAGTTTAAAGTACTCCAAAAATAGGTCAAGGGACATTTTATAATATGAAGTTAAGAAGAATGTTCTATTATTATACCAAGAGTCACTTTGGTCCTCACCCCCTTTGTCAGGGCCCGATCAAAATGAATGATAAAGGTGAATCGGTGTTTTGGGAGATGCTTACGAGAGATCTTCATCCTTGCCATTTACGCTAAGACGAGTTTTTGAGCTTAAAATGTGTAACTCTGACTCACTCCCTCCGTGTCAGGGCTCGATGAGAAGAAATAACAAAGGTAGATCAGTGAGCCAAGAGGGTCTCTTGAGAGATCCTCATGCTTGTCATTTACGCTGAGATGAGTTTTTAGACTGAATGTGCAACTTTGATCCCTTCCCTCCGCGTTAGGGTCCGATAAAAATGAATGACAGAGGTGAATCGCTGTCCCGGGAGGTGTTCTCGAGGAATTCTCGTTCTTATTACTTACGCTGAGATGAGTTTCCTTGGCCAAAAATTTGTAATATTAGGCCGCTTGTTACATCGCCTACAAGTGATGATTCTCCGTAATACGATAGACTTTATCATTGCTGACATTACTTTTATATGCCAACACATAATGTACTTTAATATAATAATTCATTCTATTTCTCTACTTCGCCTTGTGTAGATGTTTTAGTTTCACACATTAATAATTTTGTATTAATTCAAATAAAGTTTTTTTAAAAAGCTTTTCGTTATACCACGACATATAACTGGCGCAGTCGGTAGGATTGTAAGACGGTTTTTCTGTGCATTTCTGGAACTTTTGCGAAAACGACAGTGAAATCGGTTTATTTCAATAATTTGCTTACAAGTTCGGACAAACGAAAATTGTCACCAGGGCCTAGGACCACATCGCCGAAGCCGTAGAAGTAAAAACCACATCGTCGAAGCTTCTATAGTTAAGAAAGAAAGCAAAGAGAAGATGAAAACAACTCTACTAATGTGAGTAAATTTCTCATTGAATCCCATTCATTCAAATTCATCCTATAATTAATAAATCCCATGAATTTATCAGATTCTGAATCTGAAGAGTTTAATTGTGACGTAAATAATTCACAAACAATTCGTGACAGGAGTCCTATCAGAACTAACAGAATAAATAGAAATTTTCATAATATCAATCAATCACTAATAATGGCTGATTTACAAAATTATCATCTGAATGCTATCCCTAGTTACGATGGTGATAAAACCACTCTTGCAATATTTATATCTGCATGCGAAAATTTATTAACAACCTTTATAGATCGCAATAATGCTGCGAATCCACGTAATGAATGGTTACTTAGGGTAATCATAGGTAAACTTGAAGGAAGAGCTAAAATATTAGTTGGCAGTCGTGAAGACGCAACAAACTGGCCAAATATAAAAAAATTACTTTTGCAATACTTTGCGGACCAGCGTAATGAGGACTGTTTATTACGCGACTTAATGTGCTTAAAACCAGAACCTCGTGAACAACCCAATCAATTTGGAATGCGAGTGCAAGATGTTCGAAGCTTGCTACAAACTAAATTGCGTTTGACTATCCCTGATGAAAATATCAGAAATGTCAAAAATGAAATTTACGATAATCTAGCCTTACAAACTTTCCTACATGGATTATCAGGACAATTAGGTCTCGCAGTGCGGTTACAAAAACCCATAAACTTAGAACACGCTATGAGCATGGTCATTGAAGAAGAGAACTTCTCTTATGCAGACAAACATTATAAACCTTCAACTAATGTTCCATTTAATAAAAATTGCAATAACTTTGATAGAGCAAAACAACCAATTGCACCACCTAGACAATTCAATAATTTTGTACCCCATTTTGCTAATAACCAAGCAAGCAATATACCACAATCCCGATCGCTCAATTACGTACCAACAAATCGATTTAACTCAAATAATCAACAACAAAATTTTAACAGACTAGCCCCTCAAACCCCCACAGGTAAAATGTACGCAGGACAAAATAATTTCAATAATGGACCAAATAGAACAGTTCGAAACTTTCACCAATCGAATAATAATTTTAGACCAAATTATAAACCAACTCCTATGCAAACGTCAACCCGTAATATGACACATATAACAAATACCGTACGTCCACAAACAAAATGGATTTCGGAAGAACTTTATCATCAGGAAGTTGAAGACGAAAACGAGACATACATGACACCATATTGCGAAGAATATTCGCAAGAAACTCAAATACAATCAGAAGATTCTCAATTTTATGACACTGACGAACATAGTTTCGAAGTCGAATCGGAAAATTTTCAATTAGACCTCAACCTACCCGATCAACCTTGATACATTTAAATAACGATAATAATCCCCGCTTACCGTTCATAATTATTCCAAATGTTAATCTTAAACTTATGATAGACACCGGATCTATGAAGTCTCTAATAAATAATAACGTTGTAGAAAAATTTTATAGTAATTATAAAAGACAAGAACTCTTTAAAATACAGTCGGTACATCAAGTTAGTAATCATGATACAACAGTAAATATTCCCTTACCGAAAATATTTAATACTGGCGATTTAAAACACAAGTTTTACGTATTTGATGTAAACTCGCAATATCATGGACTCATTGGATTAGATCTACTAAAAAAATTAAAAGCAACACTCGATTTCGACAATAATTTGTTGATAACAGAAAGAACAAAAATTCCAATTCATATTATAAAAGAATCAGAATCCGAAAATAACACCAAATCTTTGAAACATACTCCTATTCAAAATTTTAAAATAACTATCGAACCTCGTACAGAAAGAGTCATAAAAATTCCAGTCAATACAAACAACAAATACGGAGTATTAAATAAAATTACATTTCGACCAGGAGTAGAAGTACCTACCTCTTTAGTTAAAATAGATAATAAATTTGCGACAACTACGGTAACAAATTCTAATAATAATCCTGTTGAAATAATAATACGCGAACCTTTAGAAATTGACGAATACAATGAAATTTCTTGTAATCATACGGAATATGCTAACAATTTTGAAGAACCAATGGATATTGAATATCCATCGGAAATCGAGAATATTCAAACCGAAAATCTTAACTCTTTACGTTTAGATCATATGAATGCCGAGGAAAAACAAGCAATACAAGAACTTTGCGAAGAATATAAAGATATATTCTATTGTGAAAAAATACCTTTATCCTTTACCAACAAAGTAAAACACAAATTACGCTTAACTGACGAAAACCCCATATTTGTAAAATCATACAGGTTACCTCACGTCCATCAAGCAGAAGTACGTAATCAAATCGATACGTTACTTAAACAAGACATCATACAACCTTCATGTTCGCCATGGAGTTGCCCTGTATTGATAGTGCCAAAGAAGACAGACTCCAGCGGTAAAAAGAAATGGCGCATGGCCATTGACTATCGGAAAATTAATGAAAAACTCGTGGAAGATAAATACCCACTTCCAAATATCACAGATATACTGGACAAACTTGGCAAAAGTCAGTATTTCACTACTTTGGACCTTGCCTCTGGCTACCACCAGGTAGAAATGGCACCGGAAGACATCGAAAAAACAGCGTTTAGCACGGAAAATGGCCATTACGAGTTCAAACGTATGCCATTTGGGCTACGTAATGCACCAGCGACGTTTCAACGCATTATGGATAACATCCTCAGAGGAATCCAAAATGAGAAGTGTTTTGTCTATTTAGATGACATAATAATATTCTCAACTTCGTTACAGGAACATTTGACACGTTTGAAAGAAGTATTTGAACGACTACGGAACGCAAATCTAAAGATACAATTAGATAAAAGCGAGTTCCTCAGCAAAGAAGTCGCTTATCTTGGACACGTCATAACATCGGATGGAGTTCAACCAAATCCAGACAAAATTAAGGCTGTAGTACAATATCCACTACCTAAGACCACAAAGGAAATTAAAGGCTTTCTTGGTTTAGTCGGATACTACCGAAAGTTCATAAAGGACTTCGCTAAGCTCACAAAACCCATGACAAGATGCCTAAAGAAAAATGCGAAAATCGAGCAGACTCCAGAGTTCATCGATGCATTTGAAAAATGTAAACAAATTTTGACGAACTATCCAATTTTGCAATACCCGAACTTTGACCAACCGTTTATTCTTACGACGGATGCGTCAAATGTAGCATTAGGTGCTGTGCTTTCCCAAGGAAACATAGGCAGCGATAAACCTGTGTGCTATGCATCGAGAACCCTCAACGAAACGGAACAACGTTATTCAACTATTGAAAAAGAACTCCTAGCAATAGTTTGGGCAACGAAATATTTTCGTCCCTATCTATTCGGCCGAAAGTTCTATGTATATACCGATCACCGCCCGCTTGTGTGGCTGATGAAATTGAAAGAGCCCAATTCCAAGCTTGTACGATGGCGACTAAAACTAGAAGAATTCAACTATGAAATAATATATAAGAAGGGTCGTTATAACACAAACGCTGATTCTCTTTCACGAATATTAATAAATGCTATGACTAAATCTAACCCAAATGACAATGACAAAGACTCAATTATGCCAAATCTCGATGAAGATGAAAATCTATTATCGGAAATAGCAACACTTTCACCCGGTACATTAGACAGAATTCTAGAACAACCCGATTTTGTAATTGATGATACAAGTCTACCTATATCATTATCTGAAATCCCAATGTTAGACACCATTTCCGATAGTTCTCATTCAAATATAAATATCGAACCAAAAAATGGTATCCCAATTTCGGAAGATGCAATTGAAGCAAAACCAAACCAATATTTCATAACAACAGTTTCAATGAATCCTAGAGACGTAAAACATGTCAAAGTAGGTAAAAACAATAAATACTTTATACAGATTTCAAGGAATAATAATGAGGACGAAATTATAAAATTCTTAAAAAATTATACTGCAGCTAATAAAACTTATTATTTTAATTTTGATCAAGAGAAAATGTATAAAGATTTTAGTTCTATATACATAAGATTATTTAATAATAATGCACCTAAAATTATTAGTTGTAAGAAGCATAAGATACCACTTATAGATGACGAAGAAATAACAAATGTTATAAGCAACTATCATACTGGTAAAACCAATCACCGAGGTATCACTGAAACTCTCAAACAAATTACGAACAAATATTACTTTCCTGATATGAAAATTAAAATAGCCACCTTTATAAATAAATGCGAAAAATGCCAAAAGGCAAAATATGACAGGAATCCTCCAAAAATCCCTATAATGTTAACGGAGACGCCAAACAAACCTTTCCAAATTATACATGCTGATACATTCACTATCGAAGGACAAAACTATGTTACTTTAGTAGATGCATTTTCAAAACTAGGACAAGCAATTCCTATAACTTCAAAAAATTCTATCGAGACAGTTAATTCATTTATTACTTACTTTACCTATTATGGCGTACCTGAAACCATAGTAATGGATAACGGATCTGAGTTTAATTCCGAAACAGTTCAACAATTACTAGAGTTACATAAAATAAACATCCACTTCATTACCCCTCGAAATCCACCTTCGAATGGAATAGTTGAGAGATTCCATTGTACTATTATTGAACATATCAGATTAATGCGACAAGAAAAGAATAAAGATCCTATTAAGCAACTAATAAGTTATGCTCTCATAGCATATAATAATACGATACACTCATCGACAGGTTATACACCAATGGAACTTACAATCGGACATGCACAAAACAAAGACATTTATGACTTAGACGATCAAAAGAAATTATTACAGGAGTACATTCAATCCCACAGAAAAAAGATAGCATTAACTTATGACAAAGTCAAAGAGGAAATTGAACAAGAAAAAATTAGAATCCAAACTAAACGTAATACTAATACGAATGAATCGCAGTTTACTAATGTAGATCAAGTTTATTCTAAATTAGATCGCCGAGGTAAAACTACTCAAAGGTACGAAGGTCCTTTTGACGTGATTAATATAAATGATAAAAATGTAGCTACTTGTTCAAAAGAAGCTAAAACCCGAAAAATACATTTAAGAAATCTGAAACGACCTGTTCTTGTTCCAGATGGCTCGCCATCCTTACAACAGAACACACCTACGGACAAGAAATCGAATTCTCCAAAATAACCGAAAATCCGGGACTAGTACCTATAAAATTAGGTAATGTCCAAAACACTATTGATTATTGGACTTTAATTAAGATAGTAGATTTAGAACCATTAGAGAATAGTTTTAATTATCTATATGAACAAACTCGTAGAGTAGAAAATATTATGAATGAAACACAACATGGGCCAACGTACAGAAAAGAAATAAATAATTATCAGCACCTATTAGAATATCAAGTAACGGAAACTAGCAAAAAGCTTACTCAACTCATTCCTTCAGATAATAAAAGAATTAAACGAGGACTCATAAACGGTTTAGGATCGGTTTTCAAAGCAATTACCGGTAATTTAGATCAAGAAGATGCAAGAAGGTATGACAACGCAATTGAACAACTTACAAATTCCCAAATTAAAATGAAAACATTAGTTGAAGAACAAATCAGTATCGCTCAAAGCGCTATGCAGAAATTTGAAGAGGCTACAAATAAAATTATTATCAATCAGGTTAAATTAGACCAACAATTTCAGTACGTAACATCATGTATGGAACAGATGCAATTACAAGTAGATAAGCTCGAGGACGCACTAGTATTTCAAATGCTTATTGTTCAAATGATATCCGCAATAAATGCTATTAATGACATATTAGAAACTATAGTGAATGCCGTAACGTTTTCAAAACTTAAAACATTTCACCCTTCCATATTGGAAACGGAAGACTTACTTTACGGATTAACCGAAATCTCAAATTCACAACAAAAGCTTAAATTACCTTACGAAGTTAGTTCTGATACGATTCAATTGTATGAAAAAATTGTGACAGTAAAAAGTTACTATCAAGAGAGACAAATAATCTTTATAATTGAGATACCAATTGTAGAAAACATTCCGTATAACTATTACCACCTCTACTCACTTCCTACAAAAACATCCTCACTTAATTATCATGTAATAATTCCTCAACATAAATACCTATCCATCAATGAGAAATATTACGCTTTATCTAATGAAAAATGCATTGAAGCTACCACTAATGAATTCCTGTGTGAAGCCCAAAATATCAACGAAATCAGCAGCCATAGCCCCTGTGAAATTCAACTACTTCAATTCACTAACCACTATAGCGATTGTAAACAACATGAGGTCGAGATAAATCAGGAAAAACTACAAAAAATTGGAACAAATCAATGGTTAGCAGTATTTCCAAACGAAACTACAGTTGCCAGCTTGTGTAACCACAACAGAGACAAGAAGACCGTCCTTGGAAATTATATTATCAAAATACCAGAAAACTGTCAATTACTAGTACGAGAGAGAATCTTCAAAACATACCAAAATACTATAAAAATTATAAAACCAATAGAGTTGCCTAACATCGAAATTCCTGATCTTCAATTAAATCACGATCATCAAGCATTACCACCACTTCGACTCGAATCCATCAATCTAGATGAAATACAACCACTAGTGAATCAATTGGAACATACCAAACAAAAACTTAAAGAAATGGAAATTCCACAATTCCATACTACCACCAGTGTCTGGACAATCATACTGTATATTATTCTTATATTATTCATTACATTCACATGCTGGAAATATCGAGCCAAGATAAGAAGAAATTCAAAGAAATCTGCTCCAGTAGAGATTCCGTTACACGAGATAACATTGAAAAATTAGAAGCACCCAATTTTTCCACTTAAGATGGGAGGTGTTACATCGCCTACAAGTGATGATTCTCCGTAATACGATAGACTTTATCATTGCTGACATTACTTTTATATGCCAACACATAATGTACTTTAATATAATAATTCATTCTATTTCTCTACTTCGCCTTGTGTAGATGTTTTAGTTTCACACATTAATAATTTTGTATTAATTCAAATAAAGTTTTTTTAAAAAGCTTTTCGTTATACCACGACATATAACTCGCTGCAAAAACTAGAAAGCCCCACTTTTGGTTAAAACAATAGCCAGTTCTCAAACTATTAGATTAGGAAAACTTGTATATTATTTATAGATGTCAACATGTTCGATCTACCATTTTTTGTGGATGCATGTCTTATCTTCTCTAATGATCATTAAGACCGGATATATCGGGTCCTATTTAAAGTATTAGCATTCCGTAAGTCCTACCTAGAGGATAGAGGGTATTTAAACACGCAATATTTGGATCTCATCAGGTTCAAAGTACTAAAATCTCACATTCCATAACGCTGTGTCTCTAAATATGAGGGGTACACGTCATCGCTAAATCTATATTACTTTCATGTTATATAGAGTTAAAAGCAATCTGATTATGTGCCATTAATTCGTGCACTTGAGCTTGAAGCCAAGAATTGCATATACATCGAAGCATACAGGTTTCAGGTTACAAGTTGAAGCTGATGCATATCATTCCAAATCCATAATCAATTCAGAAACTCAACCTTAAATAGAAACTTGATCGCATTCCTTCCTATTTCGGTTGAGTCAGTTTCATTATAAGATATGAGGACATAAATAAAATTAGATAAGACTGGGAAAATCCACATAATATAACTTAACACTAAGACGCCTAGGTGAGATATCTTGTATCTCCTATATTCAAATTAGTTTTTGGATACTCTCATTGTCTCCTTTAAAAGCCTTGCTATTTAACAGTTGACATTTGAAGTTATGTTTTGTCTGTGCCAATTCGGTTTTTTTTGTACGTCTCACTGATATGTATTTATTGTAGATCATTTGTGAAAATGAGTTGGTCGAATAGTGATAAGCCTTTGATAGCTGGTCAACTGTAAGAAATAACTATAAGATTCAGCCAATTATCAAGTTATGGAGAAGGATAAAAATATGAATTGGGTTCAGAAATTTTAACTGGCCAACAATTTTCATTACAAGAAGAACATGCAATATATGAAGATGTTTTGAAATCGGAAGATAGCCATTTAGAAACTTATTCTGGAAAAGAGGTGAATTTTGAACCAGATGATGACGAAAATGACAATAAGGGGGGAGTTCTAGGCTCCTATAGGCTCGGAACATTCTAACTATTAGTCTCGGTCTCGGGACCGCTCTTATTAATAATGATGATCATATAGTTCATCATTAAATAGCAATCACAGGTTTTACATAGTTACCATGTATAGATGAAGGAATATACCCTTGACGACGTGATTTATTCATTTTGGTTCTCGGTTGGTTCAAAAAAGCAAAATTGATGAATAATAATTTGAATGTAGAGCCACGATTCAATGATGTCATTATAACAAAGGTTTGTATTTATCAACAAACATCAATTAAAATCGCAATGAATGGCTTCGGAAAAGCTACAGATAAGACGAGTGAATCAATTGTATCTTGAACGCCTGCAAACACAAATGCATTTGAAAGCAGTTCTTGCCATTTTGTGGAGAGCGAAAATATGAATCTCTTGAACAGACTTTGAACGAACACTTTGCAAAAATTCTCAAAGATTGAGCTTTCATCATGAAGCGATCTGTTGGCAACGATTATAAGGAAGGAGTTTTGGAGACGATTTGGGATATTTCCACATGACTTCTCCAGAAAAAGTACTCTGACCATTTGATCGAAAAATAGACCAATTCAAAGACATAGGTTTTGAGGATGTCAGAAAGGCAGTTGCAGCCAAAAGAAGAGAGCTTCAAGCGCTTCCAGAGGTAAGAAAAAGCTTTGACTACTGAAGAGATCAGCAAGATTGTTGTTGACTATGAAAAAACTCACCGGACGACTTACAAAAAAAATTCTACCAGATTTCTGCCGTCAAGTTGGCGTAGCAACGGAGCAACCTTCTGCCTAGTGGAATATTCGGAGGACGCAGTCGTCATGTATGGTGAACTTACACCCTGATGAATATAACACCATATTCTCCGAAACTGAACAGGTCGAAGAAGAACATTCCATTTCATCTAAATGGTCAACATTGAACAACTAATGTCAATACAAGTGTCTAGTGCGGCTGCTACAGAAGATATTGAGCAAAAGAACACTGAATATCGGAATAAATCAATTGTTCTCGACTCCAAATCCAGATTGTAAGCAGACAAGAAGTTCGTACAAAAATTGTTCAATGTGTATCGACCAGATCAGTAAGTGGGAACGTCTAGGCGTACGAAGTATTGGAATTGATATCAAAAGGGTAACCCTAATCGATCATTCAAATCGTTCTTCCGCTGTAAATAATTTAACAAAATCGGGAGACAACATACAAGAAGTTATTCAAATTACTGTATGATGAACTCACACCTTATCGAATACAACATCATATTCTCCGAAACTAAACAGGTCGGAGGAAAAAATTCCACTCCATCTGAATGGTTAACATCGAACAACTAATGTCAAGACAATTGTCCAGTGCGGCTGCTTCAGAAGATATTAAACAAAAGAACACAGAATATCAAAATAAATCGACTGTTCTCAACTCCAAATCCAGATTGTAAGCAGACACAGGAATTTGGTACAAGAGATGTTCAATGTGTATTGACTAACTCAGTATGTGGACACCTCTAGGCGCGCGAAGTATTGGAATTGATATCAAGAGGGTAAACATAACCAATCAATCAAATTGTTCCGCCGCTGCGAGCAATTTAACGAAATCTGGAGACAACTTACAAGAAGTCATTCAAATTACTGGTCATTCTTTGGGTGAGTATCCCAAGCCATACCTGAACCGAGTATCATTTTAACATCATTCAAAAAATGAGGAAAATAACCCTGTCGTGCACTACCAATATAGGTACCTCAAGCTCATCGGCAGATAACAGTGTTTCAAATATTGCTCACAATAATTGTATGTTCAATATTATTATAACATAAATGATGAATATAATAAATTATTATTATTGTTCTATTCATTACATGATCGTATCGAATACCACTCAAACAAACGAAAATATTCAAGTTTAATAACCTTCTCACTCGACGTATGTCCTCAAAACACCACTCCAACTAACGTTATCGTGGTGTTTCGCTGAATGCGTCACAAGACTTGGAAATATAATCAATTATTTTCTATGCTCTTCTGATATTGAAACGAATTAGTTTCCGGAAATCTTAGATTTTCTACGTTCATATACTAATTACGAGGCTGACTTGATTTTTCCCATCTGCGATACCACAGGAACTGTTAATAACCATTTCGTTCTTCTTGCGGTTTGACAATAAAGCTATCAAATATTGAAAGAAAATAGATGCAAAATTACCTGACATTAGAGCTGTTTGCAGTTTTTTAATGAGCGACTGCAAAAGACTGTTTGAATCATCTGAACTTTTAACGGTTGACAAGAACTTATCTATTTAAGGGGACGATTTCTCTTAGGCAATAATCAACTCGAAACATGCGGAATATGATATAGAAATTCGGGTAGCCGGAACGTCTCATCAGTGCGATTTGTGTACACGAGCAAACTTCATGCAGCAAGAGAGACAACCCAAGAATACTATGTTGTGAAAGAATTGATTGAGTCATATTCTAATAGAAGTCGAGGTGGTACTAATGACAACTTTTCACTCCAGTGGCTTCATGAGATTTGTTGCTGACGAATGGATATCAGATTACCCAGTACAGTTCCCAATAACAAACCAGATACACCAAATGAAATCGGAGTGAGATCTTAAGCCCTAGTGGCCCAGAGGATGCCCGCAGGGAAAGAATTTCTCCACTCCTGTGAAACATGGTAGTAGACGGGCTACTGAGAACCCTTCAGGACGAAGGATACAAAACCCTTCGATGACATAGTTGCCATGGTACAAGGAAGTCAGGGATTCAGACTGACTGAATATTAGCTCCAACAAAGCCTCCATAGTAGCATTCACTCGTAAACGGAAATTAGAGGGCTTGGAACCTCGGAAGATTCGAGGAGAAACTCTACAGATAAAATGGGAAGTCAAATATCTCGGTGTGATACTAGACTCGAAACTGACTTGGAATCAACATCTGGGAAAAGTAATTGGAAAGCGGAGATCTCATTATATGTGGCCAGACGCTCCTTCGTGAAAAAATGAGGGCTACGATCGACCATGCTCCACTGGTTGTACAACATGATGGCTAAGCCCGCAATAACATACGCCTCTTTGATATGGTGGCCTAAAACGCAACAAAGAAGGACGATGACAAGACTGATCAAGGTCCAGAGACTTGCATGTCATGAAATCACAGGGGCCATGGAATCTACATCCACTGCAGCAATGGAGACACTACTGGGATTACCTCCCCTTCAATTGGTGACCGAGATGAGGCAAAGCTTCGTGTTTTCGGAATACAAAATGTACTGAAGAATGTTCACATTGGGCCAGGACACATGAGTATCGTGAAAATCGTGACCAGGGACGTGTCAGGCATTAGAATACATCACATTTTGGAGCGATACTCTTTTAGCAATACATTCAGGGAAACAATAGTAGAAACGACTGAATGGAAACATACAAACCTGAGCGACATTTCACAGGGGAAGATCTGGTATACAGACGGGTCTAAGACTGAAAAAGGTGCAGGTGCAGGAGTATACTCATGAAATCCAAAGACTGGCTCGAGCTACTCATTAGGTAAACATACCTCTGTCTTTCAAGCGGAGGTATATGCTATACTCCAATGTGTAAAGGAAAACAATCGGAGAGCCATCGACGATGAGCAGATACATATATTGACACAATCTCTTCTTAAGGAAATGAGAAGTCAGGAAGTGGCATCCCGTCTGGTATGGACATGCAAAGAAGAATTTCAAATACTCGCAGGACGGAACCGCGTAAAGCTGATTTGGGTGCCGGGACATCAAGAAACGACAGGCAATGAAAAAGCCGACAAACTTGCAAAAAAAGGGTCGGAGAATACTCCAGATCCAGAACAGACCACGGGGTTACCAAAATGTACAGCACGAAGGTCTGTAGAAGACTGGATCATGGAAAACCACAGAGGATACTAGGAAAAAATCACAGGAAACGAACATGGGAAGGAATGAATCAAAGCCTAGTGTAACAAAAGAACGGCAGACCTATAAGCACTAGATAGAGGAAAATAAAAGTCGTAATAGGGCTGATGACTGACCATGCGCCAGTTAAAGGGCACCTAAACAAAATGAGACTGTACAATGGCAACCAGACATGCATACTTTGCGATAAGGATACATAAACAGTGACACACATACTGCGTGAATGCGAGGCAATGGATCACAAAAGACAGTAAATTTTTGGAAAGCCTAACGGAGAACCAGAATCATACAGTTCTCACCCAGTAAAGGACTTGTACAAACTCGTACAAGGTACAAAAATACTTGAGTGAATACCGTGAAGGAACAAAACATAGGCGAGATACAATGGGCCAGCAGGCCTAAGTGTCACCGGAGGCAATAGCCAGACAAACCTACAAAGGGAGTGATGTTTTTAGTGAGTATGCCTGAAATGGTGACTCTCACAGTAAACCTTGAGACTCAAAGGCTCATAACATTCTTATGAAAGTTTTTCTTGAACTCAGGTGGATTCAGGGACACATTTACAGTGATACTGCAAAAATTCGGTGATTGGAGTATTGAGATATAGAGGCTGGACTAACTGCGAATGCGGGCAAGAATTCTATGGTAGCCTTCACAATCAGAGGGAACCTTGAAGAATCCAAGGTAGCAGTGATGAAATGTTGTCAAAAAAGCTCACTCACCAGATCAAATAGCTGACGTTCAACGACATTAGCAAGAAAATCACAAACAGAGCTACCATGGGATTCTTGGTCTATAGAGGTATGGTTGACCTTCAACTGAAGACTACAGTGCTTGTATATTGGAGTTATTGAAGAGACATCACTTCGGCCTCCATAATATGCTAGAACAGGGCCCAACAAATAACCAACCGGAGCAAAATTAATCAGCTCATGTGCTGCTCAGGGATGACGGGGATAGACGCACAACATCGACTGCGATGAAAAATCTGCTTGTTCTGCCTCCGCTACAGATAGTAGTGGAGATGGATCTGCTTGAACGGCGAATAGAACGCTTATAGGAGGGTTAGGCCAATTGATCAGATAACACCCAATAAGACTTCAAAAAACTATTCCAAATAATATGGAGCTTCAAGGATAAGACAAGTTATTGTCATCAATGTGAAGTTCATCCAACGATGAATCAGGCTGAAATACAGGTCATGAAGAACTGCGTACAAATCATATAAGAGAGCGTACAACAATGACCAAATCTACAGCATGATGGATAGTTGATGAGCCATATAAGTATGAACTTCTTATGTGATCAACTCTAAGACTATATTAGCCGACATAACCCACCGTGCTATTCACCAATAACCAGGCTGAAACTAGTCTAACTGACAGACCTGCTGGTAAAACGATGAAGCCGAAAAACATATCTTAATCCAGGGAACCTAGAGCATTGCATGTAGAATCGTCGTGAAACAATTCGAACAATCAATCGACAAGTCAATGCCCTAATACTGGAGCTAACTCCTTTGTGATGAGAATGATGAATTCTCCTCAAACATACTGTCCGTTGGGTGATAGCAGAAGACAACACTTTGGTGAAACATTAAGATAACACCAATGAAACTTGGGCGGAAATCCGCGAGACGAGTCTAATAGGTATTTTTCGCCACCGTTCTTCAGGTACTAACGGAATCACCTCGAAGAACAATGATGAGAGAGCACTTCCTGAATCTTTTTCAGAATTTCGTTTCAGGGGGATCTAGATCCTACATTCCTAAGACGGAAAAGATGGTGCATGCATTGTCCTCGCAGTTACATACAAAAAATAATCTCTTGAAATTGATAAACATTCTGTTATCATATTAGACTGTGATGAGACAGATCAGGAGCTGGTAATACCGAGAAAACTTCACGAAAATTCACATGTCGTTAAGGGAACATCACAGGTTTTTCTCTCGTGTGTCGACAAATTATTGAAAATACTGCACGATGGTCCTGAAATATCTTTATGAATATGTTACATATAGGTGGTCCATGATGGATTGAAGGAAGTAGCCAATCACACATGATGACATGATGTGTTCTTCGAAGCCATACTTAAGCCAAGATTGACATAAGCATCGGTGGTATGGTGGAAAACCAGAGCTCTGAACAATCAAATCAGGCCTGGAACATCTGAGAAATCTCATTATAGGTGCGGCCACGGCAGCTATGAAAAGTACTACCACGGCTGCAATTGGAACTCAATTGGTGGTGTTACTGCGGAGGTCTCACATAGTAGATTACTTCGTTTGGTTTTTGCTCTCGAAAACGCTGCTTCAAAGCCAAATGAACTCCATCCCAAATGAAAGCTCAAAAATTTCAACATTCCGGAAGAAAACGGTACACTGCATATGCAGATTAGTCTGCTGAGATCAAAACTACACGACGCGACGATAAGATTGTGTCTCTTTGGGGATCAGACGATGCTAACGTATTGCTTGTTACGACATTGAAAAATCTGAAATAAGCAAAATAAATTCATTGATAATTGGCAAAGAGATGAATCTCATACTTCTACCATTTCAATCTAACTGACAGTGATTATCCTTGTGAAACCGACGCCGAGTCATGACAAAGTATACTCCACTCGACAGATGCAGCTGTTCCTTCATGCCTCACCGGCTAAGACACAACAGGTGTAGCAACTTCACCTGAAACATCGATACATTTGTCAAACAACTAACATCTTCTCCAGCCCCTCCCCATCACAACCTGAAACATGATAAGCTAGACCCGACTTGAGATGGTATGTTGTCCCTGTGAAGGAGAGATCCCTCAACCTTTATGGCTATAAATCTTCTGTCAAGTCGCAGCAAACATCGTTCGTCTCCCGCCAACTCAGGGGGCAACGTAGCATGTTATTACAGCACATAATGATGTCCCCATGTTGGTCAATAAGGATGAGAAGCTGAAGAGATCATACAGCTACCCACATGCGCTGAAGATATGGAAACCGAGGAAGGAAATTGTAGACATGAATAGAATAAGAAGTATTCGATACCACATGAACCAATTGTCAGACCCCCTCACCCTAAGAGAGCAACAACTACAACATTCTGAATACGATACCTGAAATTACTTGCTTTCATGCGATTTGATTATTAATGAATGCAATTTCAATAAATGTATGTTAATAATTGTACAATTACCTAAAATTCCAGGTATCACGTTTTTAGTACACAATTCACACCTTGTATACAAAAATGTACCCTTAAGGAGAAATATTCTCAAAATGTATCCGAAAACTACAAATTGCTCAATTGTTCATTATTTAGTAATTAAATAACGAATAATAACTGAGTCTGAAGGAGATCAAATGCTCCACAACTTCTAATGCGACGACACTACTCAAAACTCAAAGATGAGGGCTAGAAGCGGATGTTTGTCGATGAACGTGAAGGATAAAAACATTTCTCGAAAAGTATCTTTCTTGATTGGACTAACACACAACAAATGTAAACTATAGATTCAGAGTCAGTTGCAAAATATCGTCATATTGTACTGTTTAATTTCTATTGAACTCCAAAATCGTTTCTGAGTATAACTACTGTCAGGAGTTGACTAACAGGCCTTTATTGATAGTATCCCGCAACATTGCGTGCTACCGAACTAGTTCTACAACTGATGTTAACGTTATACGGCTAAATGTCCGCAGGGAACATATTTCCTACACGTACGTTCAAAAGTACGTGTAAATTGATCCGTTCAGTATCAACTCTTATTCCAGAAACACGTGTGACACTCGAAGAAGATAAAGAAATCTCATCAAAATCACAAAAAGTTTGTCATCCATTATTCATTGTTGATTAATTTTTGTGAAAATAATTTTAACAAAACAAATGTTCATCATCGAAATTACAAGTATGTTTCTACCGATTGTTTGATCGAATGCCTCTTAAACGGCGAATATAGGAGATATTGATGGGTATAAAACTTCAATCATTAAGTGGTTGATGTTTCTGAAGAACCGTCTTCAATTAATGGAAAATACATGAAGATCCATGGATAATCTGAACATGAATACGATAAATCGTACGATCATCGTATCAATTCAACTAGTCTTTCCCAAGACAAGAGAATGTTCATTGTCAAAATAGTTTGACAATCAGTGGCCAGTGAAAGAACTAGGAAAATTGATGAAAAAAAGGTTGTGGGTTATTCAATTTTGACACATCTGATGATGGGGATCGAGGATCTTAATCATCGTAATGAGAGAAATTATTGAATAATAGTAACAGTAAAACATGGATAACCTAGACTGTTACTTCTTCGGGTTGAAGTAGAATAGCTTTGTATGCCAAACAATTTCCTGAAAATTTCATTTGAACGGGGTGTAAAAGGAACATCACCAATCTAAGTAAACCGGTTCTCTCACCATCGGAAATTTGAACCAATGATTCATTGGTTCTGTTATCGATGAGGGTATGTGAAATTATACAAAGATGAACTGGATTGGAATATTGTTTCCTTATAAATCTGCAAGAAGATGCTACGGCAAATACGCTGTTGATTATCTGCAGCTAAGAGAGATTCAGAAACATGAATTATCAAGAACCTAACAAGAAAACGCGAATATAGCTAGAAGCACATCAAAAACCTACCGAAAAGGAGCAAAATGAGTATAGTACAGAAGAAGATAGCACCAATTCAGACCCTGAATAACTATTTCTTTTGCAAAGTAGGGAGAAATCACTTGAGGTCAAACCAAATTTTCTTTTCTCATGCAATTCTTAATTCTTTGATAGATGACAGAAGATATTTCATGGTCGATTCAAGGTAAAAATAAAATGATAGTAAATTTCATGAATGCTTTAGATACGTTCAAAAACAGCTTAATAAAAATGCAGATAGGATTGCGAAAAATAGAGCAGATAGTTCTTTTGCAGACATTCCATAACAAATAGAATGACTTAATGCAGATTCGGCTCATAAAAAGGAAATAGAGCGAAGTGCGGATACTTTTTTATTGTCACTAATATTAATTTCAATCTGTCAATGGATCTACGACATTTTTAGAGTAATAAATACATATACATCACCATCAATTGAACCAAAATGAATCATTGCCAGCTATTAGGAAGTAAAATTCAAATTATATGGAAAATAGTCAATTTTCCTTGACAAAAAAAAATTTTTGATACGGGATAGGGTATCCGATATCAGGATAACAATATAAAATTACCCGTACAGGCAAAAATCACAAATACATGTGTTGTTTTGTCTATATTGGTAGAGTCCAGAACAAAACATACATTTTGCTTCCTCTTCCCCAATGTCACAATCCATGTCAGAATCATCATCTTCTTCTTTATCTTCTTCAGTTGAGCTAGTAGATTCCTGCTTGTTAACTTTCTTTCATGCTAATCTTGATCGTTATTTTCTTCTTAGCAATAGATTTTCCTTTCTTGTTATTTGTATTTTTAGAAGGCACACTTTTGTCCATTCCCAATTTCGATTTGCTTTGAGACACTTTCCTTCTCCTTCTGTTCTAACAAACTGATTTCTGAGGCGTCTTTATATGGACTACCTGCAATCAACGCAGCAGATCCTGGATTTTCTTTCTCCATTGCTAGGCTTGAAAGACGAAGTGCTCGGTAAAGTGCTTATATCTTGAGACCACACTTTTGGTTCTCTGGGATTAGAGATTCTGATGAATCTTTCACTTATTTGGTCGTGTCAATAGTTCTTGCCTCATATATAAAAATTCTTGAGAAATAGGTCACAATAACACTCTGTTTTAAATTTTCGTTTTTACGTACGTTCCGGTCTCACGACCTTCATCAGAAGACTTGTTATGTAAAAAGGGGTTAATTAAAACTAATTAGCACAAGCGTCCATATCGCTCAATTTTCAATCAAAAAGCCCACGCCGTCGAAACGAACAGAACCACGAATAATCGAAAATTGTATCGTTAATATTAAAATATAATTTTTTTGTAACAAGAATCCACTGTTCAGTAAAATTCTCATAATATACAAATGCATATTGCTATGGTCACAAAGCAACTGAAGTTCGAAGTTATTTGTTGATATTTACTCGAACCAGATGTAGATTTATGACGTACTTGAAAAGGTTTTAGACCTGCATTGGAATTTACCTTAAGCGTTCTTCCTAAAATATACTTTTAACATTATAAAGACGCATGTAGGAATTTGCAAGAGTTTTAATTAATCAAGATAGTATAAATCTGACTCAATCCCTGAATATCAATCCTATGGTTCACAGAATTGGAATCCCGTTTTATGTGAATCATCTCCAGGATAGATCCTTTTTGAATTATTGGTTTCTTTAGTTAAAATATTAACATTTGTGTAATCAAACTGATGGTTATAATCAAAGCAGTGTTTAGCAAGGGCGGTGGAATTTTCTGAGTTATTATTTCTTGAGCTATACTTATGGCCGTACATTCTTTTTTGTAAATATTGTTCAGAGATTCCAGTATAAGTTCCATCACAATCTAAACAATTCAATTTAAATACTGTGTGGGTTTGTTTATCTTTAGGTATTACCGGTTTTGAATTTGAGAAATATTTCCCAACACAGTTAGTAGGTTTATGCGCAACATTTATATCGTACTTTTTCAAACATTTCTTAATTTTCTCTGAGGTCTCCGGAATGTATGGTGAAGTTATATAATTGTCTGTATTACTTATTATGTTATTTTTATATGAAGAACCATTATAGATTTTGTTTATTCTCTCTTTAATGATAGGATTGAAGAACGTTTTTGGGTAGCCATTCATTTCTAGTGTATTACGAACAATTTTTAAATTTTTGGGACTTTCTTCTGCGTGGGACAATTTCACCGCGCGGTCTGTAAGGCTGTTAATAACACTTTTTTTATAACAAGCTGGTGCAACGGAATTGAAATGAAGATTACGTTGAGACCAAACTTCTTTAGTAAACCAAGAAGTTTTTATTTTTCCATCTGCATCATGCCTAATGTTCATATCTAGGAAATTCATGTTTTTGTTTATTTCTATTTCACAAGTGAATTGAAGTTTACAGTGAAAATTGTTAAATTTATTAATCACATATTGAACTTTATCGTTGGGAACACACATAAGGCAATCATCTACATATCGTTTAAAGAATACAGGCTGAAAATCTAATGAATTTATAATGGATACCTCTAGGCATTCCATAACGAGGTTAGCAATGGTACCTGAAATAGGAGATCCCATTGCTGTGCCGAAAATTTGTCCAAAATGTTACTCACCGTACTGAAAATAAGTGCATTCTAAACAAAACTTTACCGTATTTATAAAATCCGATTGATCAAGAGGTGTGTTTTCGAAGCTAGCAGGTATGCCATTTATTCATTCCTAACTGCAGTAACAGTAACGGATGCAAGCATGGCTTTGCTATCCCGCTTCGTTCGCTTTTGTTTGTGTTTAGAAAATGACATTTTATTGCTGAAATTACGAAAAAGAATAAGATAGAAAGTAAAATTAGCAAGCGTAGTACAAAGATTGAAACAATCTACCTTTTGTTGTACCAAAGCCTCAAAATATGAATGTTGATAAGGCCTTAGCTACCTAAAGATCAAATAAGAAATATATTGTGCCAATATCGAATATCTGATATTAAGACAGGTATTAGGCTCATGTTCAAGGTTGAGTTTATGGAACAAAGAGAAGGTATAAATCATTCATTGTTTACATGCATTGCATTGAAGTAGACATACTAGAGACTAATTCAAGCTACAGAGTCAAATTTAATAACTTACCTGAATGTCTAAAAATTACGTTATTATTAAAAACTCGAAATTTCACTGGTAGGGATAAGTAACTTTAGAACTATGTTTTATCAGTGGCACTAAAATATTATTCCGTGGCTAGGGTTTAGCTCTATGTTAAACTGTAGAAAGGTTCCTTATTTATCAGATTACGACAGAAGAATTTATTCTGAAACGTGCGCAATTAGTATCGCAAACCTCACCGTAAGTTTCTCATGATAGAAGAATCAACAAACGAAATATAAATTCAAAACCATACTAATAACATCTACTTGCATGCTATCTAACTTCCAGGGTGCTTTTAATTAATGGCTCGAATTTCTTGTTTCCCTAATGAATCAAAATAAAGTCCTTAGAGATGTTCACAACATTCCACTATTCGAAGTCAATCGCCTCTTTGGAAACAACTACAGATAACTACAAGGTAGCGTGGCAATTATTATGTGACAAATGTGGTAATGAACTATTATTTATATTCAATCATATTGAAGCATTGTTTAATTTGCCATCACATATGAATAAAGAATCGTCATCTCATTAACGGAATTTAATTTATAATCTCAATATAAGCATCACATCCTCAGTAACGTTGCGATGGAGTTTCAAAAATTGGGATCCGTTACTGATGTATTACTTCATGGTATTGAACAAAATAGATTCTTTCAATGTGTCATAGCTCAAGAATGGGAAGAAGAAGCATATACAAATGTAAGCCTACAGTACAATCTTCAAATATGGTAACTCTTGGATTTCTGAGAAACAAAGCTGATTTACTTGGAATGATTCACGCAAATAGTGGTTATCTGAAATATAATAATGAAAAATAAAACTTCTCATTCTTCAAATAAGTCGAATCGTCATGTATCCAATTAAATTACAGAAAAAACGTTAATTGATACTACATTGTCTTGTTCATTTTGTAAACAAAATCATGAACTTTCCTACTGTGCAGACTTTATTACACTCTCTGTGAATTCCAAATTAGATGATGTCAAGAAGGCAAAGCTGTACGCAAATTGTATGAATCTAGGACATTCTGCGAACAAATACAGATTTGGTACCCGAGAAGTGTCCTTTCAAATACAATTCACTATTGCATTCAGATGTTCTTGCGATTCCGAATACACTTTCACCTTCAAATTCAGCATCAACTATGAGTCAGCCTATAGAGAGAGTTGGGAATTCTTATCAGGTATCACTTTCAATTTACATTCAAGTGACAGCAGATGCCAATATGAAGGTTATAGTGTGAATAAATTCAAGTTAACATGAAAGCAGGTGTCAGTAAAGAACATGTATATGTAAAATACGTTATGTAGACCATTTGAATGAAATTTCGTTGTAGCATAAAGTATAATTCTACGTCTTCCACTAGCGATCTCCACTTCCAATATATATCTTGATCCTATGATCATACATCTCACCTGCAGGAGTGTCCGAAAGATATTTTGCTAACGAAAGTGATCGATTTATCACAGTTTTTTTCATCAATGTGTTTATAATTATCAATAATAATTATGCTTTGTATTCATAATATATTGATTACCCAGTCTTTGTAGTATTTTGAATTCTATATCATATTATTCTAGATATCCTGGGTTTCCATTGATATGGAAATGAAATAAGCAAAACAATTATGATATAATATTTTCATGTATTCGCATGTAATTCCTTGACCACTAAAATAATAGGTATCTTTATACAGAGTCAAAGTATTTTCAGTTAGTAACATTAACCAGAGTTGATGATAGAGCTAATAATTATAAGTAACATTAAATTGTTTTCATCGATCGACTTTTTGTAACATAATTTATTAACTTTCAAAATTCATTACACAATCGAAAAAGTTGAAAAATCTTCCTAAATCAAAACCTAATAGTAAAACCCATATTAATATTACCAATATGTAGAATTCAGTGAATCATTAATTATTCAAACGTCAATTTTTGCAAGTAACGAGCTGAACATTTTAAACGAAGAACCTACCACCACATGGAGTGATCTATCTGAGTGAAATCTCAATAGTAAGCGACAATGTTGAGGCGGCAAACCCTATGACGTTAATTCCCAAGAAGGCTTTGGTGCCAAAATCGGTCAAATGTTCTGGAGATATCCTATGATACAGCTGGAGATTCCCTATGTTTTTCAATAGATTTCTGCCCTAGATGTTTAACGTAAGCATGCGGGTTTCCTGTTCATCTCTGTTGACGAAAGCCATATTGCCGGTCATTCCCAATTTAGTAGCTCTCTGAGTATTTGATGAGCTCGATGTTGATTCCTTCCTTCATCACCTTAGAGATCACAGATAATAGTGCAATGGGTCTATAATCCCTGGGAAGAGTTCTTTTTTTGGAAATTGGTTGCACTCTAGCTGTCTTGCAGATGGAAGAAATCAGACCAAATTTGTATGAAAGGGTGAACAGCCTGCAGAAAATTAGTGGCGTAGTCCTAGAAATACAGCTTCATCACTATTAAGGATCGAATGACGTACATCATACGTTCCGCTAACACTAATGTTGAAGTCATTGAAATAGAGAATATTGTGTTACACGATATAGTAAAAAGTCAGAGTTCATATGTTGACGAGGACTTGCGATCCGAAAAACATGTTTCAAACCTTTCACCAAAAGTTGTTATTTCAGACTCGAGCTACTGTATGCCTCAAAAAGTATATTTTAGTTCAGATCTGAAAACAGTTATGCGAGTCACTGGCCATATCCAAGTTGACTTATCCTCCTGCATCCCATATTATCCTTGTTTGTATAAATTCACAGCAAATAGACTTCAGAAAATTACAATTCAATTTTGTTGGTGTAGTACAGTCACTAGAGGAACGAAATCAAGCGCATATCGCTTGAAACATGAAGGTGGAAATTTTGTATGTTTTTATATGTGTTTTGATGCGCGGAAAAATGAAGAAACAATTCATACAAGTTAGCTTCAAAAGTTACGGCCATTTTTTGGCGCGAAAAAAGACGATTTTCATGTTTTTTGCGTTTAAAAAGAAAACGGTGGCCCAAATGGAAAAACATGTCGAGAGACAAATTGTACAAAAAGTAAAAACACATCGTTTGAGCCAGAACATAAGTCATTTTGAGGTTATGGTCTTGAAATATGAGCATAATAGTGTTTTTTTAGAGGAAAACAAATGTTCTTTTTCTCATTCGAATATTGACCAAAAAAATATTCTATTCAAATTGAAAGATGGTATTCTCTATATAGTTTCTACAATGTTTTGTTTTTTTTTATCTTTCATTTTGGCTTCACAATCGGCCATTTCCAAAAATCCCTAAAACTGAGATTGCCATTGCCAGCCAAAAAATGGACATATCGACAAAAAAAAACCGCACATAGATTTCAACAAATGTGATACAATACATCCTTCAATACTGTTTTTGGGGCTTAAAAAAAATGTAGGACAACTTTGAAAGTTTCGGATCTCGGAAAATGTGCAATTTTTTTAGATTAGAAATTTCTTAGGATGATCAAATTTCAGGTTCTATTATAGTATTTCACAACAAGTATTCCACGCTGGAAGAAACTCTCCTAGGTTGAGTAGAAGCCGAGATATTGATATAAATGTATTTTAGCCTACCCAGAACCCAATTTTGGGCCTATCGAAAAAATTCGGAAATTGTTGGAAAGCAGACAAATTTTCTGATCCCAATCCGGAAAAAGGGCCTCGTTGCTATCACCATCTCGAATTTAGAACGCGTTGACATACAAAAAATCACGTGTAAAATAATGCAGCGGCTTAAATTTCTATAATGCTTATCTGCCGTAATAGTCCAGTCATTCAAAGAATTTTTCTGTCCGAATTTCCGCGAGGTCTAATTTTGGTCCATTCTTATGTATTTTCAAACGCTGAACACGATGGTGTAGATAAAAATTGTATTAACCCTGTGCTCGAAAAACTATGTCCATTTTTTGGACCAGAAAATGGTCATTTTTCCATTTTTTGCGTTTTGAGACAACACTATGAATTTTATGAAAAAATGTTGTTGGGAAATTCAATACGTAACTTTTAGTTTTGGTCTTAAGTCGATCCGAGGTTGTGGGCCCAAGATATGGTCCATTTAGTGTGTTTTTTCGAACATAGAAAAATTGAGTATATGTCAAAGAGTTTTTGTTTTCTCATATTCTGTTTAGGTGGAAAAATAGTATTTGCATTTCTCTTTTATTTGGTTTTTAGTATTTTGATCTATCTCATTTTCTGGCGTCACAATTTTGGAAAATCCGTATTTTACGAATTTCAAACGAAATACTGATGTTATCATCTGAAGCCAAGATAATTCGGAAGACTTCATCATTCTGCATATAATATGCAAAATTCAAGCATTTTGCTCCGAAGACATAACTTCAGCGTCATTTCGAAAATTTTGGACCAACGAAAAACCCAAATTTTTTGAGGTTAGAAATTTTTCACGAAACCCAAATTCTAGGTTCTATTAGAGGTTTCGATCGCAAGTATTTTAAGGTCAAGCAGATCAATTTGAGTTCAGTGGTAATTAAGTTATTCTAATAAATGTGTTTGGGCCTATAGACAAAAATCTTGGATCAAATTACAGAGAAATACTTCGGCTATCTGAGTTTGGAACAACAAACGGAGATACGTTCACAATTCCAAGTTATAATGATTTTCATCATAAAAAACTAGTGCGGAATTTCATTTAGCGGCAATAAGCGAGGGTCGGTACACATTCCGCACGCGAAATTATACATTTTTAAATGTTTCAAAATGCACCTGAATACTTATAATCGTTTTATGTGAATGTGTGAGTGTATGTAGACGTGAGAACGTGTATATGTGACCGTGACATGATAGGGTGTTACATAACAAATTTCAATATTTAAACAAAAAAACTAAGATGAATAAATTTTTTTTTTTCATATTTATATTTTTTTTTGTTTTTTACATTTCATATCTATTAAAAAATTATCTGTTTGTCCAATTATTCACAAATAACCTAAGTTTTCGTTATACCTGTCAGCATATATTGCTAATGATGTAATTTGATCATTATTGTTATACGAATCATCGTGATCCGCTTCATCATATGAGTTCGATAAAATTTGATGGTCGCAATTGTCATTGATAACATCATCGGTATCGTCATCATCTTCATCATCGTGTTCATTTTCATCCCTACACTTATCGAAATAATCATCATCTAATATACTGATTTCTGGCTCAGGGCAATTAGAACAGTCTTTACCTTCACAATGCTTACATAATGAGCTACATGGTATTCCTTTTTTCACAACCACAAGAGATCATTTTGATCAACTCATGGGAAGGTACATTTTAACTGTTTGTATAGGAGTAAGTATATTCGGACCATTTCTCCAACCCCATTTCGTTGGATTAATGGTATCATTACCGATCCAAACTTGAACTTGGTAATACACCATAAAAATATGTTGCTTTGCAGCATCATCGTATTTTCATATGGTTACCTTCTATTGCCTTGGCATAATGTAAATGTCCACTGGCATGAAAAATTTGGAGCATTTTATTCAACACATTCATTATCAAATACCAATTGCTCGATCTTTCATACTCGACATAAGATTTCAACAAGGTAACCATATGAGAATAAGGTAATGCTGCAAAGCAACATATTTTTAGTGTGTATTACCAAGTTCAGGTTTGGATCGGTAATGAAAATATTAACACCCTACAAAAACATCATTTTAAAACATTTAAAAAAGTATTATTTTGCGCGCGGAATTTATTGTACCGACCCTCGCTTATTGCCGCTAAATAAAATTCCGCGCTAGTTTTTTATGATGAAATTCGTTATAACTTGAAATTGTGAGCGAATTTCCGTACGCTGTTCCAAACTTAAATAGCCGATGTATTTCTTTGTAGTTTTCTCCAAAATTTTTGTATATAGGCCCAAAATAGGACCCTTTAGAGGCTCAAACACGTTTGTTAGGACAGCTTCATTTCTACTCAATTCAAATTGATCTGCTTGGTCTTCAAATACTTGCTATCAAAACTTATAATAGAACCTTGAATTTGGGTTCAGTAAAAGATTTCTAACCTCGAAAATTTTTGATTTTTCGTTGGTCCAAAATTTTCAAAATGGCGCTGAAGTTATGTCTTTGGAGCAAAATGCTTCAATTTTGGATATTATATGCAGAATGATGAAGTCTTCCGAATAATTTTGGCTTTAGATTGATAACATCAGTATTTCGTCTGAAATTCGTAAAATATGGATTTTCCAAAATGGCCGATTGTGACGCCAGACAATGAGATAGATCAAAATACCAAAAATCAAATAAAAGAGGAATGAAAATACTACCTTTACATCAAAACAGAATATGAGAAAACAAAATCTCTTTGACATATACTCAATTTTTCAATGTGCCAAAAAACACACCAAATGGGCCTTATCTTGGACCCACAACCTCGGATCGACTTAAGACCGAAACCAAAAGTTGCGTATTAATGAATGGACAAAAATTAGACCTCGCGGAGAATCGGACAGAAAAATTCCTTCAATGACTTGACTATTACGGCAGATAAGGATTATAAAATTTCCGCTGCATTATTTTACACGTGATTTTTTGTATGTCAACGCGCTCTAAATTCGAGATGGTGATACCTACGAGGTCTCATTCTTGAGTTAAGATCAGAAAATTTGTCTACTTTCCAACGATTTCCGAATTTTTTCGATAGGCCCAAAATTGGGTTCTGTGGAGGCTAAAACACATTTATATCAATATCTCGGCTTTTCCTCAACCTGGGAAAGATCTTTTTGTCAGCGTAGAATACTCGTCGTGAAATACTTTAATAGAACCTGAAATTTGATCATCCTAAGAAATTTTTAACCTAAAAAATTTGCACATTTTCCGAGATCCGAAATTTTCAAAGTTGTCCTACATTTTTTTTCAAGCCCCAAAAACAGTATTGAAGGATGTATTGTATCACATTTGTTGAAATCTGCGTGCGGATTTTTTTTTGTCGATAAGTCCATTTTTTGGTTGGCAATCTCAGTTTCAGGGCTTTTTGGAAATGGCCGATTGTGAAGTCAAAATGGAAGATAAAAAAAACATTGTAGAAAGTATATGAAAAATACCGTCTCTCAATTTTTATAGAATATTTTTTTGGTCAATATTCGAATGAGAAAAAAACATTTGTTTTCCCCCAAAAAACCTTATTATGCTCATATCTCAAGACGGTAACCTCAAAATGACTCATATTTTGGCTCAAAAGATGCGTTTTCACCTTTTGTACAATTTGTCTCTCGACATGTTTTTCCATTTGAGCCACCGTTTTCTTTTTAAACGCAATAAACCTGAAAATCGTCTTTTTTCGCGCCAAAAAATGGCCGTAACTTTTGAAGCTAACTTGTATGAATTGTTTCTTCATTTTTCCCGTCTTCTGCACACCAAAACACTGCAAATTTACACCTTCAATTTTTTTTCTTAATTTTTCCTCTGGCGACTGGCCTAGTGATAAGAAGTCTACAAAGAAGGTACGACATATGCTTTTTCTCAAATGAATTGTACGTGATTATATTTGCTGTCATAAACATTAAAATATATGGAGTTCCTTTCATCCCGGTTGGGGTTGAGTTCCAAATATACCGTTCTTAGTGAATTCCTATGTCGTATAAGGAACATACCTGCCAAGTTTCAAGTCGATCCACTTTATAATTTCGGAAATTTCTTGATGATTGAGTGGGTGAGTCATTCATTCAGTGATAGTTCTCTTTTCAACATGTATATAGATTTAGAACGTCTCAAACAATTTCTAAAAGAAAAATGTTTATATCCATTGGTATGAGCTTATATATCATATAGCTATCCAGTTAGAATAGTGAGCTCTGTCATTTGTTTCGATTATTTGTGAAAATACGGGGACGATAAAAATATTAACATTATCTTCATTATTAACATGTCCTTCTGAATATACGACTTCCCATGTTTTCCATTCAGCATGAATGATTCGAAGAATCGAAGTGAGAAATGAGGAGCATATAAACGCTGTGCGGAAAAACCATACTAAATCGTCCTTACTTGAGCACGTGAAAATGACAGAAAACAACATGGATTCCGACAACACCTGGATACTAGTCAACATCTAAAACTACAACACCAGGATATCCGAAATATTATAGAAACAGGTAAGGGGTCTCAAAATCTCAACTTACGAGATGATACCCAGGGACTATCAACATCTTGAAAAATAACCCCGTAAAAGAGAACGATCACCACAGTTCATCGACCATCATCAAACTATCAAACTGCACTACAGCTGACTTCTTGGTCAGCCAGGTTTGATCAATCATGAACCTATGCATGTACTTAATCCGCCGTAGAAAGATATTGTAAATCAATACCTGAACGTGGCAGATATGAGCAGAGGCCAAATTTCATTAAGGGGAAGAAAACCCGCAAATCCTGTTACCAATTCATCAGAGGGAATATTTGATTCAACATAACTGCTGAATCACTGAATGACATTCCTCTCGATACAATCCAACCGGATATGATAATATTGAATCTAAGGAGGTTGCATCAAAAATAATGCTTGTTTTATATTTACCATCATTTCCATTCTTCTAGATCTTATTTCAGTTGTAGGCAGTATTGACCAAAAGTAACAAAATTGTCAGCTATTTTAACTAAACAGATATTAATGAGAAATGAATATAAAAATTATATCTCACCACAGATTGAACGGCATTATACTTCATGTATTTTGAATTGTTTCAGTTAATATGATAGTGTCTGCAAGAAATTTTCCAACTACTTATCAATTGATTCACAGAAAAGTTAATCCAACAAAGTATGTTACAATGACAGACATTCTGGTTGGATGTCTCAATTGATTGGTTCTTAAAAATCAATAATTGCGTATCTACCACTTTTAGTTCAGTTTGAGAATAGGATTCATTGGTGAATGAAAACAACGCATCCGCTTTGCTGCCATCGACCAAATGTAAGTAATAGGTAGTGAACTGAGTATGAAATATTGGATGGACGTAGATGTTTCATAATTGTTACCAATAATTGTACATGTTAACTTGTGATCAAAAATTAACTTAATTATTCAAACATTCAACATCGAAATTAACATTCACGCAAACTGTATTTCAAATACCAATTTTCTCATAACTGGTTGCAAATGTCGATCGAGTAAGGGTTGATGTAAGGGTTTGAACAGTAAACATAAAACCTGTCCTCTTTTGAATTGATGATATTTGGGATATTCAAAATGTTCACTCTGACATCGTTCATAGATGTATGAAGATAATCCTGCATCTGTGACAGCAGCATAATCTCAGATATTCTCAGTAACTATTGAAGAATGTTATGATGGACATGAAAATAGAGAAAACAATGAATAATCAATGCAATTCGTAACTATTGAACTTGATGCTCAATGGGTGTCCAGTATAAATACTCGGCAGATAGATCACAGGGCATTCTGCACTGATAATGTATTGAAAAATCATGGCTCTCGGAAGGATTCCGCGTCACAATAGCACTACTTGATGTCGATGTTTCGCCAACCATTACAGATGGTTTCTTCAGTGCAGGCTTGAGGCTTGAACGGAAACTGATTCTACTGGTTTCTGTAGCCGTATTTATTGTAAAACAAATCTCCACGCCACACAGTTCGCTGCCTCCATTCCGGTGGTTAACTTCGTTCTGGCACTTGACCCTGCCGTTGTGTGATGATGTGCGAACTGGAATTTTCGAGTATGAGTTTCCAAATGTTGAGAAGGTAATATCCTGAGTCACGGTTTAGATTATTTCGATGTTTCAGGATTTTCATAGCTTCAAGGACTTTTCGCTAATAAGTGTTTGGTGCTCGGGCTGAGATTTTGGTATTTCCGGTAAAGATTTGATGATTATAGTTCAACTTGTGTTCCGCAAGTGCAGATCTACTGGTGTCACGAAGCATTGTACAGCGCTCATGTTCTTTCACACGAGTAGCTATTGTTCGACCTGTTTCACCAATGCAGACTTCACTGCAGGAACAGGGAATACTGTAAGCACATTCTAAGTGGATAGGAGAGAGGGGATCTTTGATAGGCTTGTAAAACTGAGATAATTTTGGAAGTGTGGGAAACCGAGTAGGAACATTATGTTTTTCAAGGATTTTGAAAATTCGATATGTTATATTTTCAATATGAAGAGGATATGCAGTGGATAAAGCAGGCGGGGATTTTTGTGGCTCAGGTTGATTCGGAATTTTAGGCGAAGTGTATTTCTTCATGACTTTTTTAATGTTGTAATTACAACATATTATATTAGACAGATTGGCGCACGTAAAACGAAACCGATGCAATTTTGAGCACTCCATCGGCCTAAGAAATATACTCATATACGTTCATTTTGTTTCGAAGGGGGACTTTTTGAGCATTTACTGAACCGTATAGCTCCCACCCCTCAATGGGCAGGTGTAGCAAACCCAAAATAGGAAATGTACATAGGGGTCGAGTAATGACTTATTTGAAATATCAACCCTACAACGGAAACTTAGTTCATCTGAATTGTATCAGTCGTATTCAGAACTGTCGATATTGGGATGATGCGACGAAAGAATTTATTATGAGATATATACCCAACATCTACCAAAATTAAATATTTGGGCAGTTTTTTTCCCGTTCTACTTAAGAGGCAACCTTACAGGTGAAAAGATATCCATTGTATCATGGGTTGAATATACTAGGATAATCCATTGATCCAGCTTCAACAGTGATAAATTGAGGTCGATCTATAACTGACTTCCCTCACATTTATGAGGAAAATAGCATTCGTACACTTCTGCGAAAAGAGATATAATGTAAGGATTCATAAATCGCTAATCAAATACGTTTGATTATACTTTTGTTAAATTGCTATTGTATTCAAATAGTATACATAAATGTTCCTAAAAACTCTGTTATACTGACATCTGCTGTCAGGTTGACTCGAAAATATTGACGCTATAGTATAACGTTATTTTACACTGGCACCTGCTGTCACATAGTTCATCAAATTTTCTCGAATAGTAAACACACATAACATAGATTGTCTCATCACTCCGATGACGTCACTTGAATTTTAATATGGATTTCGAATCCATATGCCTGATAGGTACGGGGCAATAATCTACAACGTTTTAACACATGTACATACAAGCACGCACACAAAGACATCATCTCAACAATAGTCCAGCTCGTTTCAGAAAAGCTCAAAACGAATATTTTCGAGGACATTTGAACATTCTTTCAAGGCCGTTTCAATACTTTCCTTACACTTCGTATAGTTACGTGAGTAAACATAGAAAATTAGAATGAACAATTAATTGATTGAGGATCAAGTGATATTCAAACCATATGGCGCCCATCCACATTATGTGTTTCCTTTACGAAGCGATTTAATCAAATGTAGCCACGTTCGACAGATTTATCGCCTCTAGATTTTTTCTATCTGGTAATTTCAAATGAACTATTGATACGATCATACCAATCTCGTGGAAGATGTACGAGAGTACTTATCACGAATGAATGCTTTATCGGACCATAGCAGTCTCGTGGGAGATCTACGAGAAACTACCTATCACGAATGAATATCGCCAAATTACACCTCAAATTCCCCAGGATATGCGACAGCGTTTCGAAAATGAACGATATATGGAAGTTCAATGATACTGAGTGAGTAATTTATCACTTACTTCCCTCAATGTTGCTGAGTTCATTATTATCATCTAAACACATATTTACAAAAGTTAAAATCAATTTTATTCTGAAGCCGTAATAGTACAGAGCAAAATCTCAAAATCTCCTATAATCTTAAGATTTGAACACGTATATTATCAATTCGAATGAGATTTCAATGTAATGACAGTATTATTCAACGTGTTTCCATATGTTCATCTGTTTTTATTTATTTCCTATATATTCTCGGTTCCTACAAGTGAGAGAAGTCACGAGATCAATTGATCACAGCTTTTTAACAATACTCATAACTAACAGTTATCACTCTACTGATTAGGAACCAGTTGACCACAAACTTTCCAAACAAGAGCCCTGGGTCAGAATTATGTAATCAATTCACAAAAGGTACATTATATAAAAATTATGTAATAAATAATTTCAATCCAGAACTCGAATGTTAGTATAAAAACTTCAGAAATGAAGTAGCGACCTCAATTATAATTGCAAAATAGAACTATTACTGCGAATTATTTGAAAATGCGCAGGAAACCTAACGAATAAATGGAAAATAATGTATGAAATATCTAATCGCACATTTCTATGAAATAAATAATTTTCAACGATGAAAAAATGATAGATTCTCAGAAGATAGCCAAAATAATGATTGAAAATTCCACCATTTGACCAAAAATGTGTCACTTATACATAACGGAATATAAGATTCCTCGAATTTCCATTGAGCCACCAGCTCTGATATATCTGCAAAACTCTTAGAATAATTGCAGACATAATAGAGGATACCCTACCATTTTTAATTAATGAATCATTTCATCTTTCCAGATGATCTTGAAGTGGCTTTGATAAAGCTTCTCTACAAAAGGGGGTCAGCTCTCAAACCTAACCAATTATAGAACCATTTCAATCATCATGATAGTCAGTATAAGAATTTAAATATTTCCACGCGCCAATATTTGGTAAAACTGAATGCTTCTAAATGAAGATTGATTTGGGGCGACAGGCATGAAGTGTCCTTGGGGATCCTTGTTAGAGATACGTTGAATGTTATACTGAATAAATTGTATTAAATAGAAAACAAATGAAGTATAACACAATGATAATTAATTTGGAAATTAGCCCATTCTCCATATGCTGTAATCCTGCCCGGCGCCTCCACCACATGACACGTGACTCCGACTGATGGGAAATGATATAAAGTAATCAGATAATACATTGAAATAGAATGTGTGAAAGACTCAAATGGGGATAAAAATGATTCACAATGGAGAGGAAAGTAGATTGGTAATAATAGATTTCCGTCAAAAAAGGAATCGTGACAATATAAATGAATATGTACATAAATATACTCATCTCATGATGGCTTTTTCCAGATAACAACAACATCACCAAACGATCTCTGTTGAAGGTATACCGAACTGGCGCACAATATGGTAAACAGACCAAAATATTTCACTCCATCTACGGATAGATCTCCAAACAAAAATCAAACAATGTACGATATTTACTGAGATTTCTCTAACTTCACATGAGTTACTTCAGTGCGCCAGATGGCAACACCAAACCAAACCGATGTAAGAATTTGGATATAAATAAATATATGAATATACCCATTTTTCTCATGTCGGCTTTTACTGATGATAGGGTCTTACTAGTCTGTATCGATCAGTAACGCCATAATCGAATAGTAGAATGAAAAAGCTTGCAACGTTACTGAATGATCTCTGTGTAAGGAATACATAACCTGCCTACAGTATGGTGAAAATCTCACACCATCTACGAATAGATGTCTCACTAAGGAATCAAACAGTTCATGATAATGGCTGATCCATTTCTCGAACATTACGTTCGGGCGCCAAAATGAAAATGGAAATAAAAAATGGAAAATTAAAGATGAATATCATAGACCTATTATCCTAAGGAGGCATAATTGTTTACATTTATACACGATCAGACATTGCCAAATTCCGGGCCACTCAGACCACTGTATATTACAAGTATGACCGTATGGAATGTGCTGTTGCCGGATTAGTTGTTCTGTGTGCCGGATTGAGATTTGTAGTTATCATAAAAACGTCCATAGCATTATTTATCCGTTATATTAGCAGCAATACTGTTGAAATGTCGTTTTCTCTGAAAAATATTCCATAGTTTATGGTATCATCGAATTATAGAATATTTAATTTTTTTAATATGGAACTATTCCATTCCATTGCATCATTTGTTCAGAAAGCGACAACGCCGCGCACCTTATATGAATGGGAACTTGGATCTCTACTATGCAATTTGACAGCTTCCGTATTTCTCGTAGCTATTTCGAAGCGGTGTTGCCTTACAAGTGGTACCAAGTTTTCAGTCATAGTTACAGCGTTGCCAATAAGGAGTAATTATGACTCGGCGACAAATAGATCTGTTGATTTTCTTCATCATACTTCATGTAATCATTGCGACAAGTCAAATGGAGTTTTATGAATGAGATGTTTTGTCTCCTTAAGATAATAGGTCTATGATGAATACACTCATTTACCTCATGTCGTTTTTTGCCAGATAACTATGATAAGATCTTTCTAGTCAGATTAATCAGTGATGCCATAAACTGATAGTTCTAGACAGCTGTTTCGCCTATCGAAAAGCCTTGCGTGTAAATACAACTGATGGCAATCCCAGAATAATCAACTGTGTAGTGTCCCAAGGTAAAAGAGGTCCAGTGCTTTCCCTTCTCTAAAGTAACGACATATTTTCTATAGACAAAGACTTGCTGCTCTTCTTGTATGCTGTAGCTCTTCTGTATACCTCGTACTATTCACTACTATTGAATAACGGACTCTTGTATTTTTTCTATCATTTCTCTTCATCAATGACATACATCAAAATTGTTCCTTATTAACATCACTCAAGCAGCTGTATATATGAAATCAGTTATCCTTACAGGCCAAATAATATACAAAGAATGAACCATGATTCTCCCCTCATGATGGAGTAGAAAATAAGTATTCTTTCAAGTATATCATCCAACGTCTATAGAGCATAATTTTACGAAGGGTCTTATATAGGTTCCTTGTTTTGTTTCAACATCTGCGCTCCGTACTTGTTCATCTTTTCAATAGGACTTAGTTCTTCTTGCAAGCGTGGGAAAATATTCCCTGTTCCAGCGTTTAAAGAAGCAATTTGAAAGATATAGAGATGTCTTCCAATGCTTTCCATTATTCCAGCGACTGTTCATTCACAATCTATATTATCAAATTTGTTCATTATCAACATTCCCTAAGCAACTGAATATTCGAAACCAGAGTTATCTAGAGAAGGACAAATATTATAGCAAACAATAAACTGTAATATATGCCGTCGATACAGTAATTAACGTCATCTGTGATAAAAAGTAGAAGGAAATTATATGAAATAATGTCTTGTTTAAAGAATCGACTTCCCTTTCTATTTGAGATTTTGAGGCTGATGATTACCTCCTTTGGGAGGAGGTTGAACCTCTACGGTAAAGTACCTGGCTAGAAAGTAGGAATACACATCAACATGCTGCATAAAGTATAATGCTCGAAGAATTGAACAGGAAAATGAAAAGAAGTAAGTGATTTATTGCTTATCAAAAGTTCAATAGATACGTACAATGTACCTCGCCAAATGATTATGGAAAGAAAGTTCAGAAGCAACTATCTACGAATGGCTGAAGGTCGGTCTCTGGCTTTGACACTTATTGCCAGACAAGGATTTGTGTTATTGATCATTAATTGTATTGGCGAAGTTTCCTATCTCTGATACGGTATAATAATTTCCTTTGAGGAATTCATGTACACGTTCATCTCTGATTCTGAGGCATATGATGGAAGGCAGAAAATATGGGAACGATAAATTTTCCATAGGTTTATTCGAATTTATGTGGAACAGCTTCTAGCAATCAAAAACTTTGCTGTGAATTCTTTTTTAATGAGGATGAGAACTCATATTGCTGACTATAACACTTTTAATACTTTCATATCATCTTTGAAGTGTAATCGTGATAGTTCGACTTCGCTATCTAATATTAATCCACAATCATTTCTCAATAAGCTTAAAAATGCTATATGTGATACCTTCACTCAAAATTAGTCATCAGAGTAACATTCACAGGGTGAGTCAACGATTGCACAAAGTAACACATCACTGTTATTCACAGATATACAAAAAAAAAGCTGTAAGATATGTGGTGGTGCATATTTCAAATACATTTCAAGTTATACAGGGTGTGTTCTGTAGTCGTGGTCAATATCAAGTTTCTTATTCTCTTTATTCAATTTCAGGACTCTACAGATATTTTTTGTGTATAATGTCCTATACCTATGTCTAAACGTGTTTGATATATTTTAAATTTTGTCCAAAATGACATGTTCGCAGCTCTAAACGTAACTATTAATTTCTCCTATATGAAAGCCGCTATTATTCAATTGAAGTCAGTTTTCTCGTAATGGGGGACCTACTCCAGAATACTGTGTCAATATTTTCATAATAAATCTATACAGGCTGATCGGAAATAAACAAACAAATATAATTTCGAAAAGACGTGAGAATCAACTTCTTAAAATAGAAGCCCCCCATTTTTATATTCCAAAAATATTTAGCATAAAAAATGAGGGTAACTTTCAGACAGGCTGTTCTTAAAATATGTGGTTTTCAAAATATTGGCAGTTTGATATTTTTCTATTGTAAAAATGCCTATGAGGAACTCCACGATGAAGATTTTCAAAGACGCGTAACATAAAGACAATGATTACGTGCTCAAATTGAAGTGAATCAAATCTTTTTAGAAGAAATGGTGCTGTCAATAGACATCACTCGGTCTGTGAAGTTATTGGAAGAAGTGAACCCTAATGAACGTCAAAATATGTTACTTCAACAAGATGGTGCTCATTTTTTTCCGTGAAGCTAGAAAATATTTGGATCAGCACTATCCTTAAAGATGTATTGGTCGCGTAGATTTTGCTGCATGGCCACCAGGGTCTTGTGATTTCATCCTGTTAGATTTTTTCTATGAGGTTATATAAAACATAGAGTATTCGTCACAAAACCTATGACAAGGAAAAACCCGATTTATATGGTTAGGGATGTATGTCAAACCATAACACCAGCTATGTTATTCAATGTTTGAAGAAATATCATTAAAAGAAAGTGTATCGAACTAGGATCTTTTTTCGAATAGTTATCAGGAAGAACCTGACTCTTTTTTGGTTACAAAATTGGTGTGTTCATTAAATTTTGGTGTAGAATCCAAAAATGCAATAATATACAGGATATTCCATTTAAAATAGGAAAGTTGATATTGACCACGACTACATGGCACACCGGGTATAATTGGGAATATTTTTTGAATATGCACCACCATATATCCCACAACATGTATTCAATTTTCTTTGTATCTGTAGATAATAGTTACTCCGCGCAATCGTTCACTCACCCGTACAAACTCAATCTTGTTATTTTCTACAGGAGCTCTGGAATTCCCTAATTATAAAGCATTTCATTCAGATTAGAAATGTATTGTTATCAGAATTTCAGAAGAGGAGGTTAGAGAATATACTTTGAACGAATGTTTCGGAATTTCACGGAACGATTATTTACAATTTTGAACGGTAGCAAACCGGGGGCATGAATTGTTTCCCTATCATCTGTGAAACCACTGTTAATATTCATGATATGTTCGAAAATATGAAAAGCAAATACAACATGACCACGGGGTAGTTACACAATATAATCCGTGAAAATATTGAACTATTATCAATGTCAATCTCACACACTCCCTGGGGTGGAAGAAGGGTTACTTTGAGCTTTCAAATTGTGACTTCTTCCTTGCCTTCAGATCCGGATTCATCTTCCATTTTCCAGTTCTGTATAATCATTCCAACCTAGCATCAACAAATTCTCTGAAGTTGGAGAATACCATTTTGAGGAAGAACACGAAAGAAACAGACAAGTACTACGTTCATCACGTCGTTGTTGTTGCGAAGTGCTGAAAATAGTTAATTCATTGACTGCGTTCATACATCTAGTGAAAATATTGAAAAGTTGGCGTTTATTGGATAAAATTGAACATTTTAACTTTTTAACACTATGTAATTCATTCACAGGAGAGGAGAGGGCGATTAGAATGGAATTGATTAAAAAAATAGAAATATCCCTCAATTACGTATGTACGTTGAAGGAATCAAATAATTGGTAATTAGATATCTCGCGATTACAGCTTAATCTGCCGAGATACTCTAGGATCAAATAGAACAGAACCCGAATCTGATAATAGAAGAGGAAATTAACTTGCTCCCATCCCAAGGAGTATGTTTTGACGGTAAATTTGCTGAGGTTGATTTTCCCTATCAAAACCAATAAGTTTATAATGTTGCATAAGCTTCTCTTGATATTTCCATAAGCCATAAAATATTATCATATACATATTCTTGGCAGCAGACCTCACTACATATTATGAGTGATAGAACCCACTTGCAGGTATCCCCTTGTTCTGTTCATTAATTGTGTTCATTACCAACATTCTCTCAGCTCATGTGGTCCATATGATGCGTTATAAAAAACATCCTTTATGTGAAGAAAAGCACAGAGATATTTTTTTCTGTTCAAGTGCCTTGTCAAGCTCACCTGTAAGCCGTTACTTGCAGTGTGTAGAGAAGGAAATTTTGGCAACGTTGTTTTTCTATCTCGAAAACATCGTATGCGTACAATGCGTATTACATAAGATATGGCGATGTCTCATGATAGGAAACTCACCCCTTATAGTCTAAAACTCAAAAATAGTCAGTGTTGTGAATACTGTTTTCAGCAACTAAGACTCTATCCCCAGTAGATCTGAAACAAACGATGAATATTATCATACTTCGTAGTATCAGTTATTTCAGGACAATATCCTAAAAATACTACGAAGTCTACTGATGTATTTCCTGATGAAGTTTTATTGAATGCGGCATGTTATTTGCCAAAAGACGTTTTCAGATTATAAAATAATATTGTATTCTTAGACTATATCTAATTTTATATAAACTTCATATTGCCAACTAGATGAGGATCACTTACGGGTGTTTCAGATGTAAGAGGAACCTCCATAACTCCATTGCTGTTGGAGATATCGAGGAGCGTTTCATCCTCAACGGTAGCTACAGATATTATGCACAATGCGGAACTATTTTCATCATTCACAGAGTGTCGCTTTACGAGGTAGCGCACCAAAATCATGTTTTTTTATTGCAAACCTCCCTACATTTTAGAATCATTGAAATGCCCTTCCGAGTCTGTTCAAAAATGAACCATTCACATTTTATGATCGAAAAAATAGCGAAAAAGCGCAATATTTGGAAAATAGTCATGACTTTACTGTTTGGAATAAATCGAGATTAAAGTGTCCAGTGTTTTCTTATGTTCTGAAATGTCATTCGAATATTCATTGATCAACCAGTTCGTATTACTTTAGACAGGGGCTCAAACACGAAATAGTCAAAATAACTCAATTATTTGAAACAATAGCTTTCTATATCGTTAATTAGCATTCCCGGTAAGCTCTTCAATGCTAAATGGTTTATATAGTCTATTTCTGGAAACTGATACAGTCTTATTAAAAAATGTTCGTCTTTTCACATGCTATTTATTCAAAAAATAATTTGAATAGACTGCTATCATTGAATCTGACATAACAATTAGAAACGAGTACCATAACATTTTGAAATGATTAGCAAGGAAAACTTGAATAAAAACTTAAGCTCTCATACTTTAGAAGTCTGGCAGTTTATAGAGAACATAATAGTGGCTTATTCGAACATTTGCTATAGAAAATTAGCTTGTTTGTTCCATCGTCGACACGAATGTTGTTTATTATTTTCCTCACTGATTACTTAAAGATGTTTTGGTACTTGTTTATGAATTGTTATGTTGATTAGTTTTCAGAACAGACTATATGGATTATATATCGTTTGGAAGCTTACCGTGAATGCTATTCAAAGTACGGAAAGATACAGGATGTTCCCCTTCAAAAAACTGAGTTATTCACTGCACACTCAATATACGTCATACCGTTTGATTGGTAAGCATCCGAATGAAAATTAAGGACTTGGAAAAATACTGGACATTTTAATCTCTGATTTATTTTCGACAGTAAAGTCGTGATGATGATCCGAATATGCCGCTTTTCTACTATATCTTGACATAAAATCAAAACAGTTTATATTCCGTCTATTATTATTTCATCCAATTTGAATAGAATCGGAAGGGTTTTTCAATGATGTTAGAATATGGAGGTGTTTCTGTTGAAAAAAGTTTGGTGCACCACCTTCCATAGCGATACTCTGTAGAAGTGCAGAATTTTTGCAGCTACCGTTATAGAAAGACACTAGTCGATATATAAATAGCAACGGGGTTACGAAGGTTCCTCGTACACCTGGAATAACCTGTATATGGGGTATCGATATGAAAACCAGTTTCTGGAATTGAGAAAAAGGATAATTTCAAGTATAGAATATCTCTCTATCCTTCTAGATTGTTTTGTTGTAATATCAGGCTGTCGCATTTCCAACTGTAATTCATGCAGCTCTAGAGAAGCTCATATTGAGTAGAGCATATCTGCCATCTCCTAATATGAATAAAAACGTTGAAATAACCTTGGAGGTTATAACAAGCAGATGAAGATGATATCATCATCATTTTCGGAGCTGCAATTACAGATGCGTGTGCAAAAGAAAGTGCTGAAGAAGGTGAAGATTTGATCTTCCTGATCCTTTGAAATATCCTTTGGAGAACCAGAAAAAGTAATATTATAGCAGTAACATAAATTTTATTCGTAAACGTTATCTCGGGATGCACCTCTTCGATCTTCTCTGCATGAAGAAGAGATAAGCAAGAAGGAAATAACGGAAGCTGAGGAAAGAATGTTCGAGTGTTCACTTCCACGCAGAATGGAAATAATATCATAAGCTTTCTTTCGTAAGTAAAAAAATAGAACATTATACTTATCTACTGCAGAATTTTCTTCGTTTACGCTATAATTTTCATTATTGAAAAAGCAATAAGGTGCTTCTACAAAGCTGGACCTTCTGAATAGAATTCTACTCAGCATCCATCACATTGAGCTTACCGCTCACAATAAAACAATTCTGAGATTAAATCTGGTCGCATGAGCTATAATTTTCATGAGACTATATCCATGTTCAGAACATGGAGAATGAACATCATTCGATTGAAGAATCCATGAAAAAAAAATACATTAACAAAATGCACACCTCATAAAATGTGATTCCATAATTCAATAATCGATCACAAAGTTGATATAACAATATACTTGTAGTATAAGAATAATGAGTACCTGACTGTAGGCTTTTATTGACTTATTAAAACAAATTACATAATGATTGACAAAAGACAAATTAATTAAACAACTAACACTGATAAGCACAGGACAGGATAAATAGTGCAAGTGACGTTGACTTTAAGTAAATTTATCACATTCTCCTGAAATTTTGAAAAACAATGCAAAATAAAATCGAGAATGATTTTATAGAGTTAAGTTATTTAGTTACATAATCACTGAGGTAAGAAGGAGGAATTCTGGTGCGTCGAGGTCTTTCATTCATGCTTGCCTCGACATCAGATAGTGGCATTTGATGGGTCGGAGGGAGAACTTCTGCCTCTGCAGAATCTGAATTTGAGGTCTCTGTCGCTTTATTCTCAGGGTGCTGATGGGTGATGTTTGTTTGTTGATTGGCAGAATAAGTAGGTTGCGTTTGGTCCATTGAACTGTTTCCTCTTGGAGCTAGTTGTCTCAAGGATACAGTGGATTCTTGACCATCTTTTCTACGAATAATAGCGTACTGAGGATTAGCCTCTAACAATTCCACTTCATCTTCAAGATCGTCATATTTGCTAACTCTTACATTCCGTTTAGCGAGTACTGGTCCAGGAGCTATCCAAGAAGGCAAGGTGACTCCGTTGGCGGTACGTCTAGGATGAATAAAAAAACGTTCATGGGGAGTGCAATTAGTCGTAGTGCATAGTAGAGATCGAATGGAATGAAGAGATTCTTGCAGGACTTCTTCCCAATCTTGAATACGAAGATTACGTGTTTTCAGTGCCAAGCTAACGGTTTTCCATAATGTTCCATTGAATCGTTCTACCTGACCATTTCCTTGAGAGTTGTAAGGAAAAGTTCGACTTGAAGCAACTCCATTTGCGTTTAGAAAAGATTTAAATTCTTGTGACATGAAAGATGTCCCTCGATCGGAGTGTATATACGCAGGTGTTCCAAAAGTAGAGAAAAGATCCTTGAAACATTTAATCACAGTAGCTGCTGAAATATCTCTGCAGGCATAGGCAAATGGAAATCGAGAGAATTCGTCAATGATGCTCAATATGTAAACGTTCCTTGACTCTGAAGGAAGTGGTCATTTAAAATCGATATTTAGGCGCTCAAACGGTGATGTAGCTTTAATAAGAATCCCTTTTGTTTTGAAAAATCTGAGTTTTACCTCTGCACAGATAGAACAACTGGCAGTGAGTTTCTTAACATCATCGAGCGAATATGGCAGGTTTTTACTCCTCAACCAATGGAACATACGGGTTACGCCCGGGTGACACAATAATTGGTGAATCTCATATAATTCTGTGTTTTGGGTTGCACTACAGATCCTGGACAAGGTGTCAGCCCCGACATTCTCCCTTCCTGGAAGGTAAATAATATCATACGAAAACGGGGCCAATTCCAATCTCCAACGAGTAATCTTCTCATTTTTGATTTTACTCGCATGTTTTTTGTTAAAAATAAACGACAGCGCCTCTTGGTCTGTAATAAGATTGAAATGCTTTCCAAGAAGAAAAGCTTTCCAGCTCCTAAGCGATTCTACTATAGCTGCAGCCTCTTTTTCAATTGATGAGTGTCCCTTCTCAGATTTGTTGAATGTCTTTGAAAAGAACGCTACAGGGCGCCCCTCTTGGCTCAGGGTCGCAGCAAGAGCCACATCAGAGGCATCCGTTTCCACCACCAGAAGAGAATCATTTTTCACAGCTGTAACCATGGAGTTCAATATATCTTTCTTGAGGCTCTCAAATGCCGTTGCAGCTTCAGTTCCTAGTGGAAAAGAACGACAGTCTGAAAGCTTCTTAATCTTATCTGAAAAATGTGATATCCACTTTGAATAGTGAGCGAAAAATCCCTGAGCTCTTTTCAGGGAGGCGGTGTCTTAAGGCAGTGGCATGGTTAATAAAGGAGTCAGACGAGCTGGATCTGGCTTTATCGAGTTGTGTGAAACAAGGTGTCCAAGTAAGTTAATTGAGGTAAGGTTAAAATTGCTCTTCTTTTTGTTGATTTCTATTCCTAATTTTGTGAAGGTCAACAAAAGTTTATTTAGATTCTTATCGTGATCATTCTTGTCGTTTCCACATACCGTTATGTCATCGAGGTACGCAAATATTCCAGGAAGCTTTTCTTCAGAGATTATTTTGTCTATAATTCGTTGAAAACAGGCCACTCCGTTTGTGACTCCAAAAGGTATACGAGTGAATTGGTACAGTTTATCTTTTGCTTCAAATGCAGTGAATTTCTTATCGTCTTCGCAGATGGGAATTTGATGGTAAGCATTTTTTTAAGTCAATTGTGCTAAAGTGCTTATATTTCGCAATTGCCCGAACAACATTGTCAATGTTTGGTAGGGGATATGCATCGAGGAGTGTATACTTATTTATGGTCTGAGAGTAATCAATCACAAGTCGTTGCTTGTGATTTTCATTTTCAACTACAACCACTTGTGCCCTCCATGGAGAATTACTGGGCTCAATAATCCCTTCTGACAATAATCGAGCGACTTCATCTTCAATGAATTTTATATCTGCTCCGCAGTAACGGCGAGATTTAGTGGCAACTGGTCGACAGTCTTTGGTTAAATGACTGAAGAGACGGGGTGGTTCGATATTGACGATGGACGAGCAGATGGTTAGTGAAGATTTTTCACCTCCAAAATTCAACAAGATTTTTGAGTGTTCCTTCAATAGATCATGTCCAATCAAGACGTCTGAGCAGAGTTTCCTAAGAACAGTAAGTTTACAGTTTGGGTAGCAATGTTTGCCAATTTCAAGTTTCACATTAACGTACCCTTCAACCTTGGTCCACAAAGAAGTAGATGCCATGGAAACACGTCCTTCATTAGGAATTATGTTAATATCGTGCCTGATAACGAATTCGAGGCAGATGAAACTGCCTGAACCTCCTGTATCTACCAAGCAATTAGAAGGAACTCCATTTACAGTAGCTGTAGTAACCGCTCGACTCAGCTGTTGTAAAAACCCGTCACCTAAAGAAGCGATAACTGCCGCAGAAACAGTTTTTGTTTTGTCAGTTTTCTTTGATTTTAGGCAAACTCGTGCATAGTGGCCGATGATTTTACAATTACTACACTGTTCATCTCTAGCCGGACAGGACGATCGCGGATGACGTTTGTAACCACAAAAATAACACTTATTCTTGTCCGAATGTATGCCTGCACACATTACCCCCGCATTACTAGAACAGTCCGTCTCGCCCTGGACTAAAATGGCAGTCTCGGGAGCAGAGTCCCCTTTATTGATACTTGCACATGAATAATTAATTTGAGAATATCCTTCAGCATGCTTATGCGCCATTTCAAGAGCCACAGCGCGCTTATTTGCTTCGTCCAGACTTAAAGTATTCTCTTCAAGAAGACGTTGACGGATCTGAGGTGATGATAGTCCATTAATGAAAGAATCACGTATATACTCATTTCGATGTTGCTCAGCGGTTACTGCAGCAAAGTTGCAATCTTTGCTTAATATTTTTAACGTATGAAGGTACTGATCAATGCTTTCTTCCGAATGTTGTTTACGTACAGCTAGCAAATGTCGTGCAAAAATCACGCTTTTCTTCTTAATATAAGCGACTTTTAGAATTGTGACAGCATCCTGGTAAGTTTTACACTCGCTAATCATCTCGTAAACGTTAAATGAAAGAAAATTTGCTATTACCTTGAATTTATCGGCATCATTCAGATTTTCGGATGAAGAATTCAAGAAATTTTCAAATGTAGCGAACCAGTGCGTAAACTCTTTATCTGCCATCGGTGAGTCCGGATTTGTGTCAAAGCGACTAGGCTTAAGATATTTTTCCATATTGTTGAAAAAGAATAAGTCAATAAAATTATAGTATAAGAATAATGAGTACCTGACTGTAGGCTTTTATTGACTTATTAAAACAAATTACATAATGATTGACAAAAGATAAATTAATTAAACAACTAACATTGATAAGCACAGAACAGGATATATAGTATAAGTAACGTTGACCTTAAGTAAACTTATCACAATACTCATCGAAGAATTTTGGTAATATTACCGATTATAAACAGACGGAACGTACTAATTGAATAAAGGATCGAGCAAGTGGGCTGAGAGTTCAATATATTTTGAATAACCGTGTACTAAACCTTTAAATATTAACTTCCTGACATTCCTTCAAACTCCTCCGTTCAGGTTGGTGAAAGAGCAAACAAGAAATGAATATCAATGTCATTCCAAAACGAGTTTCATGACGTAACAGTTGTACCACCCCTTTTCTTTGTGCTCACTGTTTACCACGACAATATATTTTCGTTTTTAAACTTTTCTAAAAGGTGATAATTTCTTTTATTTTGCGATTTTCATAGAATTGGATCTGGTACAATGCCTTGCTCTGTAATATATTTTCCCTATTCTCACTGCTTCTGATCCTACTAACGAGAAGAATAAAACCTGTCTTAGCTGATTTTATCTTCTCCCCAGGAGACTATTAGAAGCCGTTCATTAATTATTTTGTCTGTGAGTTATAAATCACTCTGAGATTCACTAGAGAAAAGCATCCGGACAACTGATCAAAAAGATTAGGAGCATCCCAATCTGTTACTTTAGACCACATAGGTGTTTGATGATTAAAGCCTTTGTAGGTTGACAATTGAACTTCTCAAACTTGTTGTCATGTTATGATATTCTAAATTTAAAAATTCGATATTGAAATATTTAGTAATCATATGCATTCAGGAGTTTTTTGTTGATTATTCCTTTGCTAGAGAACAAATCAACATAATATTTCATGGAAATTGTAGAAGAATGTTAAGTTCGCAGAAGATTGAGAAACGTTTGATGACGTAGAACATCAGAATGTATCATTTTTTCCCTATTATGTGAGAACATTTAAGGCTGAAAACCATATAGAATTTAACTAGCATGAATATCGACTGGGAATAAAATATTGTACTTGAATTCCTATAGTGTCAAGTTTGAAAATTGAGAGGAATCATCTCCAAAACTATAGAGCGAAACAAGCCGAAATTTGGCGCCTTGGTTTCTTATACGACATAGACACATACCCGCTCAAAACGGATTTTCCAAAACTAAACCCTAGAGGGAACAAAATGTTTTGACGTGTTCGACACAGATAATATAATCACCTATAGTTAACAAGCTAGACAGTTCCATAGATCGATGAATCATTGTCACAGTTCAGGCTGTTTGATACACATATGCTTAGCCCCTCAACAAGACGGGTAATGTACACAAGACAGACAGCTGATAGTCACAGACCATTCCATAATATAGATCTCCCTCTTTATTTATTCAAACTTCCACATGACATAGAGTATTTACAGTTTGAACTCGTTTATTGCTGTTTTTTTGTTTTTTCCGAAAGGTGTGACTCTTCACGCTAAAGCACTGTACCAAATTTGAAACTAATACCTTATCAAATATTCCGAGTTATAAAGAAAAATCCGTTTTCATTTTCTAACTTTGTATATCGAATATGAGAGTCTAAATTGGAAAATGGCATTATGGAAGTCATATTGCTTTTGCTCAAGGAATATATGGTTAACAGATTGACCTCCTTCTTAAGAATATCCTGTGTATGCTTCATTAGATCTCTAAATTTGGTAATAGTTCCAAAAACGCTAGTTGAGCTGTTTGTTATCTTGTTATTATTGCCGAGAAGGTAAAGATGTTGGTTGCCGAACTGTAAATAACGCCTGTACAAGTGACTGAAGCCGACCTGAGTGCGCGGGACCACCAGGTGGCGACTCGTTGAAGAAGGCCTATTCAAAACATTCTATTGAGGGCACATCTCAAAATAATATGAGTGAGATAAAATTTTTGAAATGTAGGAAAGTACATAAGCACAGTAGTTATATATAACAGAATATACATTTCTCTGAATATTATGTTTATGGGGAGAACTGCTGCTATTTGAAATTCACAACATGATATATTAAACCATTCTCCATCGTTCTTGAAAGTGTTGTTACTTTTTCTTCCCAAGCTTCAGCCGTTTCTACTCATCTGAAATATACATTGACTGTTGCAAATTGGGGGATAATATCGCAGCAGCGGAGCTGATATATATTTTTCCTACAAGCGTGCGTGATTCACCCTCTACCCGCACGCAATTCACTTTGGAAAGTGTCATTTTCCCACAGTTGTGCGGGAAAAGTTTTCCCACACTAGTGCGGGAAAAACATTTATATGATATCCTCGTAAAATATAAGTGGTGGGTGACAAAATATGAAAGTTCAAGCTTTTTTGTTGCAATACTAAGTGAGTTTGTTCAAAATCATCCATCATTTTGCACTATTTATTGAAAAAATGAACAAATATTGATAAATAAAAATGTATTGTTATGAAAATCACCCTATATATAGGCTTTGATTGATCTGATAACGAGTAGGTAACAATTGATGTTGTCATGCCGATCAATACACAAATTTGTTTGTAATTGTCAGAGTGACAGACAAAGCGTTACTTATATAAAATTTTCGATTCAGTGAAATTGCCACAATGGATTATTCATCTGATGAAGAACTTCCACAAGAAATCGTGCAAGCAGCTACAGATGCGAACTTAGAGTTATTGCCAACGAAATCTAAACAAAGGTATGAGAAGGAATACACGAGTTTTATTGAATGGTGCAACAATAAAAAAGTGAAAACACCAAATAAGTATTCTTGGCTTATTTTCTAGAAATGTCTAAAACATGGAAGCCGAACACTTTATGGGCAAGATATTCAATGTTGAAGAGTTTATTCAAAGTAAAGCAAAATTTCGATATTAGCAAATTTTACAAAATAACTGCATTCATTAAAAAACAGAATGTCGGTTTTCGACCGAAAAAGGCCAAAATCTTCACTCAAGAAGACGTTTCAAAATTTATGACTGAAGCACCCGATGACATATACCTCATGATTAAGTTAGTAGCAATTTTTGGATTAGCTGGTGCTTGCAGACGAGAAGAGCTGACAAAACTCACCATTGACGACATAGACGACAAAGAAAACCTGATAATTGTTAATATCAAGGATTCCAAAAATCATTCCTCTAGATCCTTCGTGATATCTGAAGAAGCAAATGATGGTTATTTTTTGAACGTATACAGAAATTATGTACATTTACGTCCAAAAGAGACTCCTCACCGTCGTTTATTCTTGTATTACAAAAGTGGAAAATGTACTGTGCAATGTGTAGGAATCAATACCATAGGAAAGATACCCTCCGAAATAGCAGTATATCTGCGCCTTCAAAATCCAGAGCTTTACACTGGTCACAGCTTCAGGCGTTCCACAGCCACTTTACTTGCTGACTGTGGTGTGGGTATAACTAATATCAAACCGCTCCGCGTCGTTCGGGTTAACGGCAGTCGCGTGCGGGAAAGCATCACTTTCCGCGCTTGTTAGGAAAATTACTATTCCGAAACTCCATTGAAAGATGGGTAAAAGGGATTCAGTATGTATTGACGTTTTCTATAGCTGATCTAAAGTTTCCGAGGCAGACAGATCAATAATTCGATGGATCATTAGCGAAGTGTTCAGACTTTCTATGACAGACTACACATAACCCTCTGACAAGACAGATAACGTTTACATGGCGGACACCTGATACATAGACAGTTTCATAATGTCCATGATATACTAATTCAAAATATAAATATCAGCAATTCAAATAAACTGTGACAATTGAAATGTGAATTTAGAATTGAAACTTGGGAAATTACATCGCTACGGCGAATCCGACACCTTAACTGGTTCTACTGGTATTCCTGCGAGCAACTGCTAGCTGGTAAAATATAGTTGACTATCAAGATGCCTACTATACCGCTGTTTCGAATTGTTCAATAGGCACCTTGGAAATGACTCATGTTATTCTAATATGAAACTTCTTATACTCATTGTAAAATGGGTCAATAAAACTGAAAACGTATAGCTGCCTTAACCTTTATATGGCTGTATACTTTATATATCGATGGTACCAACTAAACAATTCAGAAGGCACTTCGGTCTCTTCTATTTCTGAAGAAAATCAGCTACGATCTCCTTGAAATGTTCCACTTTCATTCCGAAGCTCAGTCACAATCTGTCACCAACTAAACTTCCTGACGGCATGTGTTTTACTGGAGTTTCCAATCATTCTGTAGGAAATACTTCCAAAAATTCAACTGAACGTATCTTCATTGCATGAAAGGAAGCTTATCATCTATATGTATCTCCAATTTCGTATTATAACCTAACATTCTAGAGGAAATTTTCTCTTATAAGTTTCCTAAATATAAGCAGAATTGTCTAAGAATTTCACGTATAGATAATATTGATGGGATTGTTGTACAATACACGAGGACACTTTTTCATATAAAATATACACATCAGAACTTCGGAGAACAATCCAACTGAAAAAATGAAGAGTCGGACACCAGTTCGTTGATATAATTATGAAAACATCTTCCATAATAAAATAGGGCAACAACATTCAAGGTTATTATTAGCTAAAATTTCTGAACAAATGATAATTAGGAGAGATTATCAATTGACAGTTTCTTAAAATAACTAATCCCTTCTGAATCAACGATGATCCATTATAAGAGAATCACCAGATCAACAGCTATTTGAATACATTTGAACACACTCTAATTATTCGCAAATATGACACGAAAGAACGAATCATCTAAGCTATCACGAAAGACTTGCCTATTTTAACTTAGAAATACAATGTTTCATAGATTTCATCTACTTCTGATGAAGCCAACATCGCTGACGGGATATTCTCAAGGTTGTTTCATGTGTTCAGACAGTGTTATAAATCGTTAAATGTAATCCTCGGTAGTTTAATTGGTAGAACGTTCGACTATAAATCTAGATATTGTGATTCGGGTTTCAACAGGAGATATATAGTTTTCATTATTACACAAAGTTTAAGAACATTATGTATTCATTACATGCAATACCAATTTCGACAACATGAACAATTAATTTTGTTCAGGACAACATTTCCATGTTCCCAACTACTATGTACTTCAAGCAGAAGATTCTCTTCTAATATAGTTGCTGTTAGGCAGGTTCCCCAGAACGAATCGCACAATTTATTATCAACAATTAGTCAGTATAATAGCAAGGTAACAATTAAATCTGCTTTTCCAGACAAGTGGATAATCGGAGTTTATCGATTGAAATAATTATAAATATGAGTCACTGGTCTTGTACCTGAATTAGTTTGTGGTGAATTGTAGCTCCTTAGAGGAGCAGTAACAATCATAGTGGTTGTCACCATAGTTCAAATATGAGTGGAATAATTCTATATATAGTATGTTCTAGATTTGATCTCATTGTTCATTACTAACATGTATTTCCCTCAATAAAAAATTGTAATCATGGTTCCGTACTAAAGAGACCATTCTTCCCATGGTTTATTATTTGATACTGAACCTAATGAACTATTCCAAATCTGAGACAGGACATACTTACCGGTTGCTCATGTTGACATAGTTCAGTAACAGGTACAAGCGATTGGCGACCCTGTCACTGACAGAAAATGCGAGACGTCGCGACGCGTTCTGCGGTTGATACAGCACTGTTAGAAGTATCTGCAGCCCGGGTAATAGGAACGCTTGCGCATTTCAAACGATGTTTATTATTTTATTCGTATGGCAAGTCGTGTGAAAGTAAGGACTAAGGGGTAGGAAGGAGTCTTTAGAATAGAGCGTTCTCATCTCTGCATTATGTCGGCTCATTGTTATCAAAACACTTCACTTTTATAGACGAACTTTATGATGTGTACTGCATCCGCGTAGATGTGTACGTAGATTATATCTGCTGCATTTGGAATCTCTGCAAATAAGATTACTCTTTGAATTTTTAAATGAATTTAAGTTTTTCGAAGAGGATATTAGTTAAAGCAGCGGTAATTCCAGCTTCATACTCTACAGAATGTGCATTATGCTTTTATCCCAGAACCAAATTACCTGCATAATTCATTGTTGTATCTGGTGACCTCTTACGAACCAAAATAATTACCGCCATCGATTTATCACATCTTAGAAAAGGTTTTCTATTATACTTATTTGAATCTTGCTTTAATCATTCTTTATTATGACGCAAGGATGACATTTTCAGAAGAACGGAAAACTTATTTATGTCTACCTTCAACAGAAATCGATCAGTAACTTTGATAACTTGCTCGTTCTACTTGAGAGCTCTATGAAAAAAGCGAAACAGCTAGTAAGAACTATCGGTTTATGGCGTACCTGATTGATATAGACTAGAGATATCTTATCATTGATATCTGGCAACTTGAGATAAATGGATATATTCACATATTCATTTAGGTCTGATTTATTACAAAAAAAATTGGAATAGAGGTAATTATCAGAAGAACCAATTGTTTATTTATATTACCTTTCTAAAAACAACAACAACAATATAATTTGTAGATTTAGGAAACGTTGATTTCAATAGTAATGCTTATTGTACAATTTTTATCATTGCAGAAGTTTAGTCTCTTAGGCATCTCATTTATAAGAACTAAAGAGTTGAAGAAAGTTCGCAAATATTTCTACTTTCCTGATGGAATGCTACAGAGATCTTGTATTTTCGAATTGAGGAGGTTGATTGATGGAATATCGCAGATCTTGTATTTTCCAAGTGAAAAAGGTTATGCACATTTTGGCACACTTCTATTTTTCTTTGTAGGGATACTTTTATGTAGCCTTCTTCTACGTTGAAAGAAGGCCATCATCCGTTCCTTCTCAGAGTTGGCAAATCAGTGCCACTTACCACCATCATGTTTGCCGAAGAACGCCTTAGCTCATATACGGTATATTCTAGACTTTTCAGTTTCAGATATTTTGCAACAAGTTTCGGGACACCACCGATTGTATAGCATATCACATGCTGAGTGTAACACTTACAAGTTCGGTATTATAAATAATCTTCTGTTGTTCACATTTCTAGGCCGTAGACCTGCATATTTACGGTGACCCACATTTTTCATTGGTATCACTTCTTGACAAACGATTGCTACCCTCAAAAATACAACAATTAAATAGCCGTTATCTTCCACTTTGTCCAAGCTCAAACGTGTTCAAGAACACTATCACTTGCGTCACTAGATATTTTTCAGCTTCACATGAAAACGTACTCACTTGTTCTGCTGTTAGAACTTTGGACTTTTTTAGTATATAACCTACAGCCAGACACTTGAAAAAAGCAATATTTTTGGAAATTTCATGTTACCAGCATTTTCTTTGATAGGCAAACTATTCTTTTGAGTAGAAAATCGATCTCATAACGTGATAGATTTCATATCATTGGCCTTGTAGTCAAAATAAACTGTACAAATACCCTCACTTACAGTTTTAACTTTTTGAGATCTCGCCATTCTATAAAAAGTTGATACTTATGTTCATATCCTAACTTGGATTTAGCTGGTAACAACACAGCACTGGCTTGTGCTGCTTGCACTCTTGTACACTTTACCTTCCACCTCCGAACTTGATCATACTGCATTTATAAAGTATTCGATAAGTGAAGTTCATTGACACCAATCATTTGCTCCGCAGACCTTCCGTCCAAAAGTTATGAGGTGTTAAAGTTAATATGTGATGCTTATGAAAAATAAATTCAAGTGCGATAAATATTGATTGAAGTGAATGAATTTCGAGTAATGTCGACAAATGTATATGACGTAAAATTTAAGATAATGATCAATTATTGATTTGCTTGAGACATTATAAATCAAATTCACTGAATTATCTCAACAACGATTCGATTATTAATTTCCAATTCCGAGATTATTCTAATTGAACAGCTGTTGGGATTCGGTACTTTTGTTTGCGTATTTTGTGATTTCTCGAAGGACCTCGTGATTATGTGATTAACGTTGACGAATTATTTGATTTCTTTGTGATTTGTATTACGATTAAATGTTCACTAGAATGTAACTATTCATTTCTATTTCTTATTTTTATTAAGAACTGTACAATGTCTTGCGACAAATATCTCACAACGACAGATATCTTCAGCTATGTGAACAGATGACAAACTTGAAACAAGGTTGCTATCCCTTGCAGGTACATGGACATATACATAACTAAACTTACAATTATACTTACACACTCACGGATCATACCTAAAATAGCATCATAAGCAAGTCAAGATTCAAAAGCTATTCTATATTTACAGTAACTCAACATCCCACCAGCCTTGAAAGAATCTCTCGTAACGGGTTGCGTTACGAGTTTTCTTTTAAAGAAATCTGTAAAGAACAGATTAGATTTCTTTTCGACTAGGAAACTTGTCTTATGAATCTCAGAGACATCTTTACGTTCATTAGCATCGATTATTGAATTTAGTCTCCGCATGCTCGATAGCGTGGAGTGGGGTAGGTTTGATAACGGAAGTCGAAGAGAACTCATTAATGTCGTGTGAAACTTAAACTAGGTAAGTCGAGTTTTCATAATCCGTTGATTTTGAATTCATTTCCTTAATTTTTGCTGTTGAAATTTTACTCACATCAGATACTATATAATTTGATTTGGATTTGTAACTAGACTACTAGATGTTAGGTACCTGATTGTGATTTTATTTCAACAGAGTTGTGCTCGACATGCCTAGTGTTTCCACACAATCAATTTTGCATTTAGCATGATTCCTTGATTATCTTCTTCATTATTACAGGGATTATTAATTGTAGTAGTTGTATGAAATCATTCTAACGAGACGTGGCAGTTTATTCCGACGATATTTAATTTCCATCTTTGTAGTTAACCCCATGAATTTTGCACATGGTATTTGCGCCATTTTGAAAATCGCCATTTGTGATCCTAGTACAAAGTACATAGGGTGGTCTTATTAGACAAAACGTGCAGTAAAGGTTGATAAGGGTTAGCACAAAACAAGTAACCTAATTACTGCCTTATTGGGTAAACATATATATATTACGTCTGTCACGCTCGTTCAGAGTTAATACAATTTACCTTTTTAATCCAATTATGCATTTCAATTCAAGCAATTCAGATTTATGCTAATTTCCAAATTTTCAACATTTCAATTAATATTCGTTCAGATACAATTTAACTATTATTCTTTCAGTCACATTTAATTATTGCTAATTTAAGTATCAATTGTAATAAATTAATTCTTTCCGATCAAATTTAGATTGTTGTCAAAATTGATATCCCTTTAAGATCTCAATTTTGTAATAAAGTGTTTTACAATTTGGAGAGATAACATTATCAGTTGTGAATCGCATGGTTGTTCCGATTGATTGTGTCGCTCTTTCCTTTGGACTTAGGTCAGATACTGTTCGTATTTTGAATTTACAGGGTAAAAACAACTGAGGCGCCTCTCTTCTTTTTCCCGAGACGGTCTAGTGAATATCCTGGCCGGACCGATTTCCATCTCCATCAAGTTCCAAGGAGGGTTACATTTTTAGTTTGAATAACCACATTTTCACCTCTCTATTTGTGTTATCCAACTGAATTTGTATTTCACCAATTTTTTTCAACTCAATTAGAGGTACACATTTACTTTATAATTGTTCACTTCAAATTGCATTTTAATTTTATATTACAAATTGATTTAATTCTATAATTGTTCATTTTAAAATTCAATTTTAATTTTATATTACAAATTGATTTAATTCTATAACTGTTTATTTCAAAATTCAATATTAATTTTATATTACATATGGGTTCATTATAAAAATTGTAATTTATCATTTTGTTATAACCAAATTCCTCTTGGAATAAATCAAGTTGTTGAGTTGGACTTATCTTGTTTTCTTGAATATTCATCAACTATAACCATCTTGTAGTGCCTGTGTATTCTTGACTGTGAATTCATTTATTTTTGTAGTTATTTCTAAGCAGTTGGCGCTCGGGCAATTCACAAGTCTAGAATCACAGGGCACGTTTCACTACGAGCCCTGAGATTAATTACATAAATTTGAGCTAGTTGGGCCATTAAAAACTGCCCCAAAGCGGTCCGTTTCACATCCGTTTCACTCTTTCAAAACGTTATTGCCTACATTATGTTAGAATGAAATGGATCTTTACTCTGTCTCAATTGGTAACATGCACACCTTCATTATTGCACGTTTCACAATACCACTTGTGATTTGCACAGACATCACTCGCGTCACACCATCTTTGCTAGGATGAAGTTTGACTATTCGACCCAATGGCCACGTTAAGGGTGGCTGCTGATCATGCTTCAGAAGTACCAGATTCCCAATCTTCACCTTTGCGCTTGTGGTTCTTCATTTTTGTTTTTGTTACAGTTGCCTTGAATACTCGGGTGATCGTCTTTTCCAGAAATGTCGTGAGATGCGTTGCGTCAATTGCCAACGTGATAATCGATTCATCGGAACTTTTTGCAAGTCAGGTTCTACTGTGGAAGTAAGTGGGCCGCCGATGAGGAAATGACTTGGGTCAAGAGAATTCAAATCATTGGGATCTGATGAAGGAGGACAAGGGTCTGGAGTTGAAGCACGATTTGTTCTGTTGAAGTATTATGCATTTCTTCATAATTGAGCAAAGCATTGTCAACTACTCTTCCGAGGTGCTGTTTTACGGATTCGACTTCCGCTTCCCAAATTTCTCCGAGATGAAGAGATCTTGAGGGTATGAAATGCTAAGTCATTTGATCGGTGGTTAGTTTTGAAATGATGTTATTTTTGAATAGTGGTGATTCGAATAATTGTTTCAATTTATTTGACTCGTTCGTTGCACCCACAAAGTTTGATCCGTTGTCTGAAATCATATGTGTGGGTTTCCCCCTCTTGCTATGAACCATTTAACAGCACTCAAAAAACAATCTGTTGTTAAACCCGTAACTAGTTCCAAGTGTATTGCCTTTTACTAAATAGATGAACAACGCTACTCACGACTTGACTGATTTATTGGTGCGGGGTTGAATGAAGCCTTAATATTGATAGGACCGGCATAATCGATGCCACAACTAATGAAGGGGCGCGCTGGTTCTACGCTCTTTCCAGGTAATTGACCCATGATTTGCTGAATATTCTGTGGATTGACTGTGTAGCATGTAATACATTCATGTATAACAATTCTTACTGCACTACGCCCCAAAATTGGCAAAATCTCTCTCAATGAACCGAGGGTCGCTTGTGCACTTGCGTGTAAAAGTCTTACATGTTCGTGTGGAATTAATAATTTTGTTACGTAATGATCTTTAGGCAATACTATAGGATGTTCCTTCTCAAAACTGTACTGTGAATGTTTGAGTCGGCCACCAACTCTTATAGTATTATTCTCATCTATGAATGAAGTCTATGAAGCCAAAGAACTGTGTGTGTTCGTCTCAGCTGACCTCGGTTAACTTATCTCACAAGGGTGGACCGCGGTTCGCGAGTATTTTAAATTCAAATAATATAGCACTCGCCCAACGGAAGCCCATAAACAAACAAAAGACAAATTAAATAAGGCACGCGAAAGCACTATCCAACACACATGAAGATTGAGTAACTGCATGATATGCCCGGAGAATGAAATTGTAAATACACGAATGTTTTGTTACAACATGAAAATGACAACTTCGGAAATAGAAAATTTATAATAGAAACGCTGCTGATGGGAAATTACAACTGATATTGAGTGAGCTACTTCTCATGAATATTCATAATTTTGAATTGATATGTAATAATTATTTTTAACTATACAATTACCAAACTTTTTCCAAGACAACATCATTGAAAAATATAGTTGACAATTCTTCAAATTCGCTACCTACCAACAAATATGCTACAATCTATATTTATAGCAATTAAATTTCATTTATTGATCAATCATCACATGATAACTTTGACACTCCATAATTTTTGAACGGTAGGTCTGCGAAATTCACTCGTGGAGTACTGTATGAAAATTGGAAACTGTCAAATTCTCAGATGGAAGTTAATTAAATTTCTACCCTATTTTCTGATGAATATCTGAATGTTCATCCGAATACATCTTTTAAAATCGACAGAAATTAAACTGACAGAAAAACAAAATGAAAATGCCGCCAATAAATAAATCATTGCTATGGAGATGTTCATCATGTTTGATATCATTACGATGTATTATTATTATTTTGTAGTGTATTATTACTTTTGAAATAGTGTTCTGTATTTACTCTTAGTCCATTTTAGCGTTGCTTTCAGATAAAATAATAAAAAGTATCCTTCATTGCACGTCCAGAAATGGATTTTCTTAGTTTACATGACGTGTTCGGCTTTGTCTCACAGAATTTGTCACGAGCGCTGAAAAAATCCTTATTTCCGGACTCCTAATGAAACACACTAATCCATTTAAACGTCAGATTTGATTAACGAGCACATAGTCATTCAAGTGAATCGTTTTTCAGAACTTCTGATTAAACCTGAAATTTGTAATCTAAACTGCGGAGCTATCATTATCCGGATGGATACAGAAAGTGTGATGTTATAAATATTCCATATTTATGAAAAATGTATGTTATGAACTTTCTAAGAGAGGCTGGACATAAAACGTTTTTGTAAAAATATACTCTATTCAGCCAATTAATTTAACCTTTGCACGGCGACCGTACCAGCTACTTCAGTGACAAAATTAATTGTTGCCCAGCAAGAACCAACGTGAAGGTGTAGAGTTTCTCTTGGCAATACATTTTTTTGTTGGTTTTTTGTTTTTTATTTTTTTTTGGACTTTTGATACATTTTTTTTCTGAAATTTTCCGTATTCTGTTTTTTTTTTATTACTTTTATTAACTTTTTTCATATATTAACGGAATTCTAAGGTCTTTAGTTTGCGAAAAATGATCAATAATATTATCTTTTATATATAAATTCTCGGGAAATAGGTCACAATAACACTTATGCTTTATATTTTTCTTGTCTTCACGTACGTTTCGGTCTCACGACCATCATCAGAAGACTTATTATGTCTAAAACTTGATTACTTGAAACTAATTGTATTACACAAAGCGTCCTAATCGCACCGATTTCAATTAAAATGCCCACGTCGCCGAAACGAACAGAAACACGATCAAACGAAATTATTTACAAATTGTTTCGGAAAATCGAATCTCAATTTGACCTTTATTAATATCTAAAATTTCATAAAAAAAGTGTTTATAATGCAGTTTCTTGTCTACCAAATTATATGTTTTCCTCCGTTAACAATATTCTGTTTACCGGTTAATTTAAAATTAATACTCGATGTAATATGTTCCTGCGATTTTTCATGTCTGTCTATACCACGAGCTAAATTTTTCAAATCATCATAACCCGAGTGCCCATAACATGAAGTTGTATCAGATGTAAATAGCAAGCAATACCACCAATATTTATTGTGTACCTCAGATCCCGTTAACAATGAATATTTTTTACAATTATCAGTATAAAATGATCGATTTTAAAACATACCTGTCATCACTAATCTTTTCAGCAACTAAATCACTACTCATTTTAACGTTTAATAACCAAAGAACTCTTTGTTAATAACTCACCGAACAGATAAATTATAACTTAACCTTACATCGCGTCGCGAAACAAAAACAACAACTGACAGAGCACGTGTCGCAGTTTTCAGCGGCGGCAAGAAATCGTATTTCATACGACTGACCGAGTGCGTACGAGAAGCTAGCCTACATAGAGTGTTGCCATATTTACCCTATTTGGCAATCAAACTGGTTGGAAAAACGACAACTGTGTTGACAACACGTATTTAGCGTTTGAGATATATAGAGAATCTAGCCTCTGGCGACAGTTGCCAGATTAAAAATAACTACTGAGAACGGGGAATTAATTGTAAAATTCAAAGAATTATCAGAAAAACAGGAAATAAAATGGAGAATGATCATTAAGATAAATTGATGAGGAGGCTGAGCCTCCTAAGCCTTCTTCGAGGAGCCGCCACTGTCTAAGAATTGCTTTACTTTTCACCAGGGCGATCAGAAATACTCACTGGACTCCAGTGAATGAAGCAAATCTCAGATGATAATGCAGCGGAAAGTGATCTTTCATATTTCTTAATAAAAATATTTTAATTCACATGAATAAACCAGAATATTGACAATGTTTTGAATCTTGTTAGATTGTGCTCACAAACAGACACCTCGAATTTCGCCCTAGTGCATTATTATCGCAAGAAATATCAACCGATTGCCTCTGCGAGTACCTTGTACGATAACCAAGTGGATTACTCAACTGTAAGGAGGAACAACTAGGTATTTTCGCCCTTACGCAAATGTGATATCATGACATATCACAAACCCCTCCAATGGTTGTTTTCGTAGAAAGAACCAAATTCGAAACTCCTTCGGTGGCGTCTATAATCAGAAGAGTTCTATTATACTATCATGTACTTTGAACAATGATACCGAAGTGCCGCCCAACTTTCAGTATATGGAAAAGTTGAAAGCAGATCTCGACAGTAATCAATGATAATCAATCTATGATTGTTGAATCCGGTACTGAATACAACAATAACTTCGATAGTGAATCAACAAATTCTACTATTCACTCCAACGCAGAAAATCCACTGATTGGGATACCTATACTGGAGAAACCTTTGAATTATTTAAAATATCAAATTTTAATCACCGAAGTAAATTATTCTTCTAATAGACCATTATTAAAAACACTATTCAATAAACAATACAAACGGTTCTTATCACAAATTTCGAAAAACAATTACGTGAACGATATAATTCATTTTATCTGAGAATATTTAGTCCTTAAAGTCAATTATTATATTTATTTTCAATCTCCAATTTATGAGATATTCAGCAATGTATTACAGAGATTTTAAAAACTCTGAAATTGAATTTTTCCGATGCACGAAGTTGCTAGAGGATATTGAGAATTTGAACGATCAAATAAATACTATTCATAGATACCACACTGGTAAAAAAAACCACCGGTATTGAGGAAACTTATACTCGACTGAGCGAACTTTATTTTTGGTCCAAAATGCAACAAACAATACAACATTCCATAAATGAATGTGATCCTCGTAGATAAGTTCAATATGATAGACATGCTTTCAAATTAAAATTCAACATAACACCTACCGCATCAAAACTATTCGAAATTGTTCACATGCAAATCCAGACGTTGGAAAAACAAAAATGCTCAACAATAGTTGATTCGTTTTCTAATTACGAGCAAGCATAGTCCTTGAATTCCTTACAAATGACTGAAATCGCAAATAATCTCGTAACTTACTTTGATTACCACAGAATACCAATCCAAATAATTTCTGATGAAGGATGAGAATTCAAAAATGATTTGCCACAAGAATTGTTAAAACTACTGTTAAGTATGCAACATATATTTGAAGATTTGACCGAGAACGGCGATTGTGCGCATGTATGAGCGGAAGCAAGCGGCTAGCAGGTAGAACCACAGACCACCTATAGGTGGTCTGTGGGTAGAACGAAGATGTAACCGGTCAACTGAAGACAGCAGCTTAATAGCTGTACAATATTAATGTTTTTAAGTAAAGTTACTATCTAAAAGGTGTGTTTTAATTCTCTGCACGATTAAAAAAGAGATCCTTCCTTCACATTGGTCCTTCGAACTGGATAACGATTAAAACAAATTGTTAAAATAAGAGTATCAAGGTTTGTTGATACAAGTAAGTTACAAGTGGATGTTCCAGAATATTGGTGATCGTTGCAGTTTAACCGCGAGTTATATGTCGTGGTATAACGAAAAGCTTTTTAAAAAAACTTTATTTGAATTAATACAAAATTATTAATGTGTGAAACTAAAACATCTACACAAGGCGAAGTAGAGAAATAGAATGAATTATTATATTAAAGTACATTATGTGTTGGCATATAAAAGTAATGTCAGCAATGATAAAGTCTATCGTATTACGGAGAATCATCACTTGTAGGCGATGTAACACCTCCCATCTTAAGTGGAAAAATTGGGTGCTTCTAATTTTTCAATGTTATCTCGTGTAACGGAATCTCTACTGGAGCAGATTTCTTTGAATTTCTTCTTATCTTGGCTCGATATTTCCAGCATGTGAATGTAATGAATAATATAAGAATAATATACAGTATGATTGTCCAGACACTGGTGGTAGTATGGAATTGTGGAATTTCCATTTCTTTAAGTTTTTGTTTGGTATGTTCCAATTGATTCACTAGTGGTTGTATTTCATCTAGATTGATGGATTCGAGTCGAAGTGGTGGTAATGCTTGATGATCGTGATTTAATTGAAGATCAGGAATTTCGATGTTAGGCAACTCTATTGGTTTTATAATTTTTATAGTATTTTGGTATGTTTTGAAGATTCTCTCTCGTACTAGTAATTGACAGTTTTCTGGTATTTTGATAATATAATTTCCAAGGACGGTCTTCTTGTCTCTGTTGTGGTTACACAAGCTGGCAACTGTAGTTTCGTTTGGAAATACTGCTAACCATTGATTTGTTCCAATTTTTTGTAGTTTTTCCTGATTTATCTCGACCTCATGTTGTTTACAATCGCTATAGTGGTTAGTGAATTGAAGTAGTTGAATTTCACAGGGGCTATGGCTGCTGATTTCGTTGATATTTTGGGCTTCACACAGGAATTCATTAGTGGTAGCTTCAATGCATTTTTCATTAGATAAAGCGTAATATTTCTCATTGATGGATAGGTATTTATGTTGAGGAATTATTACATGATAATTAAGTGAGGATGTTTTTGTAGGAAGTGAGTAGAGGTGGTAATAGTTATACGGAATGTTTTCTACAATTGGTATCTCAATTATAAAGATTATTTGTCTCTCTTGATAGTAACTTTTTACTGTCACAATTTTTTCATACAATTGAATCGTATCAGAACTAACTTCGTAAGGTAATTTAAGCTTTTGTTGTGAATTTGAGATTTCGGTTAATTCGTAAAGTAAGTCTTCCGTTTCCAATATGGAAGGGTGAAATGTTTTAAGTTTTGAAAACGTTACGGCATTCACTATAGTTTCTAATATGTCATTAATAGCATTTATTGCGGATATCATTTGAACAATAAGCATTTGAAATACTAGTGCGTCCTCGAGCTTATCTACTTGTAATTGCATCTGTTCCATACATGATGTTACGTACTGAAATTGTTGGTCTAATTTAACCTGATTGATAATAATTTTATTTGTAGCCTCTTCAAATTTCTGCATAGCGCTTTGAGCGATACTGATTTGTTCTTCAACTAATGTTTTCATTTTAATTTGGGAATTTGTAAGTTGTTCAATTGCGTTGTCATACCTTCTTGCATCTTCTTGATCTAAATTACCGGTAATTGCTTTGAAAACCGATCCTAAACCGTTTATGAGTCCTCGTTTAATTCTTTTATTATCTGAAGGAATGAGTTGAGTAAGCTTTTTGCTAGTTTCCGTTACTTGATATTCTAATAGGTGCTGATAATTATTTATTTCTTTTCTGTACGTTGGCCCATGTTGTGTTTCATTCATAATATTTTCTACTCTACGAGTTTGTTCATATAGATAATTAAAACTATTCTCTAATGGTTCTAAATCTACTATCTTAATTAAAGTCCAATAATCAATAGTGTTTTGGACATTACCTAATTTTATAGGTACTAGTCCCGGATTTTCGGTTATTTTGGAGAATTCGATTTCTTGTCCGTAGGTGTGTTCTGTTGTAAGGATGGCGAGCCATCTGGAACAAGAACAGGTCGTTTCAGATTTCTTAAATGTATTTTTCGGGTTTTAGCTTCTTTTGAACAAGTAGCTACATTTTTATCATTTATATTAATCACGTCAAAAGGACCTTCGTACCTTTGAGTAGTTTTACCTCGGCGATCTAATTTAGAATAAACTTGATCTACATTAGTAAACTGCGATTCATTCGTATTAGTATTACGTTTAGTTTGGATTCTAATTTTTTCTTGTTCAATTTCCTCTTTGACTTTGTCATAAGTTAATGCTATCTTTTTTCTGTGGGATTGAATGTACTCCTGTAATAATTTCTTTTGATCGTCTAAGTCATAAATGTCTTTGTTTTGTGCATGTCCGATTGTAAGTTCCATTGGTGTATAACCTGTCTATGAGTGTATCGTATTATTATATGCTATGAGAGCATAACTTATTAGTTGCTTAATAGGATCTTTATTCTTTTCTTGTCGCATTAATCTGATATGTTCAATAATAGTACAATGGAATCTCTCAACTATTCCATTCGAAGGTGGATTTCGAGGGGTAATGAAGTGGATGTTTATTTTATGTAACTCTAGTAATTGTTGAACTGTTTCGGAATTAAACTCAGATCCGTTATCCATTACTATGGTTTCAGGTACGCCATAATAGGTAAAGTAAGTAATAAATGAATTAACTGTCTCGATAGAATTTTTTGAAGTTATAGGAATTGCTTGTCCTAGTTTTGAAAATGCATCTACTAAAGTAACATAGTTTTGTCCTTCGATAGTGAATGTATCAGCATGTATAATTTGGAAAGGTTTGTTTGGCGTCTCCGTTAACATTATAGGGATTTTTGGAGGATTCCTGTCATATTTTGCCTTTTGGCATTTTTCGCATTTATTTATAAAGGTGGCTATTTTAATTTTCATATTAGGAAAGTAATATTTGTTCGTAATTTGTTTGAGAGTTTCAGTGATACCTCGGTGATTGGTTTTACCAGTATGATAGTTGCTTATAACATTTGTTATTTCTTCGTCATCTATAAGTGGTATCTTATGCTTCTTACAACTAATAATTTTAGGTGCATTATTATTAAATAATCTTATGTATATAGAACTAAAATCTTTATACATTTTCTCTTGATCAAAATTAAAATAATAAGTTTTATTAGCTGCAGTATAATTTTTTAAGAATTTTATAATTTCGTCCTCATTATTATTCCTTGAAATCTGTATAAAGTATTTATTGTTTTTACCTACTTTGACATGTTTTACGTCTCTAGGATTCATTGAAACTGTTGTTATGAAATATTGGTTTGGTTTTGCTTCAATTGCATCTTCCGAAATTGGGATACCATTTTTTGGTTCGATATTTATATTTGAATGAGAACTATCGGAAATGGTGTCTAACATTGGGATTTCAGATAATGATATAGGTAGACTTGTATCATCAATTACAAAATCGGGTTGTTCTAGAATTCTGTCTAATGTACCGGGTGAAAGTGTTGCTATTTCCGATAATAGATTTTCATCTTCATCGAGATTTGGCATAATTGAGTCTTTGTCATTGTCATTTGGGTTAGATTTAGTCATAGCATTTATTAATATTCGTGAAAGAGAATCAGCGTTTGTGTTATAACGACCCTTCTTATATATTATTTCATAGTTGAATTCTTCTAGTTTTAGTCGCCATCGTACAAGCTTGGAATTGGGCTCTTTCAATTTCATCAGCCACACAAGCGGGCGGTGATCGGTATATACATAGAACTTTCGGCCGAATAGATAGGGACGAAAATATTTCGTTGCCCAAACTATTGCTAGGAGTTCTTTTTCAATAGTTGAATAACGTTGTTCCGTTTCGTTGAGGGTTCTCGATGCATAGCACACAGGTTTATCGCTGCCTATGTTTCCTTGGGAAAACACAGCACCTAATGCTACATTTGACGCATCCGTCGTAAGAATAAACGGTTGGTCAAAGTTCGGGTATTGCAAAATTGGATAGTTCGTCAAAATTTGTTTACATTTTTCAAATGCATCGATGAACTCTGGAGTCTGCTCGATTTTCGCATTTTTCTTTAGGCATCTTGTCATGGGTTTTGTGAGCTTAGCGAAGTCCTTTATGAACTTTCGGTAGTATCCGACTAAACCAAGAAAGCCTTTAATTTCCTTTGTGGTCTTAGGTAGTGGATATTGTACTACAGCCTTAATTTTGTCTGGATTTGGTTGAACTCCATCCGATGTTATGACGTGTCCAAGATAAGCGACTTCTTTGCTGAGGAACTCGCTTTTATCTAATTGTATCTTTAGATTTGCGTTCCGTAGTCGTTCAAATACTTCTTTCAAACGTGTCAAATGTTCCTGTAACGAAGTTGAGAATATTATTATGTCATCTAAATAGACAAAACACTTCTCATTTTGGATTCCTCTGAGGATGTTATCCATAATGCGTTGAAACGTCGCTGGTGCATTACGTAGCCCAAATGGCATACGTTTGAACTCGTAATGGCCATTTTCCGTGCTAAACGCTGTTTTTTCGATGTCTTCCGGTGCCATTTCTACCTGGTGGTAGCCAGAGGCAAGGTCCAAAGTAGTGAAATACTGACTTTTGCCAAGTTTGTCCATTATATCTGTGATATTTGGAAGTGGGTATTTATCTTCCACGAGTTTTTCATTAATTTTCCGATAGTCAATGGCCATGCGCCATTTCTTTTTACCGCTGGAGTCTGTCTTCTTTGGCACTATCAATACAGGGCAACTCCATGGCGAACATGAAGGTTGTATGATGTCTTGTTTAAGTAACGTATCGATTTTATTACGTACTTCTGCTTGATGGACGTGAGGTAACCTGTATGATTTTACAAATATGGGGTTTTCGTCAGTTAAGCGTAATTTGTGTTTTACTTTGTTGGTAAAGGATAAAGGTATTTTTTCACAATAGAATATATCTTTATATTCTTCGCAAAGTTCTTGTATTGCTTGTTTTTCCTCGGCATTCATATGATCTAAACGTAAAGAGTTAAGATTTTCGGTTTGAATATTCTCGATTTCCGATGGATATTCAATATCCATTGGTTCTTCAAAATTGTTAGCATATTCCGTATGATTACAAGAAATTTCATTGTATTCGTCAATTTCTAAAGGTTCGCGTATTATTATTTCAACAGGATTATTATTAGAATTTGTTACCGTAGTTGTCGCAAATTTATTATCTATTTTAACTAAAGAGGTAGGTACTTCTACTCCTGGTCGAAATGTAATTTTATTTAATACTCCGTATTTGTTGTTTGTATTGACTGGAATTTTTATGACTCTTTCTGTACGAGGTTCGATAGTTATTTTAAAATTTTGAATAGGAGTATGTTTCAAAGATTTGGTGTTATTTTCGGATTCTGATTCTTTTATAATATGAATTGGAATTTTTGTTCTTTCTGTTATCAACAAATTATTGTCGAAATCGAGTGTTGCTTTTAATTTTTTTAGTAGATCTAATCCAATGAGTCCATGATATTGCGAGTTTACATCAAATACGTAAAACTTGTGTTTTAAATCGCCAGTATTAAATATTTTCGGTAAGGGAATATTTACTGTTGTATCATGACTACTAACTTGATGTACCGACTGTATTTTAAAGAGTTCTTGTCTTTTATAATTACTATAAAATTTTTCTACAACGTTATTATTTATTAGAGACTTCATAGATCCGGTGTCTATCATAAGTTTAAGATTAACATTTGGAATAATTATGAACGGTAAGCGGGGATTATTATCGTTATTTAAATGTATCAAGGTTGATCGGGTAGGTTGAGGTCTAATTGAAAATTTTCCGATTCGACTTCGAAACTATGTTCGTCAGTGTCATAAAATTGAGAATCTTCTGATTGTATTTGAGTTTCTTGCGAATATTCTTCGCAATATGGTGTCATGTATGTCTCGTTTTCGTCTTCAACTTCCTGATGATAAAGTTCTTCCGAAATCCATTTTGTTTGTGGACGTACGGTATTTGTTATATGTGTCATATTACGGGTTGACGTTTGCATAGGAGTTGGTTTATAATTTGGTCTAAAATTATTATTCGATTGGTGAAAGTTTCGAACTGTTCTATTTGGTCCATTATTGAAATTATTTTGTCCTGCGTACATTTTACCTGTGGGGGTTTGAGGGGCTAGTCTGTTAAAATTTTGTTGTTGATTATTTGAGTTAAATCGATTTGTTGGTACGTAATTGAGCGATCGGGATTGTGGCATATTGCTTGCTTGGTTATTAGCAAAATGGGGTACAAAATTATTGAATTGTCTAGGTGGTGCAATTGGTTGTTTTGCTCTATCAAAGTTATTGCAATTTTTATTAAATGGAACATTAGTTGAAGGTTTATAATGTTCGTCTGCATAAGAGAAGTTCTCTTCTTCAATGACCATGCTCATAGCGTGTTCTAAGTTTATGGGTTTTTGTAACCGCACTGCGAGACCTAATTGTCCTGATAATCCATGTAGGAAAGTTTGTAAGGCTAGATTATCGTAAATTTCATTTTTGACATTTCTGATATTTTCATCAGGGATAGTCAAACGCAATTTAGTTTGTAGCAAGCTTCGAACATCTTGCACTCGCATTCCAAATTGATTGGGTTGTTCACGAGGTTCTGGTTTTAAGCACATTAAGTCGCGTACTAAACAGTCCTCATTACGCTGGTCCGCAAAGTATTGCAAAAGTAATTTTTTTATATTTGGCCAGTTTGTTGCGTCTTCACGACTGCCAACTAATATTTTAGCTCTTCCTTCAAGTTTACCTATGATTACCCTAAGTAACCATTCATTACGTGGATTCGCAGCATTATTGCGATCTATAAAGGTTGTTAATAAATTTTCGCATGCAGATATAAATATTGCAAGAGTGGTTTTATCACCATCGTAACTAGGGATAGCATTCAGATGATAATTTTGTAAATCAGCCATTATTAGTGATTGATTGATATTATGAAAATTTCTATTTATTCTGTTAGTTCTGATAGGACTCCTGTCACGAATTGTTTGTGAATTATTTACGTCACAATTAAACTCTTCAGATTCAGAATCTGATAAATTCATGGGATTTATTAATTATAGGATGAATTTGAATGAATGGGATTCAATGAGAAATTTACTCACATTAGTAGAGTTGTTTTCATCTTCTCTTTGCTTTCTTTCTTAACTATAGAAGCTTCGACGATGTGGTTTTTACTTCTACGGCTTCGGCGATGTGGTCCTAGGCCCTGGTGACAATTTTCGTTTGTCCGAACTTGTAAGCAAATTATTGAAATAAACCGATTTCACTGTCGTTTTCGCAAAAGTTCCAGAAATGCACAGAAAAACCGTCTTACAATCCTACCGACTGCGCCAGTTATATGTCGTGGTATAACGAAAAGCTTTTTAAAAAAACTTTATTTGAATTAATACAAAATTATTAATGTGTGAAACTAAAACATCTACACAAGGCGAAGTAGAGAAATAGAATGAATTATTATATTAAAGTACATTATGTGTTGGCATATAAAAGTAATGTCAGCAATGATAAAGTCTATCGTATTACGGAGAATCATCACTTGTAGGCGATGTAACACGCGAAAGCTTCCAGCGAGTCAGTCAAGTTCACGCAAGCAACCTACCATTCTACCAGTTATAATCGGATACGAAAGGTCAGGCAATCACATTATTCCATTGTTCAACTCCATATTTCATTATTTCTAGAGAAACAAGACATAGCTTCTATAATAACAATCAAATACATTAATAGTTACTAGTTACACTACTATTGAAATTAAACAGTTTTTATACATGATAAATATCGGCTATATTTTATTGCAATATACAAACCTAACACAAAATGTTGACTTTGAAAGAATTGATCAGAAAACGGGGTGTAGTTAAGGGAAAATTGACTAACTTTCTGAACTATTTAGCAAAAAGTGAAGCCGAAATTATCAGTACAAAAAATATTTCTCAATTGACCTCAAGGTTAAGGAATAATAAATATTACTTAGAACAATTTTTATTTCAATAAAAAATTAGCATATTTAATACCTAAAATCTATCAGTGGTGAGTTATGATGAATGAAAACAATTTTTTTAGCATTAGTTGATAGCAAACGATTGCGCTTTTCCTCATAAATTAAATAACCGCTCACTATATACACTGCTACCGGGAGATGATAAGTAAATGTTAGCAAATTCTGCTAGGCTTGGATACCGTTTTGCGTTTGTTGACCACCACTTGTAAAGGTCTGCTGTCCGATCTAGGCTAACTAGGCAAACAGTTAAGTAATCTAATTAGATGTAACAATCAACAAATAATGCGCGTTATGACACGACCTACTCGCAAATGAAACAAATACGCCCACGCGTAGTAACCGCAAGCATTTCAATGATGCAGGTCGGAACCTGTCGCCCACGAAATATACTTAGCGTCGCCGAATACTCGGCCGATGAATATTCGGCGTTTCGGCCGAGATCCTTGCCGAAGATTCGGTATTCGGTATTCGTGAAAATCACTATTCGTGGCACCTCTAGTAGATACCCATAACCTAGAAAGGGAAGAATTTGCCGATACATATTTTGAGTTAATTGCAAAAGCAAACAACTTAATTCATGAATTATCAGACGCAGACAGCCTAACTCCTAGTGCAGAGTTACGTCCGTCTCTTGATATGAACCAAATAGTAAAATTAATTGTAATCAATTTACCAAAATACAATGGTCCATACGATAACTGGCTCGAATTTGAAGAAATTTACGATTCATTGATTCATAATAATAAGTCAATAAATAGAATACAGAAGTATCATTATTTACGTGCAAGTTTACAGGGCATGGCAACCTGGGTAATAGAAGCTATAGAATTTACCGAGTGTAATTATGAACATGCTTGGAGATATGTATGTGATAGATTTGATAATAAATCTTTATTAGTGCACAATCATCTGGAAGCGATTTTTGATTGTCAAATGGTAAACAAAGAGTTCTCTGTTTTATTAAGACAATTGAACGATAATATTAGCAAACATTTACATTCATTAGAGATTTTGGGTGAAACAGTTAAGGCATGGGACACGCTAATCATTTACATAGCATCAAGCAAATTAGATTTAGCCTATAGTAACAAAAAGCATTCAACAACAAAATTCATTCCTTTTGAAATTATCAATGGTCATATAGAAAATGCAAACTCTTTTGATATGGATATTGAAAAGCATGTAATATCAAATTACAAGCAGTAACACAGAGATGAAACAAACATTCTCTACGAACAAAATGTAAAAAAATTGGTGTGATTAAAAACAAAATTATCACCAAATTGAATGCAGTGGACGTTTCGAATATACCTCGACGTGTTTTTGTCAAAGACAAACATGAATGTAGGAAAACAAATAATCAATATGAATAGAAAATATTACGGACATAGACTCACAAAACTGAGAGAATAATACCGCGGCATGCTAGCACATGTGGAAACATTCATCTATCAAAAATTAAACGACCTACAAAATTATTAAAAATAGAATCTGTTGCAGATCCATCTTCGGAATCGTAGTATCAAAAATAACAATTCAGATAAATTACAGGGGCCTCCAGGGGCCATCTGATTCCTGTCCCGAGACATAAGAACTGACCACCCTAATGAATAGGGTGAAAGTTAATCGGCCTTACAAGTGTGGGTCGGCAAAAAAGCGGCGCAGGAGGGCGCGTCAAAAGCAGGATGCTGCGGCGGCTACGGTCTCCGTGGCTTCATTGCCGAAGACGGGTCTCCCTGAACCGCCTCAGGGACAGGGGTCCTCGGGCTCCCCCGAGGGGATCCTCGGTGCCTCTGCAACAAACAAGGTTCAGTCGGGCGGATCCGGAGAGGCGGGGGCCTTAGAACGCACCCGCTCCTCCGTCCCTTCCCCGTAGGACACAAAGCGCGTATGCAAACGTCCCGATCCCTCAAGGACTGAGGCTAGTAGCTATGCACAAGTAGCTTTGACCCCTGTGGAGAGGGCTGTGCAGGTTGTCGTCTTTAGAGAGGGCAACCTGGGAAAAGGATTCACTCCAGCCGAGATAATGGAGTACAATGATGCGGTGTTTGGAACCGGTGTCTGCTAACAACAGCAGCGGATGCCGCCTCCAAAGAGTGGTTGCTGAAAACAGTGGTCGCCTTGAAACCCTGAGGGGATGCGGTAAGTCTTCGTGCAGTAGAGCCTTCGGCTCTACCTTAACGGAGGAAGGCCATACTAGGGTGCCTGGGAAGAGGCATCTCCCAAACTAGGCCATCCTCAATTGCCTGGAAAAACAGAACCCGGGGCTTCCCTCTTCCAAGTGGGAAGTACTCGAAGGGAGGGAGGAACCTCTGGGTCTGGACTTGCAGCCTTACATCAAGGCTACCGGGGCTCAGGTAACCCTTCCATGTCCTGGGGAAAAACAAGGCGGACCGGAAGATGGCTCACCAAACGCCGGTCCGCTGGACGAGGCGGCAGTCGAAATGAGGCTACCTAGCGAGGTCCCATGAAACTGCTACTCCTCCAAAAATCAATTGTAGATGTTCTGCTGCCACTATGACAGTAAAATTTCTACAAATCAACCTCCGGCACGGTAAGTCTTTAACTGCTGTGCTGTGTAAAGAGCTCATTGAACAAAATATTAATGTGTCGCTGATTCAGGAACCGTGTGTTTATCAAGGTCAAGTCAGGGGCATGACCCAAACCAGGGGTACATTACATTATTGTACAACTGTAGACCGTTCCAGGGCCTGCATATCCACCAACTACGTGAATGTGACCCCCATGCCAACATTTCTTCCCAGAGACCTGGCAACGGTCAGGTTGAGTTATGAATCTGGAAACTTGGAGAGGGAGATGGTAGTCTGTTCTGCCTATTTCCCTTACGAGTCCCAACATGTTCCTCTGGTCGAGGTGGCAAAATTATGTCGATACTGTGAGGAGCAGGGGATTCCGTTTCTCCTCGGGTTCAACGCCAATGCTCACCACACGATGTGGGGGAGCAGTGGTGTCAATCCCAGGGGGGGAAGCTTTGCTGGAGTTCCTCAGCGCCACATAGCTTGAGATCCTCAATAGAGGGTCAATATCGACTTATTTCACGCCTAGAAGACAGGAGGTTATTGATCTGACTCTTTGGTCTAGGGCAATAGAGACTCAGGTTTCAAAATGGAAAGTGTCTTCTAAAGTGTCCTTATCGGATCATAGACACATTTTATTTGATGTTTAATCCATCACAAATGAGGTTCAAAGTTACAGAAATCCAAGGACCATCAACTGGGGCTTCTATAAGGGGGAGCTATGTGGCAGGCTCTTTATGCTTCCGACTTATCACGGAGAAGGAAGGGCGGAGAAAGAGGCTACAGTTTCGGGTCTCACCTCCGTCATCATTTCTGCGTACGAAGCCAGCTGTAACCTCAGGCGTTAGACCAAAAAAGTGGAGGAAAACCCGAAAACGGTAAGAAAACTCTTCAATGAAGCTAAGAGATCTCAAGCTGTCGTGGATTGGGAAAGCTATAAAGCGGCCCAAAGAGACTATAAAAAAGCGTTGAGAACGTCAAAACGAGACACTTGGCGGACTTTCTGCGGGGATATCAACGAGCTACCCTCTGCGGCAGGACTCTGCAAAGTTCTCTCAAATGACAACAGAGCCAGAATTGAATCAGTGATTCTTTCGAGTGGTGAGACTCCGGAGGAGACACTGATATACCTAGTGTCGGTTCGTTTTCCTGACTCTGGAGACAGAGATCTGACTACTGGAAGAGACGATGCACAGAGTGTAGTATAGGAATCTTCCATCCCTATACGAGTTTACCTAGAATCCCCGAATAGACCTTAATTATATTAATTATTATGTAAGTATATGTTTAGAGCTCGGATCTGGGTTACCAAGCAATATGTTAATATATTACATAACGGCTAACCTAGATACCTCGAATCGTAGATTAGTTTAGTAGAACATTAAACAATAAACAGTGACATAACATGTATATATAGTAATGTGGAGCATATCAGTACATATAGTAGTATACAATATATTCATTGTCCACGCATCTGACAGTATAGTCAATGTACCTGCCTAAGTTGTAATTTCTGAGAGTAAGGCATTAAGCCATAATGGCGCCGAGCTCTACCTTAAGTAAAGTAACTCTTTTTTATAAGTGATGTGTTTCCTTCCCCTATACCTCTACCAGGACCACGGGACAGTTCAGGGCAAACCGCCCAATCAAAGAGCTGATCCCCCACATGGCGATCTCTACCAGTCTTTTCTGAAAATGGGAAAAACAGAGACGTATGTGATCTTCCCCACATGGCGATCCATACCAGTCTTTTCTTATGAAAAAAAAAAGAAACGAACCGCTCCCTGTCCACATCGCCGTAAGTGATCCCCCATATGGCGATCCATACCAGTCTTTTTCTTATGGAAAAAAAAAAGAAACGAACCGCTCCCTGTCCACATCGCCATATGTGATCCCCCACATGGCGATCCATACCAGTCTTCTTCTTATGGAAAAAAAAAGAAACGAACCGCTCCCTGTCCACATCGTCATATGTGATCTCCCACATGGCTCCAATATGGTTCAACAGGAAGACGCTAAATTTATTATTGGCAAATTGGAAATCGAAGTTTCAAAAATGGAAACTGGAACGCAGGCATCGAGGCAGCGATGGGTTGGGAAAAAGAAGAAGAAGTCAACCCTGTAGTGTAGTGCTTCGAAATGTGAGTAATGACTGTTCCAGACAATTTCAGGTTCATACTTTTTTTTAGAAGAATAGCACGCAAATACGTCGCTGTGTTATATATATATTGTTATGATTTCATTTCATAGACAATAAAAATTTAAAAATAATAACTTACCGAACTATGAAAATCAGAAAAGATCAAATAAAAAATATTTTATGGAATTAAAAACAATAATAAAAGCTAAATAATAGTTAGGATATTAATATTAACAATGTAAAACATAATAAACAACGATGTAATAGTATAAGATGTGATAAACAAGAACTTCAGTGAAAGTGAAGAAACGTTCAGTGTAACGAAATCATAAATCATAAGTAAAATGATTACAAAACTATCATGAGATAGTACAAAACATTGAATAATGTTATAGATGTAAGTTAGGATTAGTAAATTTGAGTTATGTAATGTTAAAAGAATGTTATTGATATAATATGGTATGTATTAGATTTAAGAATAAGTAACTGTCAAGAAAACCATAAATATGGGAATAATCATATTAATAATAACCCAATCATAGGTTATATTATACCAAAGTGTGGGGAAAAATGTGGGCAATATTAATTTAAAAAGAAGGAATCACTAACAATTAAAATAAGTTGAAAATCTCAAATAATTCAAAAAGTAAAGAATACTAAATTCTGATTGGTCAATAGGAATTTCCAATGTCAATCTGGTAACAATGAAGACTTGTGTCAGTTTTACAACAATTAACTTGGCATCCTTGATTTGAAAAGCAATCATCTCATAGGTTGATTATGACATCTAGTAGCGTCGGTTTTGGAGGCCTATAAAAACGAATCTGAAAGTAAATAAGAGAGTTTGCCATTACATCTGTAGACTGAAAGTACTACTGCAACTCACCAAAATTTTATAACCTATAATAACCTCCAATTGAACGAAAGTGTTCCAAACTTCGATAGGTTCAAAGAAACCAAAGTTAATAAGTTTTATTAAAGGTCAACGATTATTCCATGTATCTGAATCCAGTAAAAAGGCTGTAATAACCTTCAATTAAGAAGAAGTCTCCAACGATTGCCAATCATCAATAATTTCAATAAAGCATCGAAAAGTTTCATGTTTTATCTAAAAGGATAAAACAAAGTATTATCAACAGTTCCTGATTCTCAAGAAGAAGTAATCCAAATTAGTTACCTGTGATTATTGTGAAAAAGCATAGTATTGTGTAAAAGTGAATCATCAACGAAATTATAAAAGAATTAAATTGAAAATTGCCAACATAGTTAAACAAACTTTTGGATATAAACTAAAAGTAAGTTTGTTTATTATTATATCTCCATTGTAGTGTTATTTGTAAATCTGAAAGAAAGATTGTCGTTTGTAATTTTGTAAACAACTATTAATATTGAATAGTTTTGAGGTTAAAGCTAGTTCTATGCTTAGAACATAAAATAAAATTGTAAATTAGAAACCCGAGATAAATAGAGTCATAGAGATTTAAATATAGAAATTTTTTAACATTCAAAGAATATTGTGTTTAATTCCATAAAATAATATAAAAAGAGAAGGATCATTATTATTCAAAATAAACAAAATAAAAAGCTAGCCGGAAGCATTAATAATAATTCATAATCAATAAATTAAAAGAAACTAAAAAAGAAGTTTTTTAGTAATAATTGTCACCACAACGTGGGGCAAAATAAACTCATAAGAGTTTTTAGTAATAATATATATATGCATATTATTGATTTATTGATCTATTAATTTTAGTAGATTTATCGTAATCAGATAAATTGCTGAACATATTTTTGTTAATGTTGGATAATATTGAAGTAATTGAGTCATACCCAACTTCTAATAGTGATTTCAATATATCTAATATATTATATTATAGTGATAAAATATTGAAGTAATTTTAGGGATATATAACTTCTAATGCTTAAATTTAATTGAAATCGAATAGGAGATTTACATTTAAAAGTAGTGAATATTAATATATTGGAATCAGTAAGAATAAAATAAGTTATTTATCAAATAATAAAGTTATGTATATAATCATATACATATTGTTTAAAAATCAGTTTAAACAGATTATATTGCCAGGGAAAATTACCCCACAAAAACCATTAGGTAAGTGTTAGAGCAGCAATGATGTGGCTAACATATGGTTCTTCCAGGACGGAAACCATTTATTATTATTATAAAGCATTGATTATGCAGATTTTTTTAAGATGGTTATAAGTAGAAGGCAATAAAATAAATTAGGTTATTATCAAAGTTTGGATATCTGACGAGGTTCTAAAACTTTTTTTTAACAAGTATTATTAAAATATTATAGTCATAAAGATGACGACAAATAATTTTAAAATTGAATTAATGTAGGTTTAGAATAATGGTTACATATTATTTAGAAATGCGATTTGCGTACATTGAAATAACTTCATTGAATCATAATATAAATATTGCAACAAAGCATATTTCATTCATGTTATATAGTAAACATAGTACCAGAAATTTGAATCAGCAAAATAATTGCGAGCGAATAGTTTATTCGATATTTCAAGGGCAATCCAGCGACTATACTATAGGGATGATCATCCGGTACGTCACGGAACAATTGAAACATAGTATTAATCTGAATCAATTACATAGATATGTCACAAGAGAAGTAAACGGAAAGTAAGAAGATGAATTGTAGGCGCAGTATTGGAGTAAATGGAGATGAATTGTAACATACGTAATTCTGTAGCTTTGATCCGCATATGACTTAGGTACGTTGTGGAAAAGTATGGCAGCAGTAATATGAGTTACAGATGATATATTTTTTTTGATTTACATAAAACTACACTTTCGATCGGCATTGTACCTAAGGGCATTGTTGAGAAATGTAGTCAATTTGTGTAAAATTTCATTATTGCTGAAATAGGCATAATGATGAATTCCAAGGATAAGGAATTTATGAGCGCTAGAAGAAGAAGAAAATGGAAATAAAATCCGCCGGTAAATAAAATAGGATTGAGAATAAATGTTATACCAGACGTATAAACATAATATATAATATATAATAAAGAATGTAGTAAATGAAGGAAGACATGAAGATGGTAAAAAAAAAATAACATATGTTTCTATATATATAAATAAGTAAATAAAATCATTTCAGGCAAAAGGCCATAAAACTAAAAAGTATGCGCAAATCCAACAGTATAATAGTAATATGTATGACCATTAATTAGGAACAATGTTTGTAAAATAAAATTAAGGTACGACAATTGAAAAAAAAATGTTAATCTATCAATTCAACATTTTTTTACCCCGCGTAGGGAGGTGTAGTATAGGAATCTTCCATCCCTATACGAGTTCACCTAGAATCCCCGAATAGACCTTAATTATATCAATTATTATGTAAGTATATGTTTAGAGCTCGGATCTGGGTCACCAAGCAATATGTTAATATATTACATAACGGCTAACCTAGATACCTCGAATCGTAGATTAGTTTAGTAGAACATTAAACAATAAACAGTGACATAACATGTATATATAGTAATGTGGAGCATATCAGTACATATAGTAGTATACAATATATTCATTGTCCACGCATCTGACAGTATAGTAAATGTACCTGCCTAAGTTGTAATTTCTGAGAGTAAGGCATTAAGCCATAATGGCGCCGAGCTCTACCTTAAGTAAAGTGACTCTTTTTTATAAGTGATGTGTTTCCTTCCCCTATACCTCTACCAGGACCACGGGACAGTTTAGGGCAAACCGCCCAATCAAAGAGCTGATCCCCCACATGGCGATCTCTACCAGTCTTTTCTGAAAATGGGAAAAACAGAGACGTATGTGATCTTCCCCACAAGAGTGACCGTGATAACGGTGACTTTCGTCTGTCCTCCGACAAAGTCAATCAGGACAAGGTGGAGTGGGCCGTATCCAGGTTCGCACCGTACATATTACCAGGCGAAGATGGAATCTTTCCGGCTCTCCTATAAGACGGACAGGAAATTATCATCAAGCCATTGGTGAAAATCTTCCGATTTTGCATAGCCACTGGCTTTATTCCAAAGCTATGGCGGGCAGTGAAAGTCGTGCTTATTCCCATGGCAGGTGAAACTGATAATACTCAAGCTAAGGCATTCCGCCCTATTAGTCTAACCTCATTCCAATTGAAGGCAATGGAGAAACTAATTGACCGATACTTGAGAGATGGCCCACTGAAGGCACATCCCTTACACTGTCGTCAACACGCCTATCAGGCTGGCCTCTCGACTGAAACGGCCTCGCATCATCTAGTCACAAGAATAAATGGTGCTATGGCCCGTGAGGATCACGCCTTGGGGGTATTCATGGACATCGAGGGGGTATTTGAAAACACGTTCGTCGAGTCTATCTGCTCAGCCGCTGAGAAGCATGGAGTCAGTCCAACATTGATCCGGTGGATTGAAGCCATGCTATCTACGCGTGCGATAAAGGCGCAACATAACGGAAGCGTTGTACAAACCACCGCAACAAGAGACTGTCCACAAGGAAGTGTCCTATCTCCGCTTCTGTGGTGCCTTGTAGCCGATGGACTATTGGAGGAACTGGAAGAGGCCGCACGGAGGGGCTGAGGGTAAATCCTAACAAAACGGAAGTTGTTCTGTTTACAAGGAAACGCAAGCTGGGCACACTACCAAAGATTAGTTTCTCTGGCAAGGTCCTACATTTCAAAGGGTCGGTGAAGTTTCTGGGAGTAAGCGTAGACTCTAAATTGACCTGGCGCGAACACCTCGAATATCGAGTGAGGAAGGCCTGTGCGTCATTTTGGGGGTGCAGAGGAGATTTCAACAGTACATGAGGATTACAGCCAAAGATTCTTCATTGGATCTATACTGCTGTGATTAGGCCTATGGTTATCTAAGCGGCGGTAGTGTGGTGGTCAGGGACAAGGACTGGTATTTCCCAGCGCCCCCTTGACCTTGCAGCGGCTTGCATGCGTAGGCATACTGAGCGGCATGAGGTCGGCTCCGACGAGAGCCCTTGAAGCTCCCGCTGAATCACCACCTCTACACTTATACATTGAAACTGAGGCCATGAGAACGGCGTATATGTTGAAGGGCCTAGGCCACTGAACCAAAACGCATCGCTCTCGTGGACACTCATAGATTTAAAGTGGGGCAATCTCTGAATGACCCATACTAGAAATGAAGCGAGATAGCATGATTCCTGCTATATTTCTCATTTCTCCCAAAATCCTCATCAGAGGAGATTGAAACGAGGTTACCCTCACCTTACTGCCAGCAGACGGGCTCGTATGGTTCACAGATGGGTCCAAGGTAGGTCACGCTTCTGGGGCGGGAGTGTACTTGAAAAGACCAAGGATCACTATCTCAGTGACTCTAGACGCTTACTGCACGGTTTTTCAGGCGGAGGTCTACGCAATACTGACTTGTGCCAAGGAAAACCTGCGAAGAAACTATGTAAATAGGCGCATATATATTTGCACATACAGCCGGTCGGCTCTGGGAGCTCTCAAATCACCCAGAGTCACATCAAGGCTTGTCAAGGAATGCACGGATACCCTTGCTGAACTAGCTAGGAGAAATAATGATAATAATAATAATAATAATGTTTATTTCTCATTAAAATTTCAAATTTACGGTGAACAAAATGTACAATGGACAGAATAAACATAAATGATCACATAAGTGTCGCACTTGACACTTGTGTGTGATTGTGAAACAACAGATTTGAAAATTACATAAAATTTACTTATTATAGATACATACACATTTAAAATATGGTTGTGATTTATTATAAATTTTACTTTTAATTTTAAAATAAGGACAATGTATTAGAAATAAGTATAGATCAATACGGTTCTAGGATGTAGGATATTCAGGTTAGTTTAATATTTACTTATTTTAATATAAAAACTTGTTTATTTATTATAATAATATTATTATAATATAATTATTTTGCATTCTTAAAATGTATTATATTATGAACAACTTGTCTTGGCAATTTCAATACATACTTTCTATTTCTTCAATATTTCAGGTAACGAGTTGTATACTTTTGGGCCAAGATAGGCAAATGATCTTTGGCCAGCTGTTTTATTCATCTTAGTCAGAGGTAGTATGTACTCTTTGTTTCTAATATCATAGTTGTGATCAACATAAGGTTTTTTTTTCAGAAAACTGAGTTATCGACATTGTTAGAATGAATAATTGTCGAATATCAAGTATTTGAGAGTCTCTAAAAACATCTCCACTTGGATAAGTTATTCGTTTACAAAGCATTATTTTCAGAATTCGTTTCTGAATGGTTTGTAAACTGAATAAATGGCTGTTTGTAACGCCCCCCCAACCAATAATGCCGTAAGTTAGGTGCAACTCAATTAACGTGTAATATATTGTTTTTAGTTGTTCAAAGTCTAGAATCTGTCTCAAGTATTTAAACATATAATATAAGGCGTCTTAACTCTTTGGTCACATAGTCCATATGAGCATCCCATTTTAGGTGAGAATCTATATATATATATATATATATATATATATATATATATATATATATATATATATATATATATATATATATATATATATATTCCTAAATATTTGGTACTTTGTGCAGATTTTATGACATTGTTGTTGCAGGAGACAGTTTTAATTACTAAAGTATTGTATTGCGGTAAGAATGGTTTGTAGCTTGTAAAAGGAACGAAATTAGTTTTATCGAAATTTATTGTTAGAAGCTTATGATCGAACCATTCTTTTATTCTCACTAGATCAACTTCAACATTTTTCTTCAATTCTTTCCACGTTTTTCCTTCATGAAATATGGCAGCACCGTCTGCAAAAGCCAGTATAAATTCATTGCTGTCGAGTAAAAAAATATTGTTCAGGTATATTATGAAAAACAATGGACCTGGAACTGTGCCTTGCGGCACGCCGTATTCTATGGTTGTTGTGTCACCATTTACATTTTCTATTTGGACAGATTGTTTCCTTTCAGTTAGATAACTTTTCACTAACTTTAGACTTAAACCTCTTATCCCTATATCTTCTGGGCTTTCTAATAGAAGAGAATGGCTCACTGTATCGAAAGCCTTCGTTAGGTCGATGAATACACATAACGAAGGCAGCCTAGAGCACTATATATTTTATTTGTAAGACATGTAATTGCGTTGTTAGTAGATTTGCCTTCTTGAAATCCAAATTGCCTATCTGAAAGAACCTTATACTTTTTTGTGAAATTTGTTATTCTGCTTTTTAACAACTTTTCGAAAACTTTCGCCAAATTTGTGATTATAGATATTAGTCTATAGTTCGAAATTTCAATTTTATTCCCATTTTTAAAGATAGGCTTTACAATAGATGTTTTAAAAGCAGTTGGACATTCTCCTATTCCGAAAGTTTTGTTTATTATATGAGATAATGGTTCTTTTGTGTAATCTACTATATGTTTTAATGTTTCAGATTTTATTCCATCTTCACCAGGCGACTTTTTATTTCTTAATGTATTTATTACTTCTCTCACTTCAGCTGGATCTGTGGGTTGAAGAAATATTGAATGTAAATTTATTTCTCTAGTCGTGATGTAATTTCTTCTTAACTCTATTTGATTAGCTAGTTTTTCACCCATGTTTGTGAAGTATTTATAAAAGTGATTAGTTATTTCTGTTTCATTTTGTACAATTTCATTGAAATCATTTCTAATTAATAATAAAGTTCAACTCATCTGGGTCCCAGGACACAGCGGAGTTGTAGGGAACGAAATGGGCCACTTTCTGGCCAGGCGAGGGTCGTCTAGCGCCCTATCCAGCCGGAGCCAATGGTCGCTTTATCAAACTGCGTAGGTTGTCTCGCCCTTTTGGGCCAACTGAATAAAGAGTAGTCTAAACTGTGGCGAGAATCACCACGCATGAGGCAGGCTAAGCTCTTCATCAAAGAGCCTGTGCCTAGGCTGTCAAAGAACCTCCTTTCTCTGGACAGAAGGGACATTCGAGAGATGACTGGAATCCTAACCGGTCACTGTCGTCTTGAGAAACATCTCCACACTACGGGCATCACTGATGACTCAATATATAGGAAATGCAGATAGGTGGAAGAAACTGCCTCTCACATCCTGTTGAAATGCCCAGCATTAGCATCCCTCACGCACCGACATTTCGGAGAACTAAAACTGCTCCCAGAAGAACTTATGGAAGCCAGCACTGGCGATATTCTGGGTTTCTGGCGGACCACAAACCTGCTAGAATAGAATAGGCTTCTGACCACGGGGCACTTAATGGGCCCAACTTAGTGGCCTAAGTGCATCAGGAGGCTAAGCCTCCTCCCCTTTTATGATGCTGATGATGATGGTGATGATGAAAATGCTTTGAATAATAGCGAAAATATCGGAATGTTATGTGTAAGGGCATATTCAACCAATCTCTTATGGTGTACAATATGATTTTGCAACTTTTATTCGAAACAGAAAGATTTTGTGCTATAGGTGGAATGCATCCAAGCATAATAAAAACATTTGATTTACTGAATGTATTAAGAAAATTAGTACCGTACAACAAGTTACCCTTTACCGTTACTGTTGAAAATATTCTCAATTATGAATCTTCAGTAATTGTTCATTGCTCTGATAACAAAATCCGTATTCTCTCTTTCCTAGCTATTCCTATCGAAAATACAACCGCTAACGAATTGTACTATTTGGAACTTTGGCCGATAAAAGTAGAAAATAATAACTTCACGATAAAACCAAATTCAGAATTCTGGATTGAATCGTAGAATATCATAAAACCTTTATTTGACATATGTACTATGAGTGGAACATTTCATTGTCCATCGAAATTAATAATAAATGCCAGTATGTCCTGTGTTCATGCATACATTAATCGAAAGTATACTAAATTTTGATAATTTACCGCTCGGCACAGTTCGGCTTCTATGCAAACTGGGTGCACGCAGAGTGCATGCGTTGATGCGTTTTTGCGTTTTTGTTAAGGATTATCCAGGGATTTAGCGACAGAAGTGGTGAGGTAGAGTACAAAACCCAAAAAGTGAATTCAACGTGGTGAATCAATCAGTAATAATAATTTCCGTTAAGAACATATGGAAAACTAGTACCAGCTATAAAGCTTTATGTTGGAATTTTATCTAGGGAGAAGAAACACTGCTCATCAAATTCGAAACAACTTATGTCAAAGCATTTGACATGAGTTGTTTCGAAGTCGCAGAATTTCAGGCAGAGGACAAAGTTCGACAAGATGCCGAGTCATTCTTATATCAGACAAAAATGTATTATAACTGAGTTTGTAAGCCACTGGATGATGAAGATGCAGTTGAACGAGCAGCGAAATTAGTAGGGGTGGTAGCCCTGCCAAACACAGGCTGGCTTCACAAATCAGATTTTTTCAATCCGTTGGACGTTCCAAGGTTTAACGGTGACTTGAATATATGGGCCTCATTTTTCGATATGTTCAATCAAGTTGTACATAATAATTCCACTGTACGAAATGCGTCAAAGTTAGAATATCTTGTTTCTCACCTGGAGAGGTAAACCTCAAAAATTATTTCCAGACCTCTCATTATGAGACTTACCTGTAACACCCCCATAATAATTCATTCACGCTCTGAATACATTTTTCGAGGCCTTGCTAACGCTGGAGTCGTTGAATTTCAATGTCGATTCACTACCATGGAAATTCGTGAAAGTTTTGAAATTCATTATACTTCAGAGGAAATTCTCACATACAGCAGCTTCATGAGTTCCTAGAAAATAGGTGTAAGGCACTCGAATCGGTACAACATCTCTCGGCTCAAAAACTCAACTAGGCTCCTTCTCACGAGCCTGGTTATTCCAAAGAAACAGGATTCCCAAGGGGTGTAAGATAACCCCATGCTTTCGGTATGAAAACATACAAAATTCCCTGCTACTCCTGTAAGCAGTCCCACACTATTTCCAATTGCCCTTAATTCTTGGAGAATACAGCGTTAAATAGGAACAATTTTGTTAATCAGAATGAACTATGCCGAAACTGCATTTATCATGGTCACATGACACAAGTCCATACCTTTCGTTATTGGTGTAGGGTGAGCGGCTGTAATAGCAAGCACCACAGTTACTTACATATTTTCAAAAATTCTCAGATTGTCACTCCACCAGTCACATTCCAGAATAACTCAGTAATTCCCCCTACTACCAGTCTACAACAACAATCAACGTCGCATTGCAATAATACTCTTTTCGACATACAGTAAACTTCTCATTCTCAAATTACCAGTTTACTAGCTACTGCGACTGTAGATATTTCTCATAATACAGAACATTTTCACCTTGTTCGCATCATGATAGATTCAAGAAGTACTAATTCTCCCATAAGAGAGAAGTGGCTTCGTAGAGTAGGTCTAGAACGTCGTCATTATCCTTCCAGAATCTTTGGTTTAAATCAAATTTCTTGTATCTCTCCAAAAGGCATTACTAGTTGTAAAATAACACCAGAGAACTCACACGGTCCGGCATTTTCGTTTGATGCTATTGTAGTCCCAAAGCTGTCTGCTCACTTATCTTTTTTGACTTGCCAAAAAAGGAATGGGATCATCTTGAAAGTCTGAACTTGGCTGATACTAATTACTTCATTCTTAAACACCATAGATATATTGGTAGGGGTTGAGCTATTCGAACAAATTATTCGAGAAGTTCGAATTATAGGGCAGAAAAGAGGGCTCACAGCTATGGAAACTGTTTCCGGCTAGGTTCTGACCTCTCGAAAGATTCCAGTCTGACTGTAAATAATTTACTTTCCACTCCAGGAATTCTTTCTAAAGCTATCGGTTCGAAATCCTGTGACATAGAACACATCCCTCAAAAACTATTTACTTCCCCCAAAGACTCAAAGGCTGAAGCAATCTTCAGTAATACAGTTACCAGAGATTCCACGGGGCGATTCACTGTTTCAGTGTCTTTCAAAAATGGTGAACCCAATCTAGGTAATAGCTATGAACAGGCATCACGCCGTTTCAACTTTTCATAGCGGTGCCCTATCAAAATTCCTCATCTTTACACTGATTTTCGTCATTTCAGGCAGGAACTTAGATAATTGGCATATGTCTCTAGTAACTTTGGATGCTTCGAAACCACCCTTGTCGTACTATTCACCTCATCACTGTGTGCTTCAACCTAATAGCATAAGCACAAAACTACAAGTTGTGTATGATGGGAGCTCAAAAAGGGAAATGAGCATTAATTTGAATTCTACCTTAATAGCTGGACCAAAGCTACAAAAGGATCTAGCTTCACTCCTACTCATCTTTCGTTCATATCCAATTCCAGTATTCATTACAGATATCGTAGGTGCGTTGAAACAGGTTCAGGTCACGCCAAAACATGGACCTTTTGAAATAATTTTGTGGAGATTCCATCCCGAAGAACGTTCATCGAAATGGAGCCTCAATACAGTAACGTTTGGACTCAATCAAGCCCTTTTCTCACTATGAGAGTTCTTAATGAGAATAATTTTCCACTGGCTAGGAAAATAATCAAAACCCAGATCTTCTTAGACGATATCCTAGGTATGAGCTTTTCGGTAGCCGAAGCTCTCTCCTCTAAAAGGAGCTGCCTATCGATCTACTCGCACTAGGATAGTTTCAATTGACAAAATGAGCGCATAACTCCACAGAACTATTAACTCATGTCCCAAATTCCGAGATTCGAATGCCAATATCCTTCAATAAAAAAGAGCCACATTTCTTAAAAGTATTGGGCCTTCAATGGCATCCTTATTCTGATCATTTCGAATATATGTAAAGCCAATGGTAATAATTGCCGCACCTAAAGGTCTGTATTGTCGGATTTAAGTAAACACTTTGATCCACTAGGTTTATCATAACCGGTTATTCTTTCTGCCACATATATTATGCAACTATTATGGAAGACTCAAATTAATTGGTATACTCCCTTATTTTGTCCTCTTTCCCAAAATTGGCTACGGCTTAAATCAGAGCCGCAAAACCGTTCTGTAATCTCAATACCCAGATATGTTCTCGTGAATAATTTCATCAGGTGAATTACATGGTTTCAGTGACAGTAGTGAAATCGGCTATGGGGCTGTGATCTTCTCAAAGGTTGAAACCTTCATGTTTTCTTACTTTCTACGCAAAGCAGAGTAACACCCTTAAAGATAGTTTCATTACCTAAGCTAGACCTCACGGCAGCTCAGATGCTTTCCGACTTGATTTCTTTCGTGAAAGATACATATTCCAAAAAATGGAGAGATTCCAAATTTGTCTTGCTTGATTAAAGTCACCCCCTTGTCGTTGACGGACATCCGTGGCAAATCGGGTTAGTCACATACGAGATATCGTTCCATACCCTTATTGGAGATTCATTTCGTCTGCATTCGGTCGGCTCTGGGAGCTCTCAAATCACCCAGAGTCACATCAAGGCTTGTCAAGGAATGCACGGATACCCTTGCTGAACTAGCTAGGAGAAATAATGATAATAATAATAATAATAATGTTTATTTCTCATTAAAATTTCAAATTTACGGTGAACAAAATGTACAATGGACAGAATAAACATAAATGATCACATAAGTGTCGCACTTGACACTTGTGTGTGATTGTGAAACAACAGATTTGAAAATTACATAAAATTTACTCATTATAGATACATACACATTTAAAATATGGTTGTGATTTATTATAAATTTTACTTTTAATTTTAAAATAAGGACAATGTATTAGAAATAAGTATAGATCAATACGGTTCTAGGATGTAGGATATTCAGGTTAGTTTAATATTTACTTATTTTAATATAAAAACTTGTTTATTTATTATAATAATATTATTATAATATAATTATTTTGCATTCTTAAAATGTATTATATTATGAACAACTTGTCTTGGCAATTTCAATACATACTTTCTATTTCTTCAATATTTCAGGTAACGAGTTGTATACTTTTGGGCCAAGATAGGCAAATGATCTTTGGCCAGCTGTTTTATTCATCTTAGTCAGAGGTAGTATGTACTCTTTGTTTCTAATATCATAGTTGTGATCAACATAAGGTTTTTTTTTCAGAAAACTGAGTTATCGACATTGTTAGAATGAATAATTGTCGAATATCAAGTATTTGAGAGTCTCTAAAAACATCTCCACTTGGATAAGTTATTCGTTTACAAAGCATTATTTTCAGAATTCGTTTCTGAATGGTTTGTAAACTGAATAAATGGCTGTTTGTAACGCCCCCCCAACCAATAATGCCGTAAGTTAGGTGCAACTCAATTAACGTGTAATATATTGTTTTTAGTTGTTCAAAGTCTAGAATCTGTCTCAAGTATTTAAACATATAATATAAGGCGTCTTAACTCTTTGGTCACATAGTCCATATGAGCATCCCATTTTAGGTGAGAATCTATATATATATATATATATATATATATATATATATATATATATATATATATATATATATATATATATATATATATATATATATATATATATATATATATATATATTCCTAAATATTTGGTACTTTGTGCAGATTTTATGACATTGTTGTTGCAGGAGACAGTTTTAATTACTAAAGTATTGTATTGCGGTAAGAATGGTTTGTAGCTTGTAAAAGGAACGAAATTAGTTTTATCGAAATTTATTGTTAGAAGCTTATGATCGAACCATTCTTTTATTCTCACTAGATCAACTTCAACATTTTTCTTCAATTCTTTCCACGTTTTTCCTTCATGAAATATGGCAGCACCGTCTGCAAAAGCCAGTATAAATTCATTGCTGTCGAGTAAAAAAATATTGTTCAGGTATATTATGAAAAACAATGGACCTGGAACTGTGCCTTGCGGCACGCCGTATTCTATGGTTGTTGTGTCACCATTTACATTTTCTATTTGGACAGATTGTTTCCTTTCAGTTAGATAACTTTTCACTAACTTTAGACTTAAACCTCTTATCCCTATATCTTCTGGGCTTTCTAATAGAAGAGAATGGCTCACTGTATCGAAAGCCTTCGTTAGGTCGATGAATACACATAACGAAGGCAGCCTAGAGCACTATATATTTTATTTGTAAGACATGTAATTGCGTTGTTAGTAGATTTGCCTTCTTGAAATCCAAATTGCCTATCTGAAAGAACCTTATACTTTTTTGTGAAATTTGTTATTCTGCTTTTTAACAACTTTTCGAAAACTTTCGCCAAATTTGTGATTATAGATATTAGTCTATAGTTCGAAATTTCAATTTTATTCCCATTTTTAAAGATAGGCTTTACAATAGATGTTTTAAAAGCAGTTGGACATTCTCCTATTCCGAAAGTTTTGTTTATTATATGAGATAATGGTTCTTTTGTGTAATCTACTATATGTTTTAATGTTTCAGATTTTATTCCATCTTCACCAGGCGACTTTTTATTTCTTAATGTATTTATTACTTCTCTCACTTCAGCTGGATCTGTGGGTTGAAGAAATATTGAATGTAAATTTATTTCTCTAGTCGTGATGTAATTTCTTCTTAACTCTATTTGATTAGCTAGTTTTTCACCCATGTTTGTGAAGTATTTATAAAAGTGATTAGTTATTTCTGTTTCATTTTGTACAATTTCATTGAAATCATTTCTAATTAATAATAAAGTTCAACTCATCTGGGTCCCAGGACACAGCGGAGTTGTAGGGAACGAAATGGGCCACTTTCTGGCCAGGCGAGGGTCGTCTAGCGCCCTATCCAGCCGGAGCCAATGGTCGCTTTATCAAACTGCGTAGGTTGTCTCGCCCTTTTGGGCCAACTGAATAAAGAGTAGTCTAAACTGTGGCGAGAATCACCACGCATGAGGCAGGCTAAGCTCTTCATCAAAGAGCCTGTGCCTAGGCTGTCAAAGAACCTCCTTTCTCTGGACAGAAGGGACATTCGAGAGATGACTGGAATCCTAACCGGTCACTGTCGTCTTGAGAAACATCTCCACACTACGGGCATCACTGATGACTCAATATATAGGAAATGCAGATAGGTGGAAGAAACTGCCTCTCACATCCTGTTGAAATGCCCAGCATTAGCATCCCTCACGCACCGACATTTCGGAGAACTAAAACTGCTCCCAGAAGAACTTATGGAAGCCAGCACTGGCGATATTCTGGGTTTCTGGCGGACCACAAACCTGCTAGAATAGAATAGGCTTCTGACCACGGGGCACTTAATGGGCCCAACTTAGTGGCCTAAGTGCATCAGGAGGCTAAGCCTCCTCCCCTTTTATGATGCTGATGATGATGGTGATGATGAAAATGCTTTGAATAATAGCGAAAATATCGGAATGTTATGTGTAAGGGCATATTCAACCAATCTCTTATGGTGTACAATATGATTTTGCAACTTTTATTCGAAACAGAAAGATTTTGTGCTATAGGTGGAATGCATCCAAGCATAATAAAAACATTTGATTTACTGAATGTATTAAGAAAATTAGTACCGTACAACAAGTTACCCTTTACCGTTACTGTTGAAAATATTCTCAATTATGAATCTTCAGTAATTGTTCATTGCTCTGATAACAAAATCCGTATTCTCTCTTTCCTAGCTATTCCTATCGAAAATACAACCGCTAACGAATTGTACTATTTGGAACTTTGGCCGATAAAAGTAGAAAATAATAACTTCACGATAAAACCAAATTCAGAATTCTGGATTGAATCGTAGAATATCATAAAACCTTTATTTGACATATGTACTATGAGTGGAACATTTCATTGTCCATCGAAATTAATAATAAATGCCAGTATGTCCTGTGTTCATGCATACATTAATCGAAAGTATACTAAATTTTGATAATTTACCGCTCGGCACAGTTCGGCTTCTATGCAAACTGGGTGCACGCAGAGTGCATGCGTTGATGCGTTTTTGCGTTTTTGTTAAGGATTATCCAGGGATTTAGCGACAGAAGTGGTGAGGTAGAGTACAAAACCCAAAAAGTGAATTCAACGTGGTGAATCAATCAGTAATAATAATTTCCGTTAAGAACATATGGAAAACTAGTACCAGCTATAAAGCTTTATGTTGGAATTTTATCTAGGGAGAAGAAACACTGCTCATCAAATTCGAAACAACTTATGTCAAAGCATTTGACATGAGTTGTTTCGAAGTCGCAGAATTTCAGGCAGAGGACAAAGTTCGACAAGATGCCGAGTCATTCTTATATCAGACAAAAATGTATTATAACTGAGTTTGTAAGCCACTGGATGATGAAGATGCAGTTGAACGAGCAGCGAAATTAGTAGGGGTGGTAGCCCTGCCAAACACAGGCTGGCTTCACAAATCAGATTTTTTCAATCCGTTGGACGTTCCAAGGTTTAACGGTGACTTGAATATATGGGCCTCATTTTTCGATATGTTCAATCAAGTTGTACATAATAATTCCACTGTACGAAATGCGTCAAAGTTAGAATATCTTGTTTCTCACCTGGAGAGGTAAACCTCAAAAATTATTTCCAGACCTCTCATTATGAGACTTACCTGTAACACCCCCATAATAATTCATTCACGCTCTGAATACATTTTTCGAGGCCTTGCTAACGCTGGAGTCGTTGAATTTCAATGTCGATTCACTACCATGGAAATTCGTGAAAGTTTTGAAATTCATTATACTTCAGAGGAAATTCTCACATACAGCAGCTTCATGAGTTCCTAGAAAATAGGTGTAAGGCACTCGAATCGGTACAACATCTCTCGGCTCAAAAACTCAACTAGGCTCCTTCTCACGAGCCTGGTTATTCCAAAGAAACAGGATTCCCAAGGGGTGTAAGATAACCCCATGCTTTCGGTATGAAAACATACAAAATTCCCTGCTACTCCTGTAAGCAGTCCCACACTATTTCCAATTGCCCTTAATTCTTGGAGAATACAGCGTTAAATAGGAACAATTTTGTTAATCAGAATGAACTATGCCGAAACTGCATTTATCATGGTCACATGACACAAGTCCATACCTTTCGTTATTGGTGTAGGGTGAGCGGCTGTAATAGCAAGCACCACAGTTACTTACATATTTTCAAAAATTCTCAGATTGTCACTCCACCAGTCACATTCCAGAATAACTCAGTAATTCCCCCTACTACCAGTCTACAACAACAATCAACGTCGCATTGCAATAATACTCTTTTCGACATACAGTAAACTTCTCATTCTCAAATTACCAGTTTACTAGCTACTGCGACTGTAGATATTTCTCATAATACAGAACATTTTCACCTTGTTCGCATCATGATAGATTCAAGAAGTACTAATTCTCCCATAAGAGAGAAGTGGCTTCGTAGAGTAGGTCTAGAACGTCGTCATTATCCTTCCAGAATCTTTGGTTTAAATCAAATTTCTTGTATCTCTCCAAAAGGCATTACTAGTTGTAAAATAACACCAGAGAACTCACACGGTCCGGCATTTTCGTTTGATGCTATTGTAGTCCCAAAGCTGTCTGCTCACTTATCTTTTTTGACTTGCCAAAAAAGGAATGGGATCATCTTGAAAGTCTGAACTTGGCTGATACTAATTACTTCATTCTTAAACACCATAGATATATTGGTAGGGGTTGAGCTATTCGAACAAATTATTCGAGAAGTTCGAATTATAGGGCAGAAAAGAGGGCTCACAGCTATGGAAACTGTTTCCGGCTAGGTTCTGACCTCTCGAAAGATTCCAGTCTGACTGTAAATAATTTACTTTCCACTCCAGGAATTCTTTCTAAAGCTATCGGTTCGAAATCCTGTGACATAGAACACATCCCTCAAAAACTATTTACTTCCCCCAAAGACTCAAAGGCTGAAGCAATCTTCAGTAATACAGTTACCAGAGATTCCACGGGGCGATTCACTGTTTCAGTGTCTTTCAAAAATGGTGAACCCAATCTAGGTAATAGCTATGAACAGGCATCACGCCGTTTCAACTTTTCATAGCGGTGCCCTATCAAAATTCCTCATCTTTACACTGATTTTCGTCATTTCAGGCAGGAACTTAGATAATTGGCATATGTCTCTAGTAACTTTGGATGCTTCGAAACCACCCTTGTCGTACTATTCACCTCATCACTGTGTGCTTCAACCTAATAGCATAAGCACAAAACTACAAGTTGTGTATGATGGGAGCTCAAAAAGGGAAATGAGCATTAATTTGAATTCTACCTTAATAGCTGGACCAAAGCTACAAAAGGATCTAGCTTCACTCCTACTCATCTTTCGTTCATATCCAATTCCAGTATTCATTACAGATATCGTAGGTGCGTTGAAACAGGTTCAGGTCACGCCAAAACATGGACCTTTTGAAATAATTTTGTGGAGATTCCATCCCGAAGAACGTTCATCGAAATGGAGCCTCAATACAGTAACGTTTGGACTCAATCAAGCCCTTTTCTCACTATGAGAGTTCTTAATGAGAATAATTTTCCACTGGCTAGGAAAATAATCAAAACCCAGATCTTCTTAGACGATATCCTAGGTATGAGCTTTTCGGTAGCCGAAGCTCTCTCCTCTAAAAGGAGCTGCCTATCGATCTACTCGCACTAGGATAGTTTCAATTGACAAAATGAGCGCATAACTCCACAGAACTATTAACTCATGTCCCAAATTCCGAGATTCGAATGCCAATATTCTTCAATAAAAAAGAGCCACATTTCTTAAAAGTATTGGGCCTTCAATGGCATCCTTATTCTGATCATTTCGAATATATGTAAAGCCAATGGTAATAATTGCCGCACCTAAAGGTCTGTATTGTCGGATTTAAGTAAACACTTTGATCCACTAGGTTTATCATAACCGGTTATTCTTTCTGCCACATATATTATGCAACTATTATGGAAGACTCAAATTAATTGGTATACTCCCTTATTTTGTCCTCTTTCCCAAAATTGGCTACGGCTTAAATCAGAGCCGCAAAACCGTTCTGTAATCTCAATACCCAGATATGTTCTCGTGAATAATTTCATCAGGTGAATTACATGGTTTCAGTGACAGTAGTGAAATCGGCTATGGGGCTGTGATCTTCTCAAAGGTTGAAACCTTCATGTTTTCTTACTTTCTACGCAAAGCAGAGTAACACCCTTAAAGATAGTTTCATTACCTAAGCTAGACCTCACGGCAGCTCAGATGCTTTCCGACTTGATTTCTTTCGTGAAAGATACATATTCCAAAAAATGGAGAGATTCCAAATTTGTCTTGCTTGATTAAAGTCACCCCCTTGTCGTTGACGGACATCCGTGGCAAATCGGGTTAGTCACATACGAGATATCGTTCCATACCCTTATTGGAGATTCATTTCGTCTGCATGAAATCCATCGTATGTCCATTCTAGAGGCCCCTTCAGATCTGTTATGTCACGACTTGTGGTGGACAGGACCACCTTTCCTTTCCCTACCAAGACACGATTGGTATGATAAATCATTCTCGAAACAGCAAGTCGATTCATTTTCTGATATAAGTTCTAGTGAAGGAGAAAGAACGGTGTTAAATGTCATAGTTGAGGTCCATCCCTCAGATAGCTTAGGTTACTATTCAGAAGATTCTTCCTTATTGTGTCCGAGTTTTTACGAATTTTCAAGTACGAAATATTCGAGTAGAAAAATATTTTGGTGTACCTAACTGAGATGAGTTGCTTTGATTTGGCTTGGTTAACACGTTCGAAGCATGGTTCCCCCCGACATCATTTGTATGAGAAATAAAAATAACTCCTTCCAAAGGCACTCAGCAAACTTGCTATTTTTCTTGAGTCTGATCGTTTTCTCAGGGCGGGCAGTCACTCATTATTGCTTAGTTCACATAAACTTACCACAATAATAATAGAGCATTTTCATAAGAGATACCTACATCTAGGGTTAAAAACGTTACATCATTTACTATTGCAACAATTTCAGATTTTTCCGGCTAGGAGATAGAGAAAACGCCAACTCGTTGCATATAATGCAGCAGGGTACGTCCCAAGTCATACATGCTCCCTACTATGGCAGATTTGCCAAACTATAGAATTTCCCAAAACAACTGCATTTTATCATGTACTTATAGACTTCTGGGGGCCTTTCTGGATTTCGCCTTCAGGGGCAAAAAGGATCACTAGAAAATTCAAGTCGTATGTTTGCTTATTTTTATGTATGGCAACATCGGCAATTCATCAATAGCTTGTCGTCGATCTTACAAAGGAGAGCTTCATTGCGTGCTTCCGGCGATTTGTTGCCAGACGTGGCACAGCTGTTTTTTGCCAAAGTGACAAGGTAAAAATCTCGTTGGTGGATACTGGCAGCTTATAAAGCTTGCCAAGGAAGCTTCAGAAAAACTTTCCTTCAAGTGGAATTTTTCTTCACCTACTGGACCCCATTTCAACAGACACTAGCCGAAGCTGGCTTTGGAATTTTCAAGACACACCTTCTCCGTATAGTTGGTGAGCAAATATTTTGTTATGACGAAATGCACACACTCGTATGTGAAATTGAAGCGATGCTGAACAGTCTGTCTTTATATTCCCAATCGTCAGGTCCCAACGATTAGATCACTCTGACACCTGCAAATTTCATTACACTGAGAAATTTAGTTCTTGTAATTCCTGAACCTGACATGTCGGTAATAAACATAGACCGGCTGGATCGCTGGCAAATAATTCAAAAATCAGTATCTGATTTTTGGGAAAGATATTCCTCCGAGTATCTTAATACCTTGCAACAGCGTACGAAGTGAATTAAACCTGTATTCGAAGTCAAATTGAACGATTTGGTTTCAATTCACTGTGATACCGTTTTCCGTTGAAATGGCCTCTCGGCGAGTGGTTGAGATTCACCCGGGATGCGATAAGCACGTACGCGTAGCGACCGTGGAAACTGCAACGGGACAATTTCGTCGACCGATTGTGAAATTGTGTTGGATACCAAAACAATAAGTATAAGTAAATTTTCGAAAAATATTTTTTTTTGATTCAAGTACCTAGTGAATAAGTTGGAATATTTTATGGTTGGTTGAAATACAGATATTTCGGCGACCGCTTATGTTCATGCATACATGAATCTGAAGGTTACTAAAGTAAATATTTTCCCTCGCAACACACAGGGGCTTATACACTTACTGGGTGCACGCAGAATGCATGCGTTTTTGCGTGTTCGGTGAAGATTATTCGGTGATTTAGCGACAGAACTGATGAGGTAGAACTCTGAAATATACAAAACCCTATATGTGAATTCAACGTGGGGAATTAATCAGTAATAATAATTTTCGCTAAGAACATATGGAAACTGGTACCAGTTATAAGACAGGACCCTGCCAAGAGTATCTTACAGACGGAAAACTATCAAGTAAGTTGAGTGCACTCCTTGTTATTAAGCCGGTATGTTGGAACGTTATCTAGAAAGAAGAAACTCTGTTCATTAAATTCGAAACAACGTATGTCAAAGCATTAAAATACAGTCCGAGACCTTCACTCTCTGTCATTCATGCCCCGACAACCTGTGAAGATAGAATCTTGAAGAAAAATATACTGAGTATATAACAACAATTCACTCAGAACAAGACCATATAGAGCCAATATCCTACACAAATCAATATCTACGCTGGTTCGAAAACAGTTCAACGCTAACTATACAAAGTTCCGATGGAAAGAAAATCCACAAACTATACGATATCCTCCTGGAAACGAATGCAAAACTATATTTAATGAAGAAGAAATTCAACCCTTAGATCCTTCTCAAAGTATACCCATAATGATTGACTTCAAAATACCATAGCTCCCGGATGAAACCAAAAAATCAAATACTTCAATAGAGCTGAAAGGGATTGCATTGGGAGAAATTCATTTGCAAGACAACCCCTATATCAGACAACTACGAAGAAGACTTCTATACAATCAATATTTGGACAATTTCACTTTATGGATTGGTTACCATCTTTGTTAGTGTAATATTAGTAAATGTGGTTTGCAAGAAATTCGAATTGGATTGTGAAAAAGAACTGATCGGCAACTTCGAACAAACGGACGAAAATATTAGGATGAAACCAAAACTTCGTCAAAAAACCTTCCGAAGCTTCGTTCTAAGGATGGAGGAATTATGTCATCGCACTCTGTTACAATCACATATAAAATGAGAAAGTGTCATGACTCCGCTTACTATGGAAACGGAAACATCTTCATAATAATTCATGATAATTTAAACTACTGCAATAATTCATATTCAGTTATTTCTATTTTCTCAGCTGTATCGAACAGCACCTGTTACATTATATCATTAATCAAACTGCGATATTAGTTGCATCTTCCGTTACTATATGAATTTAATTTGACAGTTGCTTGTCTTTGTGAAATCGATAGTGGAAACAAAATAAACATTTATTTTTATGAAATGTATTTGATGTTGATTTTCCGTTAGATGAATTAAATGATCCAATATTGTTTTAGTTTGAATCACTGATGGTTATGTTAATTGAGCTGGAGATATTTTGAAACTATTTAATTCATAACTTAATATTTGCGGCTGACCGCTGTTCACATCTCGAACTCAACTAGCAACTACTCAACTACTCCTACTACTGCCAGAACGCTCTGCAACCCACATGTTGCCACATTGACAATAAAGTTTAACATACAATTATAAGCTTATTGAACAAAACTATACATTCCGCCGGACTTGAAAGACCTCCTTTCAACAGACCAGGTAAGTATTATAAAGGAACATAAACTATTTATAGTTCTTAGTGTTTTTTCACATCTAAATTCAACTTAACACTCAATAGGAAGAGAACATATTTTGGCAATAGCACATTCGGTTATACTACCTGCTGTTTTGATGGACACTACCCGCACTATGTTATCGGCACCAGGAAAACCCGCAATGATACATCCCAATGGCCACCTAGCTGGAGGTGAGTTGTCTCACTTTATAAGCATCATTGTGCCTTCAGCTAAATTCCCATGTGTCTCCTGCCATTAGATTCTTTGTTGCAAGTTAGATATACAGGGTGCAAATAAATAATTGCGAAAAATTTCAGGGGGGGAATTCCTTGTTGAAAAATAAGGTGGGTCTTACATATAAAAAAAAACATTTGATCCCCTCATGTTAAGATACAGTCCTTTGAATGGGGCGCCAAAGAAGTAGTTTTTTATTTTTATCTTCTAAATCCGAAGAGTTACAAGAATAAAGTTAGGCACACATCATTTGCTATTAAGAAGGCATCCAATAACTGAGTTGCTGGTTTTCCACTATGTTTGTAAGGGGTAGAAATAACCACCCCTAAAACTTGTTTTTCACTTAACTTTTTCTCTTATGTGTATATTGCCAATAGAAAATGTATTTTAGGTAGCTTGTTTCATTCTGAACAAGAAAGGTGTCTCATGTAATTTTTTCGAAAAATTGAAGAATCCTGAGGAAAAAAAATTTACTTGCAAGTACCTGGCACGATTCTCATAGTGTGGAATTTTAATTAAACTTTGATATACCTAGTAGGCGGCTGTCATGTTGACATATTTTGTTAAGACAAATAAATTATTTTTAGTATGTGCAATAATAAGTTAAAATCATTGTTAATTGTCTTACACTGTTATCATTTTGAGGTCCTTTTGTAAAGAATTTCAGTAAAATGTAAGTGTATACAAATGCAGAATTGACAGATATGCATTCCGTTTACGGGCAATCTAATGGAAATTCCTTACAAGCGTCAAGAAGATATTCAGAAATGTATCCCCATCTTGTCGCTCCTCATCACAGTCTATTTGCACGGCTTCATCAATGACTACGAGAAAATGGTACCTTCAAAACGATGAAACATGATTGTGGTCGCCAACGCAAAGTTAGAACACCAGCATTAGTACCAGGAAGTTTGGTTTGCTGTTACATGTTAACCATATGACGGTATATTCCATCTTAAAGGAACAGCTCTTATATCCTTATCACATACATCGAGTCCAGGCTCTATTACCGAGGGATTTTACGAATCGTCTAGTATTTTCCACTTGGATGCTGGAAGTGATGAGTAGATGTGCTAGGCCAGTTCAGGCTCAAAATCGATCTTTTTTGCATCTAAATCTCCATAAGGAAATCTAAGGTTCAAATTGTCTGAAAACGGTCCATTCCAAGGTCATCCACAATCACGCATGCGCAGTCATATCGATAGGGGTAGGTAGTCTATGGTTCTGTGAACTGGTCATATGTCTATGGTTCCCGAAGTCTGTGAACTAGTCATCTGTCTATGGTTTTTCCTTAACTATGGTCGAATCAAGTCTGTGAACTAACCATATGTCTATGGATCTTCCTTAACTATGGTCGGGGCAATCTGAAGTCTATGAATTAGGTATCTGAGTACTCACTTTCTACTGAAATGATTTTTCTACACACCGAGATCCGAACCTGGGGAATAAACTCTAAAGTTAGGCGGCTTAACCGCGAAGGTGACTTATCTCTCGCGATAAGGGTTTGAAATTTTTATTTTTTAAAGTGGGGCTTTATGGGTATCAAATGAAAGGTCTTAACAAGTAGAGTATGAATTTTATGGTTTACATGAAGAAAAATCTGATATCGAGGGTATAAACTGGAAAAACTGTAAATTTTGTTGCAACCCTAGCTTCATGGGTATTGAATGGAAAGTCTTGATGTGTAGAATATGAATTTCAACACAAAAAAAAATCTATATGTAAAATTGGAGGGGAGCGTATAAATATGACATTATCAGAATCGGAAGAAAATGGGATAGGGTGCAACTGTTTTATATCTGTAGATGTAGAATGAGTGACTACATAGTTTATATATGTGAAAACAATGCGTATGGGCTGATATAAACAAATTGAAAAAAAGTTCAATATTCGGTCGTCGATGACGTAATATACCAGCGTGTAATATACTCATAATCTCAGTTTAAGTCATATAGGTAATTATACAGCAACATATAACCTCATAAGTCACCGGTACATAACGTTCGAGAGTTTATATAAAGGGGTGATTTGGAGAGTAAAATTAGATACATTTATATCATCCGGCTGCATATAGGTAATTATACAGCAACGTATAATCTTATAAGTCGCCGGTACATATCGTTCGAGAGTTTATATAAAGGGGTGATTTGGAGAGTAAAATTAGATACTTTTATATCATCCTGCTGTTTCCATATAAGTCATCTGTAATCTCAACAGAAAAACCGGATTCCGTATAATTTCTACAGGTATATATCACTTGAGTTCTCCTTCAATAATTCTCATGTGGAAGTTGGAGAAGATCTTATCCATTTTTTGAAACGATAACATTTACTAATTTTCAATTCTACCGCAGATCAAGATGTCCATTTTCACTGATTTGGTGAAGCATATCGCGGCTCTACTCGGTCTTCTAACACCGCACTATGATGGAGCAGTGGCTGCCGAGGGGTTGCGGAAATGCTCTCTAGGGATAAGAAGGATAAATAATGCCCTTAAAACGGCTAAAAATATTGGGGAGAAGCAGCAGCTGCTATCAGCATTGGGAGCTCTGAAGACGCTGCGGGTTCAGATAAAATCTGAGCAGAAGAGGGGATCCGGTGTGGATTCACGAAAAGAAACAGTGTGGGATCGAGTTCATTGGACTGATTCCATGTCTGCATTCAACAGCCGCATCCGTACTGGGATCCTTTCAAACTTGAAGCATAAGGATCCCAAAGCGTTTCTAGGAGACTGTAAGGCCCTCTTCAAGCGACATATTAAGAATGCTCTCAAGAATGACGAGTCAATTAAGGTTAATTCAGTATTCTGTGGAGAATTCCAGCTCGTCAAAGCGAAGCAGGTATTGACGGAGTTCAAATACTTTAATACATCCAATTCACCAATCTTTCGAGACACCTGCTTGGATAGTTGGTTTGAGGATAAGATAGTGAAGCCTATATTGACTCAATTAGAAGAGTTCCAAGAAAGAGACAGCGGGTGGGCGTTGACGAAGATTATCAATTTGGGGGTGAATATCAACAAGTTCACCCCTCAACTGGGATCTTCATATATCGATTTACCAGCCCAGATCAAACGTAAAGAGGCATGCATCAATGTGAAAAATAATGATGATGCATGTTTCGCATGGGCAGTGACTTCAGCACTATACCCAGCAGCTAAGAATTCCGATAGAGCTAGTTCATACCCCCACTACATGGAAGTATTGAAATTGAAAGGGATTCAATTTCCGATGACAATGCGTCAGATCCCTAACTTTGAGAAGCAGAATGAAGTCTCAATCAACGTATACATCTTAAATAAAAGTGGAAAGTCATTCGTTACATTACCTACCTACCTTACGAAGGAGAAGAGGGGTAGACACGTTAACCTTCTACTTATTCAAGATCGATACTTTGGGAAGGAAGAAGAAGATAGCGATGATACGACCCCAATCCGTTTCCATTACGTATGGATCAAAGATCTGTCACGCCTGGTTTCTTCGCAGCTTAGTAAAAAAGATCACAAGAAATTCTTTTTTCTCTTTGAGAAGCTGAATAGCTGTAAGGTTAAGATGCCAGAAGTTGGGAAGAATATCCTAAAATTCAAAAATTTTAAGAATAAAGTGAAAGCTCCATTTGTGGTATATGCTGATCTAGAAAGCGTTCTTACACCCACTTCGGATCCGAAGAAGCCTCAACAACATATCCCTGCAGCTATCGGCTATTATATGAAACGTTCATATGAAGATTCCCTATCCTTCTATCGAGCCTATCGCGGCGTGGATTGTATGAGTTGGTTCGCAGATCAGATGGAGACTCTCGCAGAAGATTTGGGTACAGTTTTCTGGTGTCCATATGACATCGATATGTCTGAGGACGATGAAGCTGCATTCAGAAGGGCGAGCTGTTGCCACATTTGCGAACAGCCATTCTCGGAAGCTGATAAAAAAGTGCGAGATCACAATCACCTTCTACCTATGAAAAATTATCGGGGAGCAGCACATGAAGGTTGCAACATCAACTATCAGGACACGCATGTTGTTCCTATAGTTTTTCACAATCTTTCCAATTACGATGCAAACTTTATCATCGAAGATATAGCCTCGCGAATGGACGGTAAAATCAACCTACTCCCCGATAACCAAAGAGAAATATATAAGTTTCACCAAACATATCGATGATGCCCCCATTCAACTCAGATTCATTGACTCGTTTAGATTCATGAATTCGTCCTTGGATAAGTTGGCATCATACATGGGCGATTACCCAAATTTGAAATGTCAGTTTGGAGAACTTGATGATGAACGAGTTAAGCTTCTAACCAAGAAAGGCGTTATGCCGTATGATTATGTCGACTCGTTTGATAGATTCTCCGAGTCTTTTTTACCGCCAATTGAGGCTTTCTTCAATAAATTGGAGGAGAAACCATGTCCGCGGAGACTATACCAGCGAGCTCAGCATATATGGGAAAAATTTGAATGTCGAAACTTGGGTCAATACGTCGATCTGTATATGAAGACAGACATAATGCTACTGGCCGACGTATTCGAACAATTCAGGAGTAGCTGTCATCAAACATATAATCTGGATCCTGCGCACTACTTTACACTTCCCGGCTTTACTTGGGATGCGATGCTGAAACATACGAAACAAGAATAAGAGCTTCTCGCAGATCTCGATATATTTCTATTCGTTGAGAAAGGGATTAGAGGTGGACTTAGTCAAGTATGTTCTAAGCGTAGAGCCCACGCCAACAATAAATATATACCTAATTATAATCCATCGAAAGCTGATTCTTATTTGATGTATTATGACGTCAATAACCAGTATGGTTGGGCCATGAGTCAAGCTCTCCCGTATGGTGGATTTGAATGGTGTGATACAAATATTGATGTTACTACAGTTCCAGATGATTCTGATGTAGGATATATTTTAGAAGTCGATTTGGAGTACCCTAAACATCTGCATCATCAACATAAAGATCCACCCTTCTGCCCTCTACATATTAATCCTCAAACAGGCAACGCCCCCGCTTCATCAAATGCACCATCAAAATTGATGGCGACGCTCCACAACAAGGAGAAGTATGTAATTCATTACCGCAGCCTTAAGCAAGCGTTAGCAAACGGTTTGATCCTAACTAAAATTCATCGTGCCTTGAAATTTAAGCAGGCTCCATGGCTCAAAGCCTACATAGATCTTAACACTGACCTCCGAAAGGCTGCGAAGAATGAGTTCGAGAAGAACTTATTCAAATTGATGAATAATGCGGTGTTCGGGAAGACGATGGAGAATATTCGCAAAAGAGTGACTGTTCGCCTACTTACCGAGTGGGGTGGGCGGTATGGAGCTGAATCATATATTTCTAAGCCTGAGTTCAAGAGCAGCACCATCTTCAACGAGAATTTAGTAGCAGTTGAGCTAAACAAGTTGGAAGCGTGGTTAAATAAACCTATTTATGTAGGAATGTCTATATTGGATTTGGCTAAGACAACTATCTACGACTTCCATTATAAGTATATGGGTCCAACGTTTGGGGATAGTTGTTCTATACTGTATACAGATACAGACTCTCTCATATGAGTTGGGGAAAGACCCTTATGATGTAATGAAACATGACTGTCATCAATACTTCGACACAAGCGACTACCAGCCTGATAACATCTATGATATTCCACTTGTTAATAAGAAAGTATTAGGGAAGATGAAGGATGAGAACAACGGAACCCCCATGACCGATTTTGTAGGCCTGAGGTCAAAACTATATGCAATGAAGGTTCTTCGTACTGATGATGATGTTACTATGAAGCTTCAGGAACTGAGGAACGCCGAGTATGAAGAGCCCGAAATTGCGGGAATAATGAGAAATTATGGGGTCTCAAAAAAAGCGAAGGGAGTAAAATTATCCGTCGTCAGAAACGCGATCAACTTTGATGACTACATCGAGTGTCTTGAAAAGTGGAAAGAGGTATCGGTCACTCAACATTTAATCAAAGCTGAAAAACATAAAGTGTTCTCCATCAGTCAGGAGAAAATTGCGCTATCCCCCAACGATGATAAGCGGTACTTGATCCCTGGAACTTTCGCTACGCTTCCCTGGGGACATTACACAATCTCAAATATGATGATGGAGATAGATTAAGTATTGTTGGTTGAATATATTAACATAATTATACGGCTGTTGTACGCAGATTATATGATTTGTGATTGGTTGACATTCCATATACGATGGAGGAAAATATATGTATGCAGTCCAGCATGTTGATGATCTGCAAGATTGACTTCTCAATATCATACCCCCAAAATGAAAATGTGCTTTCTTCAACATTAAAACTCCTTGCTTATATGTTTCCATTGAAATTGATTAAACCCGCGAAAATAAAAATGTGTTTATCAATATAACTTTTACGTAACTGTCTGTATGTATGTATATATAAACGCTTCAACATATGAAGTTTGTAAAAGTCGTGCTCGCGAAGGAATCACGTGTCTGAATATTGAAACATGTGTCTGAAACACGTGTCTGAATGTTGAAACACGTGTCTGAAACACGTGTCTGAATGTTGAAACACGTGTCTGAATGTTGAAACACGTGACTGAAACACGTGTCTGAATGTTGAAACACGTGTCTGAATGTTGACACACGTGTCTGAAACACGTGTCTGAATGTTGAAACACGTGTCTGAATGTTGGAACACGTGTCTGAAACACGTGTCTGAATGCTGAAACACGTGTCTGAATGTTGAAACACGTGTTTGAATACTGAAACACGTGTCTGAATGTTAAAGCATGTGTTGAGTCATGCGATAAAACATGTGCATGAATGTATTACAAACATTATGATTATTCACATTTTATTCCTCATTAGCCCATCATAGTTCGTGAACGATGATGACGTCATCATCGTTTGTAAACTATGGTCGCCGGATTGAATCAGTTACTGTCATTGGCTTAGAGTAGTGACGTCATCATCGTTCGTGAACGATGGTCGCCAGATTGAATCAGTTACTGTCATTGGCTCAGAGTAGTGACGTCATCATCGTTCGTGAACGATGGTTGCCGGATTGAATCAGTTACTGTCATTGGCTTAGAGTAGTGACGTCATCATCGTTCGTGAACGATGGTCGCCGGATTGAATCAGTTACTGTCATTGGCTTAGAGTAGTGACGTCATCATCGTTCGTGAACGATGGTCGCCGGATTGAATCAGTTACTGTCATTGGCTTAGAGTAGTGACGTCATCATCGTTCGTGAACGATGGTCGCCGGATTGAATCAGTTACTGTCATTGACTTAGAGTAGTGACGTCATCATCGTTCGTGAACGATGGTCGCCGGATTGAATCAGTTACTGTCATTGGCTTAGAGTAGTGACGTCATCATCGTTCGTGAACGATGGTCGCCGGGTTGAATCAGTTACTGTCATTGACTTAGAGTAGTGACGTCATCATCGTTCGTGAACGATGGTCGCCGGATTGAATCAGTTACTGTCATTGGCTTAGAGTAGTGACGTCATTATCGTTCGTGAACGATGGTCGCCGGATTGAATCAGTTACTGTCATTGGCTTAGAGTAGTGACGTCATCATCGTTCGTGAACGATGGTCGCCGGATTGAATCAATTACTGTCATTGGCTTAGAGTAGTGACGTCATCATCGTTCGTGAACGATGGTCGCCGGATTGAATCAGTTACTGTCATTGGCTCAGAGTAGTGACGTCATCATCGTTTGTAAACTATGGTCGCCGGATCTTCAGTTCAATAAGACACCACTCACTAGTCAAAAAAAAAAAACAACCTCACATTCCATACCTCGTTGTAGGCCCCCGCGACAGACACCACCACACGACTAACGTCATGATTAAACAACCCCACATTCCATACCTTATTTGGAGTCCCCCAACCCCATTTTTGTATACTGAAAAACAATATCCATATATCTATATGTTTAAGATGATTGAAATCGCATTTTGTAATATAGCAATCAAGTAATGTACAGGCTGCTTGAATAAATTTCCTTATAAACATCGCGTTTGAGAAATGCAGAAGATATCATTTCTATACTATATAACATCCCATCTATGCATTCAAGGAGCAGCAGCCCTCCCATGATACCTCCGATGAATACACGCCTCTTTCAAAAATCACGTGACTGACAGCATACATAAACAGCGCCATTATAACTCTTTCAAAATCCCTATGGCTAGCGCTATGAAGTCTCACATGCCATACCTCGCTGTAGATCCTGCGACATACACTTCATCCCCACACGTTCAAACATCTCCACGACTGACGTTATGTACAAACAACTACCTGTACTACATAGGCTGCAATATACTCGCACTTATCACTCAGACCGGATACCCCGCGGTTATATCTACAACATTAAAATTGCTTGTTCTCAATTCCTCCATAGCTGAGCGGTTAAGGAGCTGGGTTTTGGATTTCATTTCTCGGGTTCGATTCCCGTGTGTAGAAAAATATTTCATTTTCAGTAGGAGTCCATTAAATTGTTCAAGTCCACCTTCGCGGTTAAGCCGCCTAACTTTAGAGTTTATTTCCCAGGTTCGAATCTCGGTGTGTAGAAAAATCATTTCAGTAGAATGTGAGTACTCAGATACCTAATTCATAGACTTCAGATTGCCCCGACCATAGTTGAGGAAGATCCATAGACAGATGTTTAGTTCACAGACTTGACCCGACCATAGTTAAGGAAGAATCATAGACAGATGACTAGTTCACAGACTTCGGGAACCATAGACATATGACCAGTTCACAGAACCATAGACTACCTACCCCTATCGATATAACTCTATAATTTATTACCACAAAAACATAAAAATAAACCATTTAAAATATTTAGTAAAAATTTAAACTCATGGATCAGACAAAACAAAGAAATTGTTGAAAAATGTATTCAAAACAAAGTACAATAAAAATCGATTAATGTAGCTATCTCATAATGAGAAAAAAATTGTTTTCAATGTATTTTCTCGCTTGTTCTTTTTTTATAAATATATTTAGATATAATTTTTGTTAAACTTTTTTTTAGTTTTGTATATAATAATTGTTGAGTTAAGTATTCTGGCAAGTGAGTAAGCAGATTACAAACACAAACCCAAAATAAGGGATTAGATGTAATCTGCATACTTAAATTATGAAAAGAATATATGTGTTTATATATTGTATGTGCACACATATATAATTATATATTAATATTAGCTTTGCATAATGTAATTACCTTGTGAAAAACTTAATCAACAATAAATATTATTATTATTATTATTATTATTATTATTATATGACTGCGCATGCGTGATTGTGGATGACCTTGGAATGGACCGTTATCTGACAATTTGAACCTTAGATTTTCTTATGGAGATTTACATGCAAAAAAGGTCGATTTTGAGCCCGAACCGGCCTAGCACATCTACTGTGATGAGACAAAACTGTGCATTTCTGAAGAATGTCTTACTTACAGATGAGGCTAAGTTTTCTACAGAGGCGATTATTAATTATCATCATAAACACATATGAGCCGAAGAAAATCCTCACGCTATAATAGAAGCTCACCACCAAGAAAAATTTTCTTTTAATGTGTGGTTAGGGCATATAGGGAATCAGTTAGTTGTCCCACATTTTCTGCCGCCTAGATTAGATGCGAATTCATACAGTTTATTCCTGAGAGAAGACTTGCCACTATTACTGGACGATATTTCTTTACGTGAGAGAATGAAGATGTGGTTTATGCACGATGGGGCCCCTATCCATTTTAGTGTAAGAGCATGTGAGGTTTTGAATGAAATCTATCCAAATCGCTGGGTAGGTCAAGGTGGACCTCAGTTTTGGCCACCTCGATCCCCGGACTTAAATCCTTTGGATTTTTCTATTTGGGGGCATTTAAGAACTTTGGTATACAAGACTCCTGTTCGAAACCTGGAAGATCTACGAAACCGAATAATTGTTCCATGTAGGGTTATTTCAAGATACCCCAGAAATGTTCCACCGGATACGAGGATCATTGCGTCGCCGTCTAGACGCGTGTGTAATGGCTGGAGGGGGTCATTTCGAATATCTCATATGATCTCTATTAGTTTTCAATTCAGGAATAATATTTAATTGTTACATTATTTTAAGGGCAGTTTGAGTTCCACTAAATAGCATATCTGTCAATTCTGCATTTCCATTTTACTGAAATTCTTTACAAAAGGGCCTCAAAATGATAACAGTGTAAGACAATTAACAATGATTTTAACTTATTATTGCACATACTGAAAATAATTAAGTTGTCTTAACAAAATAAGTCAACCTGACAGCCGCCTACTAGGTAAATCAAAGTTTAATTAAAATTCCACACTATGAGAATCGTGCCATGTACTTGTCAGTAATTTTTCTTTCTCAGGATTCTTCAATTTTTCGAAAAAATTTCAAGAGACTCTTTTTGTTCATAATGAAACAAGCTACCTAAAATAAATTTTCAATTGGCAATATACACATGAGAAAAAAAGTTAAGTGAAAAACAAGTTTTAGGGGTGGTTATTTCTACCCCTTACAAACATAGTGGAAAACTAACAATTCAGTTATTGGATGCCTTCTTAATAGCAAATGATGTGTGCTTAATTTTATTTTTGTAACTTCCTGGATTTAGAAGATAAAAATAAAAAACAACTTTTTTGGCGCCCCATTTAAAGGGCTGATCTTAACATTAGTGGGTCAAATGATTTCTTTTATATGAAAGACCCACCTTATTTTTCTACAAGGAATCACTCCCTGGATTTTTTTCGCAGTTACTTATTTACACCCTGTATACTCTCTTGACCACCTTTTCCGTATGTTGTACCTAAAATAAGTTTTCAATTGGCAATATACACATGAGAGAAAAGTTAAGTGAAAAACAAGTTTTAGGGCTGGTTATTTCTACCCCTTACAAACATAGTGAAAAACCAGCAATTCAGTTATTGGATGCCTTCTTAATAGCAAATGATGTGTGCTTAATTTTATTTTTGTAACTTTTTGGATTTAGAAGATAAAAATAAAAAACTACTTTTTTGGCGCCCCATTTGAAGGGCTGATCTTAACATTAGTGTGTCAAATGATTTCTTTTATATGAAAGATCCACCTTATTTTTCTACAAGGAATCACTCCCTGGATTTTCTCGCAGTTATTTATTTAGACCCTGTATACTCTCTTGACCACCTTTTCCGTATGTTGCTGTAAATTTTGCAGGTGTTGGTAACATGAGAACATATCGTCTGCTATAAACATCACGTCTGGATCAGGTAACATCATAATACTTCGACCGATTAAGAAATGAGCTGGTGTTAGAGGTTCCAAATCAATTGGATTGGATGAACGGACGGGAATTAAGGATACCTTCTACCTGGGTAAGTACTGTGTAAAATTGCTCAAGAGTTAATGACACATTTCAGGTGATGTTTAATTGAACGTACGCTGGCTTCCACAACCCTCCAAAATTAGGTGAGTAAGGAGGAATAAAACTTCAAGATACTCCTTCGTTGGCTACGAAGTCTACAATACCTTGCCCATTTCCCAATATGAATTTACTCAACTCTTTAAGTTGCTTCTTAGCTCCCACAAATGTATTAGCGTTATCACTATATATAAAATTGGGTTTTCCTCTGCGGGAGGAAAATCGTTTGAACATGACTATGAATGCAACTGTCGAAAGTTCCGTGACAAGTTCCAAATGAATTGCTTTCGTCACAAAACAAATAAATGTGCATATATAAGCTTTATTTATTTTAGACCCTCTACCTATCCTGTCCTTTATATTAAATGGAGCGGCATAATCAAGACAAACAGTGGAAAATACAGGCGCAGGTGTTACTCTACGTATAGGTAAGTACCCCATTAATCCACGCTTTGTTTCAGCATTGAACTTATGACATACTATACACTTATAAACAGTTCCTTTTGCGACATTTTTTACAAATATTGACCAAAACCATTTCTCTTACCATTGAGAGCAGGAGTTGAGGTACGGCATGTAATAATCTCAAATGTTCAGCTGAAAATTTTGATTTTGTTAAGTGATGACTGTTTGATAAAACTATTGGATGTTTCTTTTCATACGGCCATGATGAATTTTGTAAACGCCCCCCTACTCTGATCATCGCATTATCATCTAGGAATGGGGTAAGATTATATAATCTACTTTTTGAGGTACACCCTTAGACTTATTTAAATCATCAAGCTCTTGTAGAAAATATTCTCTTCGTGCAATTTTTATTAAAATGTTGTATGCTTCTTGAGTTCCTTCACTGATGAACTACCATACTTTTTGTTGCTACGGCAATTGTTCACAAATCTACAAATGTATCCCATTACTCTTCAAATTTTGTAAAATTTTGGAAACCTATGAGAAGGAAACAATTCTATTTTCCCTGTGTTAACTCTATAAGTTTGTACTTTTCCTCTCAAATCTGGTATATCATGGTTAATATTAGGTTGATTCACCTCTTGTGGCCAAGCGCTTCCATTTAATGCCGGCTAGCTTGGTCCTTGCCAATGATTTTTGTTTCCACTCGAATGTTGAGGCTTTACACCCCTGGATAAGACATCTGCAGGGGGTTATCTGCTGACATTACATGTCGCCAATTGTCTATAGATGTCTTTCTACTTATTTCTGAAACCCTATTTCCTACAAAATTCTAAAGTAAATTGGGACTTGTTCTTATCCAATACAAAACTATTGTAGAATCTGTCCAAAACGTAACCTTATTGAATGATATACTTATACAATGTGTTCCATAGTGAGTGGAAAAATTTCCCGAAACACGTCGAATGATTTTGTTTGGGGGACATCTTTTGACGTATATTTGAGTCTTGAACGAGCAACCCCCTAATAGGGGGCGCTTCAACTCCTCAAAATTGAACAGGGGAGAGGGGTTGAGTGATACGTGATTTGGAAGGTCTTGGAAGCCTCTTTACAACGGTGTATGAAAAAGGTGAATTTAATGAATGTGCCACCTTGAATATTTTGGTTATTTGTACAATGTACAAGCTCATTTTTATTCAGCCTCTTTCACAAACTTAAACAATCTTCAGAACATCACATTTGTAAAAAAAATTAATTGTGTTGTCATGCTTACAATGAAAAAAATTGAATCTGCGTGTTTAAATCAAATGTTCAAATTGTCCTCCATTGACTTCCATACAATAACACATTCTCTCAAACTAATAAATAAAAAAACAGCAAAACATTTCCTTATGTTGCCTTAATTTTTGGTTCTTAGAAGGTGTTTATCTGGTCTTAACGTTTCTTCGATCATTTCATGATTTTAATCAATCTGGTGAGTTACTACTTTGCTGATTTGTTTGAAATTTCCAAAAATATGGTGTACACATTGCAAGAACGTGTTCAGCTGGTTAGCCTTTATTACCAAAATCAAAATTATGCCCGAGCGGCTGCAAGGATATTTAACGAAAACCATCCTGAACGTAGCGTTCGCCATAAGTACGTAATGGAATTGATTTCAAAATTTGTGGAGACGGGTTCAGTAATGGATAAAAAAAGGGCCCCCATTGGAATTGTTAATGATGAAGGAGCAGCTGTGGCGTTATTGGAACATGTCCCACTTATGCCAAACATGCAATCTGTACGACAACTTTCTGCAGCTTCCGGTATTAGCCAATCTAACGTTTTCAGAATTTTACATAAACACAAGTTCCACATGTACAAAATTAAATTAATTCAGGAATTAAATCATGATGATTGGTATCGAAGGCAAGAGTTTTGCGAAATTATGGTCGATCGTTTCAACAAAAACCCAAATTTCTTGTACAACGTTTGCTTTTCTGACGAATGCACTTTTTTACTTAATGGAGAGGTTAACCGGCATAACTGTAGAATTTGGAGCGATACAAATCCTCATGTATTTCGAGAAGCTCACACCCAACATCGGGAAAAGCTAAACGTTTGGGTAGGAATTTTGGGAGACCACCTAATTGGACCTCTGTTCATTCCTGGTAATTTAAATGGCGAAATTTATCTTGAAATGTTGGAAAATGCGATTGTAATAACTGAACAATTAGAAAACGATCCAACAAGACGGAGCTCCTCCTCACTACGCCGCGCCAGTTCGCCAATACCTCAATTTGCAATACCCTGGTCGTTGCATTAGAAGAAGAGGTCCTATGGAGTGGCCTGCCCGCTCTCCTGACCTGAACCCTCTGGACTTATTCTTGTGGGGACATCTTAAGTCCAAGATTTTTGTGACTCTGAAAATTTGGACGAACTACGCCAACGAATTGTAAATGAGTGTCGTCAAATAACTCCAATTATGCTGAACCATGTTAGAGGCGGTTTTCAGTCAAGATTGTATTAATGTATGGAAGTCAATGGAGGATAATTTGAACATTTGATTTAAACAAGCAGATTTAATTTTTTTCATTGTTAGCATGACAACACAATTCAATTTTTCTTACGAAAGTGATGTTTTGAAGATTGTTTAAGTTTGTAAAAAAGGCTTAATAAAATTGAGCTTGTACATTGTACAAATAACCAAAATATTCGAGGTGGCGCATTCGAGCAAAACAATATTAATTTTTGGCAAAAACGGTTCATCAAATCTACGTTTTTCATACACCGTTGTAAAGAGGCTCCCAAGACCTTCCAAATGACGTATCACTCAACCCCTCTCCCCTATTCAATTTTGAAGGGTTGAAGCGCCCCTATTAGGGAGTTGCTCGTTCAAGCCTCAAATATACGTCAAAAGATGTCCCCCAAACAAAATCATTCGACGTGTTTCGGAAGATTGTTCCACCCTCTATGGGATAAGAAATATACGGGGTGGCTCATCTGAGATGATGATTTTGAGGAAAAAAGTTCCTATTAACATATATGCTCAGACGCTTAGTTTTTGAGGTACAGGGTGTTGAAATTGAAAGATAGATATTCACAAGAAACTATTTTTTTTTTCAATTTCAACACCCTCTATCTCAAAAACTAAGCGTCTGTGCATATATGTTGATAGAAACTTCCTTCTCTCCTCAGAATCAAATTTTCTATCGACTGTTGAAGTTCTGCTACTAAAACCTGGGACAGGCTGTATAATTATGCCAAAAACAGAGCCGCACTTAATTCCATCTTGGAATTGATAAGCTTTTAATTGAAGCAACCTTACTTTATCCACATAACCTTACACATACCTCCTTTCCATGCACACTTCTCAAATAAATACACGCTTCATACGCTTCCTGTGATGCGACAGAAAATCCTTGCATTTCTATTATAGTTCAATCTCTACAAATAACCTGCCTAGGAATTCGCAATGAATTTAACTCAGAAAGATCTCTTCGATATTGTTACCATTGATTATGTAAACCTCCCGGTAGGGATTCATCCCAACTCAAATTCAAAGCCCATAATCTTTGCAACATGATCTTTGCTAATATTGTGCATGGACTCACAAGCCCCAATGGATCAAATATCTGCCCAATTTCTGGAAGCATTGTGCGCTTTGACACGAATTTTAATAACGTCGATATACGGATTTTGAAGGTAAGAACGTCCTCCTCACAGATCCACCACAATCCCAGTATCTTCGTAGATTCTAATTTAACAAATTGTAACTCTTCTTTATACCCTTGCTTTCATTCGATGCCCATTTATACAAATCGAAACACCACCTTTTCAAAATATTTGTTACCGGTTTACCTGATGTTACTGTTTCCTTAATTGTACCAGCCCCCGTGATTAGGTCATCCATCTAAAAATCTCTGTTTATTACAGTTGAAGCCCGTGGGTATATTTTGCTGCTTTCTTGAACTAGCTTCCTCTAACATCTAATAGTCAAAAATGGTGCTGCAGCTGTTTCGTAAGTGATCGTATTCAGTCGATAAACTCCTAATTCTTTTTGTATCCGCTCTCCATACAATGTGATGAAGTGCTTTATCTGCTAAATTTAACGATATTTGCCTATACATTTTCTCAATGTCTCCTGTAATTACATAGTTATGAACCCTAAATCTAATAAATATGGGAGTTAACTCATTTTGAATATTCGGCCCTATCATCTGCAAATCATTAAGCGACCAGCCTGAATCTGTTTTACAAGAGGTGTCAAATACTACCCTCAGTTCTGTGGTCTTGCTCATCTCGTTTATAATCGCATGATGAGGTAAGTACTGCAAACAGTTCGAATTCCCTGGTCCTGATACTCGTGTCAGATGTCGTTGTGACACATAATCTGCCATGAATGCCTTATATCTCCGATACATAATTTCATTTTCATTTAACTTTACGTTCTACTGAATAAAACCTTCTTATAGCGATTTCTTTTGAATTCCCTATCTTTCCAACTCCCTCTTTTAATGGTAACGATTCTACAAATCTACCATCCTTGTCTCTACTCATATGATTCACAAACTGTTGTTCACATTCTGCTTCTTCCCCTGTTAATTTTACCTTGTTATCCCCCTCTTCTACTTCCCAAAATCTCGACAGTTGTGACTGAATATCTATTATATGAGCTGAATTGCAATATAACTTTGAAGAAAGTGAAGTCTGCTGTACCTATCCTGAAACAATGTAGCAAATAACGTTTTTTAAGCTATTCGCATGTTCTTTCCAGATTTTATTCGCCCACACAGATAAAATCCCAAAATACTGATGCGCCTGATAGTATATCAACTTCACCCGATTTATAAAACAAGGGGTCAGCTAACGTTATATTTGATGGTATGTTTAACGACTAAGCTTGTATTTCTTCACCAAGGAAATGTTCTGATAACTTCCCAATTACCAAACATTGAACATTGACCTTGAAATTATTTACTTTGGATTAAATATATACCTCACAGGAATGTTTCAACTTGGAAGTCACTTGCCCTATGCCAATAACCGAAAAAATCTGACCTTCCCTTTCTTAACTTTAACGTAGAACACAACTCTTTCGTTATAAAGTTCGATTGCGGAGCAAAATCTAATAGAGTTCTACATGTATGAATGTTTCCACTTGGATCTACTATATTGATCAAAGCAGTAAACAATAAGACTTGAATCGAATACTTAGTAATATTGCAATTACCAATCTTATCTGATGTTCCAATGCCTGTATCACTACAAACAACCTCTTTGATTCTATTTTGTGTATAATGCAGTAATGCATTATGCTTTAAAACCCATTTCCAACAGCTACCTGATTGACACGGATACCCAAATGTTCACCCCTAACACAGTTCATACACAACTTCAACACTCTCATTCTTTCTACTCCCTAATTAATTGACATCCCTAAGAATGTATTGCAATTATATATCAAATGTTGACTCTTGCATACTGGACATAACTGATTCGGTGCATTAAATGTAGAACCAGTTGTTAACTGTTCAATACTCTTTCCCTTGAACTTGCACAGGTCCAATTGCTGTGTTATTGATAATGTTTCTAGAAAGTCTGCCCGCTCTTTCAAAAATAATTTCAAATCCTCTAATGTTGGAAGGACTGTTTTCATTTTTGATTCTTTCCACTCACAGTAAGTTCCTGAATCTAACTCTTGGCTTACCATATGAATTATTAGCGTGTCCCAATACTCAGTAGGTTGTTTTAGGGCACTAAATGCTCTGAAATGCTTAGTCAGAGTAACTAATAATTTTCTAACCCCACCGATGATTCCTTATTCAGTTGTTCCAAATTAAATAAGGCTCCAACATGATTATTCACCAATAAGTTCTCATTATTATATCTAGGGCATGATATTTCCCATGCTGTTGCATAATTACTAGCCGATAGTTCCAAAGAATGAATTACTTGACTAGCGTTGCTTTCCAATGATGCCATCTATACTGTTATTATTATGTCACCTATAATGTTATTATTATGAATTAATGTTTGAAACGTGTCACGGAATTCCAACCACTTCTCATAAGCTCCTGAAAAAGTAGGGAATTTTTGTTGTTATCTGCTGACTTGAAGAATCTCTATTTGCATTATCACTTCTAATGTAAACATTTTATTCGAACATTTTCATCATCTCTTTAGCTCTTGATACGATTGCAAAATAGTTACTCTCAAATGTTTCTCTTTCCCCTTCTACATCCTCCTCAGTTAAAATGTCTATTTGCAATGGTACTTCATCAAAGTCTGATAAGCCATTCTCAAATTTTGTTACTCTCAATTCTAATTGCATTATTTTCTCTCTATCTAACTCTCCTTTTCTCTCAAATTCTTCTTCAGTTTTCATTATAAACGAAGTGAAACGTGTCATGCTACCTTTCAATGCTTTACGTTAATTTTTATAATATTTAATATTATCTTCAGTATCCATTATTAGAAAATAATGAGTGTCAACAAATCGACAGTACAGTCCCAAATAAAATATTATACTAAATGTGATATAGTACGAAAAACAAAGAGAAAAGAGGAAACAGTAAAGGAAAGGAACTGACTTGTTTTATATTTCTTCTCTATCTTGTGAAACGTTTTACTTGAATATGGATTTAGTTGGTTCATTCCTTCCATCTGAAGGTGATACTTACATTTTGACAATTATTGACGATTATACTCGATGGTCAGAAACATACCCATTCGAAAATAGTAGTGTAGAACAAATTATCGAATCCTCCTTTAGGCATTACATTTCTCGTTTTGAAATACCATATACCATTACGACAGATTGCGGAGAATAATTTGAATCTCATGTATTCAAACTATGTTCACAATTTTTTGGCATTAAGCGAATTCATACATCTTATCTTCCACAAAGTAACGAAATGATTGGAAAATTCCATAAGCAATCAAAATCTTCATTCTTAGCATCTCAAAATGTAGTTCATTGGTCAGACGAATTACTAGTATTATTATTAGGTTTCCGTTCTGTTATAAGAGAAGATATCAAGTGTTTTCCTGCTGAATTGACTCCTGGACAACCGTTGAAGATTCTTGGTGAATTTTTCATTCTCTCAAATTTTGATTTACCAATTTCAAATTTCCTAGCTAGAATATGTACTTGTCGCCAAAATTTAGAATCAATCAGAACATTTTTATTCCAAAAGATTTGTAAACTTGTAGTTATGTTTTTGTCAGGAATGATGAAATAAAATCTCCTTTTCAAGCTCCTCTTGAAGGGCCTTTTGAAGTGATCTCGATATTACAGATAGTGTATAAGCTTTTTATAAATAACGTTTACAAATACGTTTCTATAGATAGATTGGAACCAGCATTAATAGAATCATGTTCATCGGAACCACCAAGACTTAAATAGAAGGTTGTTTTTCCTTGGTGATTTCATTATGTCATTTTTTTGAGAAGGGAAGTATCTGTGGAAGTCTCACAAAGTTATATGTTCTATTTTTGTGTATTCACATGAATTGTTTTTGTCTATGGTTATTCAACCTAGATCATTTTATTTATAATATATGTGATTGTTTTATATACACAATAGTGAGCCTTGTGAGATAGTTCATAACTGGAAAAAAATTGTTTGCAATAACAACTGATAATTTACATATATTTCAATACACTCAACTTCTAATCAACTATATGAGTAAGTAAGTAAGTTTATTATGAAAATATTGTACATTATTATAAATATATAAATATTGACATAAATGGATAGAGTTCAACTAGTCGATATTCCACTCTTCCAGAATAAATAAATAACATTATAAACAATGTAATGAACAAGGAATATTGATCACTACTGATTAAGAATAGATTGTCTAATATTACGCTTAAATACATATTTAGAGAAATTAAAAAAATTGTGAATAGTGTTAAGCACTTTGTTGGCCACATAAGAGAAGCTTCCTTCAAACTTAGTAGTAGTATGTTGCGAAATAGTGAAATTATTGACTCTGACATTTACTTGATGTATAGTGGATCTCAAAATTAGTAGAGCATATAAATAGAGAGGTTTCTTATATTACGTACAGGAATCTCTTTTCAATATTAAGCTTCTTCAAATTGTGTGAGTATGGTGTAACATGATGTCGATACCGAATACGACATACAAAACGTAGACAGGCATTTTGAATCCTTTGCAGCTTGATTTTATTCTGTTGAGTTAAAAACGGGTAGAATTCTGTATTACAATAGCCTAGACTTGGGTATATTAGTGACTTTACAAGTTGTAGCTGAACTTTTTCATTTAAAGAATTTTGAAATTTTTAATCTATATAGCGTTTTAAGCTTCATAAAAGAAACACCGTATGCTCTATTTGCTTGCTCGTCGGAACATAAATAATTATCTATAACTATAGCTAAGATTATTGTAGTCGATGCCAACTCCTTAACAGAATTATTCATGACTGAGTTGCAATTATCTAAGTTTATTATCGATCTAACTCTTTCATTTCCTGTGCACATTGCTTTGGTTTTATAAGGATTAACCTTCAAACCATTTTGAGTACAGCAGGAAAAAATGTTTTGCAAATCAGAATTGATTTTGCGAAGTGTTTCCTCTATGTCAGCTATCTTACAAGTAATGTATAATTGGAAATCATTCGCGTATGAGTAACATAATCAATATTTGATGCATTTAGATAGCTATTAAGTCACTGGCATGCCATTTCATCTAGATCAATATACCTTAATTTAGAAATAAGCAATTCAAAATTGATGAGATCAAATGCCTTGCTTTGATCTAATAAACTAGAAAAGTGACTGAGGAATCATTCATAGCCTTAGAGATGTCATTGCAAAATCTTAGGAGAGCAGTCTGAATGCATGCTTCGAACAAAAGCCTGATTGATAATATGTTAGAATGTTATTCATTTCCAGGTATCTAACGATTGTCCAGCAACATATTTTCCAATTACCTTTAAGACAGATGGTTAAATGCTCAAGGGTCTTCATTCATTGAGTTCTATGACAATGGAAACTTCAGAACATGGTATGATAACGGCCGATTTACATATCTCGGGAAATTTTCCAATATGAGAAGATGTATTCATTATATATACTAATATGTTAATAATACATTGGGAAACCCACAGAAGCAACAGTGTTGCTTGTACCTGGTGGGAGACATGTAAATAAATTAGATAGACTCCGCTAATTGAAAATACTGAAAATTAATAATTTTGAAATATAAATCTATACAACAAAAAAAACAAAAAACGCGTATAAAAGTAAATAATTCAAAAGTGTAAAATAAATATATACAGAACAATCAAAACCATTGAACCGTGTCAATAGATATGAAATTAATCACACTTGGTGTAGTTGAAATAAATTAAGATTACAGCTAAACAATCACAAGAACTTGGAGACTTATGTATACATATAAAATAAAATGAATCACATGGGGTATAATAAAATCACTCGGAAGTCAGAACAATCACAAAACCATTGGAGACGTGTAAGGATAGAGAAAAAATCACATGGGAGGTATGAATTAAATTACTTACTCATATTGTTTATGTGTATCTAGTTCAGACTTTATATTATCTTTTAATTTGATCATTTGTCTTATAATATATGTGATATACGGTAGTGATATGTTTCCCTTTGATTGGGTCAAAACTATAGGTACATGGATATCAAATAACTGTTATATTCTTATTCAATTACTCAATACTTTCGTTAACATCATCTGAGATATAGAAAGTAGCCCGCCGAACTAATATTGTTAACATCAGCCATGAAAATGGGCAAGTTAATTTGGTTTATATCTCTGAATTGTGAACAAACCGAAAAATAAGGTTTCAAAAACCTTACAACACATGATTAAATGAACTGTTATATTGATCAAATCTAGGGAACTACATCGTCCTACATTCAAGTTTATATTTCATCTTGATTTAAATGAATATAATTTTGATAATCGTATAACGGAGAATCAACATCAAATACATTCCATTCAAGAAAATGTTTATTTCGCTTACACGATCGCTTTCACTAAGACTTCCAATTGTCAAATTTGATTCATATAGTAACGATATATACAATTAATATTGGTACATCCTCAATGCCGTGATTTTCCTCACAGACGTTGTGGAATCATGTATTCTACCTGCGGATAATCAGCTATATAAGAACGAATTTCCGCCAGGCTGCAGCACTAGAACCAGATCTAGCCGCACCAATACCACCTTTGGTGCATCGCAACAGTTCTGGTAGAGCAAGCCTGCTCCAAGACACCGAAATTGATCTAAGAACTAGGAGAACACGAATCAACGTCAAGGTCTTCGTACGACTACACGAGTTGGTAGAATTGAACACGTTGATTGATGACGACATTCGCAAATTAAATTATCTATCATTCCACTCTACAAGCGCAACCTTTCTATGGCCTGTGTTGACTACCGCAAGGCATTTGATTCAACATGACATGAGCTATTATTACACTCGCTCGAATGCTTCGTCGAACCAACCCCACCCGCGAGACGCATAGAACATCGGTTACCACTCTGGAAGATTCGTTTTGTCATCACATCAGGCACACGATCAGTCTTGACAGAATCGGTAACATTCAGGAGGGGTGTTTACTAAGGAGACTCCTTGAGTTCCTTCTTGTTCAACATCTCACTGCTGCCGCTCTCTTTTGCATTTTTGCATTTTGCAGATGGACTCGTCGATATTACTCTGAACCACCGAACGACCGGAGGCATCAGATCACCCATTTATTTTACATGGATGATCTGAAACTGTATGCCTATGGAGAGAAAAACCTCAAACAAGTCCTCAAGGTGGTTCAAGAATATACACGAGCCGTAGGCATGGAGTTGTGATTGAAGAAGATTGCATTTGAGAAGAGGACTCCGTAGATAAGTACACGAGAATATGCAGATTTCCGACGGAAGCATATTCAATAATCTCGATGCTGGAGAGACCTATCGATAGCTGGGAATTGAACAGTGAGTACCTGAACCTCGTCCGAAAGATTTGGTCTTCCGAAATTCCGAGTGAGAACGTCTGTGAAAAGTATGTTTGCCCTTCCAGTCCTTCTCCGCTCTTTTGGAGTGTTGGAATGAACGGTCGATGGGCTGAATAGACTCGACAAGGACACTCGGAAAATGATGCATATTCATGACAATTTCCATCCTAGGTCATCCGTTCCCAAATTCATCTCCCACGTCACCGGCGAGGTAGGTGACTCCTCATTCTGGAGGGTCTGTATCGAAGTATGATTTTGAGTATAGCGGGTGGAGTTATTAGGAGTCCGGAACTACTTAGTCTTGAATTTCACATCAGCCGAGAAGGCCAACTAGAGGGCAACCTCGAGTTTCAACATTTTCACCTGAAAGCCCAGATTAATACCGTGGATCAAGATCTAAAGCTCAGGCGGAATGTTGATAAGCTGATTCACGGTGTTTTCTATCGGAACATCGGAACGCTCGGCTTGACTGAGCTTCATCTACCTGAGATCAGCCGTGCTTACATTTGTAACGAACAGGTCGTTACGTGATTATATAGAACTATTTATTAAATGGATTAGATTTCTTTTCGTTAGTAATCATGCAACTGATTAATTAAAGACATCTGCTACTCAATGATATCGATTTCTGAAACTACATCTCATGTCATGAGATGTCACTAAATATCGCGGAGTGGGAATGTAGGATAGCGGAAATCGAAGAGACCCCATTGTGTTGTTAATCTTTGATAGGGTAAGTTGAGTATTTCATATTCTTTGCATACATTCTTAATTTTTTGAACTTCTGAAATATGATGCACACCGGGCTACAGATAATTTGATTTAGTTTGTTATTCAACGCCTGGATATAAAGTACCCGCGTGTGGTTATATTTCAGAGGAATTTCTCGACTTGCTCTAATAAATAACACAATCAAATTTGCATCTAGCATGAACCCAGGTTTATCTTTTCATACACAGTATTCATCCACTGTGGCAATTGAGGGTCGCGTCCTTCCCAGAACTGACAGTCATAAATGCGAACATCAAAATCCACCGCAACATTAGCAACCTGCTAGGACCCTGTTCCTCGTCTCTGTAACTGCCATCCCTTTGCACAGTCGTTTCACTGGCGCCCAATCTTTAACGTGGTCTAGAACAAAGTTGATAGTTATTGAGAGAATTATATATTAGAAGTGAAAAATTGGTCATTTTATTATTTTTTTTGTGACTTTGAGAATTTGCTTGAAATTGTCATATTTTTATCTATAGTTAGGGTATGTTAAGATTCTGGGATCATGCGATCAGCTGTTTCAGCTTTTAGGTTCAGCATTGAAGCCTATGTTATAGGTATTGCTGTTTTGTTTGTTTCTATAGTTCATTGCTTTAAACAATGTGTAGAGTCATGTTTCATATGTGCTATTTTTTTTTCACTATAGTGAATAGGTTAGTCAAATCATTTGGGTCAATTTTCAGTTTTTCAGTATGGGATACTTCCCTAATTTTTGTTTAAACAGTTCTGGACCTCAATTTTGATACATTTTTTTTTCCTTTTTTAGCAAATGTCGAAAATCAAAATTAGGAAATATTTCATTAAGAACTTTATATTGGAAATGACGACTGTGCAAAGGGATGGCAGTTACAGAGACGAGGAACAGGGTCCTAGCAGGTTGCTGATGTTGCGGTGGATTTTGATGTTCGCATTTATGACTGTCAGTTCTGGGAAGGACGCGACCCTTAATTGCCACAGTAGATGAATACTGTTAAGGAAGCTGCAATTATTGGTGATCTGCGGGGGATCCTCTGTTGCTCTGATCTACATCGGTCTCTCTTCTGTTCGGATATCGTTAAGTATCATTATTTATGTTTTTTAAATTTACATTTTGATTTGTCGTGCTATTTTTCATTTGAATTTTCATCGTATAGGTATCAAAATTTTTTGTCCATTTCAGTAACTGTTGTTTAGATTCTTTATATTTTGTTTTTTAGTAACACTCATTTTAGGGTTGATCACCCTTAAAATGTAGTTCAATTTGGAAGTTTGACGAGTTCACTCTTCAAAACCTTATAGTTTATCTTTTGTATAGTTCAAGCTATAGTTTTTTTTTGGATTACCCATTTATAGGTTTTGAATTTAGAAGTGTTACTTCTAAATTGGGTGTGCTATTTTTGGTAGGTCTATCTTCTTAGTGTTGCGACACTCAGGAGTAGACTGATTTATAGGGAGTTATTGTCTGGGAAACGTATAATTTCAGAAATAAGCTCCAAATTATAGAGTCAATCCTAGAGTAGGCAATTTTTAATTTGGGATCATAGGATCCAGTTGTTGCTGAAATTGGGGGTGACTATGAGTTTTTTGTGAAAGTAGGGAATATAAATTGGATTTAATATCCCCTTCCCTAGAGTTTTCATGAATTAAACTCATTATAATAACGAGTTGAATTTTTCCAGTGTTACAACTTTAATTTGGAGTCTGATGGCTCATGGGTTGTAAAAAGTGAAAGAACTCGGTTATTTTTATAGATTATAGGTAATAGCATATCTTTGTGGTACATCTACTATAGTTGATTCAATTTTTAGTTTTTTTTTCCAATTATTATCTTACCTTTCTGATTACCAAATGATTGTGATGATTCTCATGTATATTTTTATAGTTTAGCACATATGAGCATATTTTTTTTCCGTGATGTTTGTGTCAGTGCCTACATTTTAAAATGATAGGTTTCGTAAGATTTCTGGTTAAACCAGTTTTCTTTGAATTTTTTTGGATCTTTTGGAAAATTATGAAGCTTCACTTCAAATTTTTAGTAAATTCTTGTTCAGTGTTGTATTCCATTCACTTTTTAGTCCGGAAAGTAGGGGACTTTTAATTGGACCTATTTTTTTTGCGTGGGATAATTTAAGTGAAAACATCTATTCACTTTTGTGAACTAAGTTCACTTATGTGCCAGTCTCTTAATTATTTTCTTTCTAGAATCTGTAGAAGGCTAATGTTTGTGTCCCGAATTTTAAATTTGGATTATAGATATAGCTTTGTAATTTTAGTGAAATTACAAATATTTCATTAGTTCCTTCTTTCTGAGATTTTTTTTTTGAGCTGGTACATTATGTTTCTTTATTTTTTTGTCAATTTTTGTTCCTATGGATTAAATCTTTATAGTATGTCTATCTAGAATTTGTGGATTAATCCATTTGGGATAGTTTACTGTATATTTTTTTAATTTTTTCCTGCAGAGGATATATAGAATCACTTTTAGGGCGGTTAGCCACTACATTGCATTATATTATATTTTTGTTGTTGATTTTATTTAGTTTTTCTTTTGGTGATGTTCACTAAAATGAGAACAATTCATTATTATAAATGTATAGAATATTTTAATTTTCATTTTAAATTTTTAGATTAACTTTTGAGTACCGTAATATTGGGATTGGTCATCCAATATTTATGTAAGGACCATAAAACTCCTTTTGAGTATCGTGATTCTGGAGTTGGTCAACCAGTCTCTACGTCAAGACCGATTTTTTTGTATTCTCTTAAAAATTTTTGAAGCTTCACTTCAAAATTTTTCTCGTGGTAGAGGGGGAATGTAACGAACAGGTCGTTACGTGATTATATAGAATTATTTATTAAATGGATTAGATTTCTTTTCTTAATAATCATGCAACTGATTAATTAAAGACATCTGCTAGTCAATGATATCGATTTCTGAAACTACATCTCATGTCATGAGATGTCACTAAATATCGCGGAGTGGGAATGTAGGATAGCGGAAATCGAAGAGACCCCATTGTGTTGTTAATCTTTGATAGGGTAAGTCGAGTATTTCATATTCTTTGCATACATTCTTAATTTTTTGAACTTCTGAAATATGATGCACACCGGGCTACAGATAATTTGATTTAGTTTGTTATTCAACGCCTGGATGTAAAGTACCCGCGTGTGGTTATATTTCAGAGGAATTTCTCCACTTGCTCTAATAAATAACACAATCAAATTTGCATCTAGCATGAACCCAGGTTTATCTTTTCAATCACTACCGGGATTGTTTTAGTCACTGTCTAGAATTACTCTGACGAGTCGTGAGCAGCTGTTACAGTCAATATTTAATTTTCACCTTTACTTTAACCTGTAATTTGAGCACATGTTAGTTGCGCGATCCTGAAGATCGCCATTTTGTTAACCTAGTACTTGATACATAGGGTAGTCTTATTAGACCCACGTGCCGTAAAGGTTGTTAATGGTGAATTAACCTAATTACTGCTTATTAGGTATAAGTATATATTTTTGACACTGTCACGCCGTTAGGGAGTGATCACAGTTTACAGTATCAATCCACGTGTATAATTCTTTTCAAGCAAACCAGAATTTTATGCTAACTAGCAAATTTTCAACAGTTCAAATAATATTTTTTCCAGATATAAATTTAATCATTATTGTTTTAGTCACATGTAACTTTTTGCTAATTTTAAAAATCAATTGTAATTGTTTATTTCCTTCAGATTAAATTAAAATTTTCTAAATTGATATCTCGTCAAGATATCCATTTTGTACTAGTGTTTCCGCAATTTGGGAAAGATAACATTATCGGTTGTGGAATCATTTGGTTATTCCAACCGACGGTGTTGCTTGTCCTTTTGATCTCAAGTCAGGTACTGTTCGTTCTTTGAATTTACAGGGTTTGAACGTCTGAGGTTCCTCACCCCTTCACTCCCAGGCGGTATAGTGACTTTCCTGACAGGACCGACTTCCAGTTCCTACGAGTTCCAAGGAGGGTAACATTTTCTTGTTTGAATGACCATAATTTCATTCTCTGATTTTGTTGTTTATCCGAAGTTGTATTCCACTAATTTTTTATAGAACTATTCGAGGTATTCTGTAAGTCCTCTTATTGGAAAATTAGTTCTTTTAAATTTAATAATTGAGTTAATTTATTAATTGTTTTATATTAATTCACTTTATGTTACAAACCAATTTAATTTAATAATCGTTTACTCAAATTTCATTTATGTTACGATTTGATTTAATTTTCTAATTGTTTCTACGAATTCAATACTATTTTTATTCCCAATTGGAATTCTAAAAATTTGTAATTTATATTATGTTATAATTCAAATTCTGTGGAATATACGAATTGTTAAGTTGAACTTGTATTGTTTTCTGAATTCCCATCAACTGTTTAACCACCTCGTAGTGCTTGTATTCTTGACTGTGAATTCATTCAGTTTTATAGTTTTTTTTCAAGCAGTTGGCGCTCGGGCAATTCACAGTCTTGAAACACAAGGCACGTTTCACTACGAGCCCTGAGAATAATCGATTTAAATTGAGCTAGCTGGGCCAATTAAAACCGACCCAAGCGGGTCCGTTTCACTGGCGCCCAACATAAATGGGCTGCCGTTTCACTGCCGTTTCACATTCGAGACCTAGGGATTCACCGCAGCTTGCCGAGATGGTATAATCTACACCTTGATCTATTTCCGCAACGTCATCGGTGTGCAGATTCCTGATTTCAGCTGCAGAGCCTGTAGAAAGGCGCCTGAGACGCTTTTCCACCTGCTGTCGGCATGTCCGAAAAAAGCGGACTCGGAGTAAACCCATCATGATAATGCGGCCCCACGAGTGCTGTCTTACCATCTAGGGCATAGACCAAGAGCCATCGCTTCCTCACATGCCAAGAGCTATTGAGTTGTCGGAAACGAAAAATGCTAGATCTACTGGAATTACCTTCATGTCCATACATGCAAATAGGCCTGATAAACAGATAAGTACCATGTATGTCATCGAATTCTCTGCTCTGGCAGTGAGAAACATATTTCGGGCGTAATTCGGTGTTTGCTGCTTTTGAACTCGAATATCATTCCGGCCTTTAAGAACAAGGCCGGATGCAGAAGGCAGTTAAGAACTAGACCGGATGCAGAAGGCAGTCATTCTGGGTTCAATAAGACAGACTCAGAGCACACGATTTGGGAACTTCGGTGGAATGATTTTTTATGGCGCGATTGCTGCGATGTTGTTGAAGTCATGTTTCCCATGAAGAATTTGATAACGGATCCTAGCCTCATTAATAACGCCATTTTTCCACGTAATATTTTCTGTTCTATATTCATAATTTGTTTTCCTACACTTTTGTTTGCCTTTGACAAAAACACGAGGAATATTCCGATCGTCTTCTCTCTCTTCATTCAATTTGTTTTTATTGACTCCAATTTTCTCTTTAATTTGTTCGCAGAGGATTTTTGTTTTATCTCTTTGTTGTTGGTTGTAATTGGAAACTATCTGCTTTTCAATATCTATGACTGAAGAGTTTGTAATTTCTAGATGAGCATTGATAATTTCGAAGGGAGAAAAGTTTCATGTTGAATGTTTTTTATTATTATAGGCTATAACTGCGTTTCTTACTGTATTGCTTATCAGTTCATTTTTAGAGTCGTCTCTATTGTTGAGCATACGGATATGTTCGAAAAGTGTGAAATGGAAACTTTCCTTTATACCATTTGGTTCGGGATGCTGTATACTTATGAAGTGAATGTCGATCTTGTGTGGTTTTGATAATTCTTGTAGTAAATCATTTTTGAATTCGCATACATTATCACAATCTATTTGGACGGCTATTCTGTCGTAACCAAAGTGAGTATCGAGATTATTTGCGATTTTCAGTTCTTTGTACGGAATTCAAGGAGTATTCTTGCGCTTTTGTTTTTCCAACGTCAGGGTATCTATGTTAAAGATTTCGATTGATTTTGATGCGGTAGATATTATGTTGAATTTTAATTTGAGAGGATGTCTATCATATTCAGCTTATCCACAGGGATCACATTCATTCTTGAAATTTTGCATCATTTGTTGCATTTTGGGCCAAACATAAAGTTCTCTCGGTCGAGTATAAGGTTTCTCAATACCACGGGGGTTTGCTTGACCAGTATGATATCTATCAATATTTATTTGATGGTTCAAATCTTCTAGCAACTTTGTGCATAGAATTAATTTAATTTGAAGATGTCTCTGTCTCTCTTGCTGAAATGTTTCATAAATTGGAGATTGAAAATGAATATCTACTTTAGGGACTGAATATTCTTTGATAAGATTGATTATATCGTTTCAATAATTATTTTTCCAAATTTGTAAGATAAACTGTTGATATTGTTTATTGAATAGTGTCTTCATTAATGGTAGGTATATCAGGAGAATACTTCCATTCAGTGATTAATATTTGATTTTTCAAATAATTCAGAGGTTTCTCCAGTATAGGTATCCTAATTAGTGTTCTTTCTGCGTTAGGGTGAATAGTATTTGCTGATTCACTGACGTAGTTATAGTCGTGTTCAATACCGGATTCAACAATCATAAACTGATTATCGTTATCATTCCCATTACTGTCGAGATCTTCTTTAAACTTTTCCATATACTGAAAGGTGGGCGACACTGCGGTCCCGTTAATATAACACTCGATCCTAGACAAGAGATCAGCTACTTTGTTCAAAGTACCCTTCTTATACATGATGATATAATAGAACTACCTACCCTAATTTTTGATGCCACCGGAGGAGTTTCGAATTAGGTTCTTTCAACGAAAACAACCACTGGAAGGGTTTGTGGTCTGTTATGATATTAAATTTGCGTCCAAATAGGTATGGGCGAAAATGCTCAGTTGCCCATACGATGGCTTATAGCTCCTTCTCTATAGTTGAGTAATTCACTTCGTGATCGTTTAAAATACGACTGGCATAGGCGATCCTTGCGATAATAATGCACCAAGAGCGTCTGTAGTTTGATGGAAAACTTTGTTGAAATCGGGGTACTGTCAAATACAGCATTTTTGTCAAGCACGTTGTGAAGGGTTTTTTGATCTTAGCAAAATTGGTTATACATTTCCTATAATATCCCAATAGTTCTAAAAATCCTTTGATTTGTTTTGTTGTAGCTGGTATTGAGTTTAGAACAACAATTTCTACACCGACGTGTGTAAAGCAATATGACCCGGATAGCCGACCTCCACCCGAAAAAATTCAGACTTATCCAGTTGAACCTTCACCTCTTTCAAATACAAGTTTCAAGTCTTGTATATGTTCTTGAAGACTCCTACTGGAGACGATTATGTCGTCTAAGCACCCAGACAAATGACATTATTCAGTCCTTTAAGAATACCTCCCGTTAGAAAATTGCAGGGGCATTTTTCAGCCCAAAACCATTCCCAGGAATTCAAAATGACCTTTTTCGGTATTGAAGGCGGTTTTTGGTACATCATTATGATTCATCTTTATCTGATGGAATCCTGACGCTGAATCCAGTATGATAAAATGATGACAGCACTCTAACTCATCTAAGAGATATGTTATATTTGGTTTTGGATATTTATCGTCGTTTAATTTTTGATAATCTATGACGATAGGCCATTTTTGTTTCCCAGACGCATCAGATTTTCTGGAACGACCTTGATGAGACACGACCAAGGCGAATAGGATGACTGAATGGCGGTGAATTTCAGGGTATCTGTAAGATTCAGTATAAACTGGGGTTTCATCTTCTGTTCGAATATGATGTTTACTTCGATCAATGAATGTAAATTTTTGATCGTTCTGCTTGAAACTGATATAATAATTTCTCAGAAGTTGCGTGTGAGCATTTTTCTCTTCATTATTCAAGTGATATGAGCGGAATTTTGGAAAGTTAATATAATCTTTAATGTTCACTATTGCTTTCAATTTTTTTTAAATGTCCATATTTAAAAGCCAATCAAAATTATCATGAAATTTGAAAATATGAAATTTTAATTGACTTCTGATTTGAATAATTCCGGAAGTGAAATAGTTGATGGATGTTTTTCAACACTAGTGCCATGTATGGTCGATATTCTAAAACGGTCTCTCTTTATCAAATTTTGATTTAATTCACTGGCCAAACCATGGTTTATGAATGACTTGGTACTAGCTGTACCAATTAAAATTTTTCTATTTGTCATTGGATCTAAAATGTATAGTAACTCGGATGCGTTAGTAGTTAAATTCATGAGTTCCATTGGTTTCATATCATTTCCGAAGCACTGTTCTCTAAAAAATCATTGGAAGGAGTATAATCATATTCGTTATATTATGTAGTGACTAGTGGATTATTGTCATAATTTAATTCGATGTGTGGGTCATTTGTATTCTCACAGTCTCCATCATTTACATTATGAAGTTGAAATTTTGGTTTTGGGTACTATTTTGTAAAATTGGAACGAAAGGTATTGTTAGTATATGTGCTCATTGATGTAATTCTATCATTTTGGGCTGAAGTGAAATTTAAACGATCATGTTGTTGATAGTTCGTTTTTGATGTTTGATTGTAATTTGGTGGTCCCCTGAAATTTGAGGTTGTGAATTGGAATCAAAATTTTGTGATTTGTTGGTTCAAAACTAAATCATGCATTCAGAATAGACTGTGAGAGTGATGCAAAAGAATTGTTGAAGAATAAAAAGTAGCTATACATAAGATTATTATGACTCAAAAGATGTTCTACATTGATAATTAATTTGAAAAAAGTTTGGAGATATTCAGTAGAAGTCTTCTGCTACAAAAATTACCCTTTCCAAAACTTCAATAAACCTTATAAATTAAGGCAAGTCGGGCAAAAATGTGCTTCTGGGGCCACTACCACTCAATAGATTTAGCCCTGCAGAAAACAGGGAAGTTCAAGGCATAGTTGAGGGCAACAATTTGGAGTGGTAGCTGATGAAGCCCTAATCTGTTATAGAGAATTTTTAATTAGAATCTTTATGAAAATGGTGATGAGGAGGAACAGCACTGTGACCACCTAGAGGAGGATGTCAGAGGACAGTGTATATAAAACTGAATAATATTTTTAACCTACAGGCTACATACTCACACTATTTGTTAGATTTGTTGAGTATAAATTGAAGGTTTTTGGTTATTAAGTATAACATAGGGTTATAAATATGGGTAAGCATAAAACATTGAAATATAGGCGGGATTCGCACCCACATTCCTTGATGTTTACCCCAGCATGTTTATCAATTATACGACTTTGGTCTCGTCTGAGTCTTATATTTTGGTAAGTATAAACCTCTGAAAGGATAGTAGATCATTGATGAACACAATGCGATTCGATGTCCCGCTATAAATCAATTATTCACGCACATCCATCTTAAGTTCAATCGTTTTGAGTTGAAGAGTGTAGCTATGAGTATTGATATGGTTGGCAACTACTCTGACAGAACTCATCCCACGAAATCATTTCGGTTCTTATATATTTCAATAGAACTTACTGAGAAATGTTCTGTACACGCTGCAATCGCGGCATAAAACCTAATCAGTTACTGAAGTTACTTCTCCCCGCCGGTCGGAAAGGGGCTTAAGTTTTCAAATCATGCCCTTAGTAGCCTTCTACTTCTTGTCCTGACTGCCTGTCTGTGCAAAGCTCTTGCTGGCCAGAATGATCTTCAAGTTGGAACGCAGCGAAAACCGAATTCCGCATAAACAACGATAATCAGAACCCCTAATACGTTCTTGCGCCCTGGCTGAGTATAGTGTGTGGACCTCGAAGGGGAGATTCTGATACTTGGCTCATTTGCCTCCTCTTTCAAGTGTATGTTCTTCTCTGCTGGAGCAGAGAATTCGATGACATACCATAGACTTGGTTTGTTTATCGAGGAGGATAATGTCAGGCCTATTTCCTGATGGTCGGAAACGAGTAATTTCAGTAGATTTGTTATGTTCCGTTTCCGAAAATGAACTCAATATCTTCTATACTCAGAACCACACTTCGATGCAGACCATCCAGACTGATTGGTCACTGAGTGGTCCCACTGACGAGGGAGATAAATACTGGAAGCGGACAATCTAGGATGGAACTGTGATAGATATGCATCATTTTCCGAGTGTCTTTGTCGAGTTTATGCAGCTCATTGATCGTCAATTTCACCACTTCGAAAGAGTAGAGCAGGACTGGCACGGAAAACATATTTGTTGCGGACACCTTGTACTCACTGGAAAATCAGCTGTGGATGTATTGTTATTCATTTCGAATATAAAATAAAATGGTAAAATTATGATTCACAGAGACATTGAAAAAAAGAAAAGTCAAATAAGTATATGATATGGAATTGAAAACGTTATTTAAAAAGTTAAATAGATAATTAGAATAAGAGATTAAAGATTGTAATATAATTAAAAGCAATTTGTAATGTAGTTTGTAAGAGTGAAAAGAAGAAATAGTGAATAGTGGAAAAACGTACAGTGCTACGAAGTGAGAAAATCATAATTCAAATGAATCGAGTCTATCTGAAGATAGAAAACTATTAGAATAGATGAAAGCTAGTATTAGGACATTTCACTTATACAAGATTGTATAAGTTTTATTTATATTTGAAATCATGTACTAAAATCAAGAAATGACAACTGTCTAATAAGATCTAATAATGGGAATTATTAGGTTATTTGGAACTTTCATGAATTAAAATGAACAATAAATTTAATCAATTAGAAAATCTTCAAAACATCAAATATTCCAAAATACTAAATTCCTATTGGTCAATAACAACAATGATGAAGGAGTGTCAATCACAACAATCAGAATAGCTGACTAGAGGTTCAGAATTAATTACCTGATTGGTCGAAAGATATGAAAACGAGCTTCCTTTTGAGGGACCTATAAAAGGCAAATGGAGGAAAGCTAGTTTCAGTTTGCCATCAACATCTGGAAAGAGCATATGACTGTTTGCAAATCAAATTGAACATCGATAGTTTGCAAGTAACATCTGAGCTGAACAAATGTTCGACTGCAACTATACATAACCAAAGTTTATTAGTATTTCCAACGAAGCAGTAAAAGTGTTCGTAATTAATCTTCCAGATATAAAGGTTATATAACCAAAGTTTTCATGAAGTAGCATCGGAGAAAAGCCAAGTTCCCGATTGCAGATCCAGTTAGTTCCAATCAAAAGAGTTGTTATATCTTAAAAAGGATAGGAACCATTATCTACAAAAATATCAACAACAACAACAAGTGTTACCTGTGATTGTGTACGCACATAGTTCATAGAAGAGTATTGTGTTTAAATGTGAATTCTCAATTATAAATAATAGAAGAGGAAATCAACACCAACGAAAAAGAATACCAACATTTATTCCAATCATTAATGGAAAGTAAAAAGTGAGTCCAACTAAAAGATCATCATTTTGTAGAACTATCTAAACATTAAAAACAAGCAAGTAAAAATAAACATTCTTTCAGTAGTTGTATATTAGATTAAGGGAATTTTGAGGTTGAATTGTTACATAGAATAAATTTTAAAAGTATAAAGTAAAAATTGTAAACATAGAAAGATTTAATAAGATATAAGGGTACATCAATAAATTGATGAACAAAGTTTTAACATTTCAAATAAGGTTTTATTTTATTCCATATTAATATCAATCAATCAGAGTATAATAAATAAAATAAAGAAAAGAGCTAGCCGGAAGAAAATTCGAAAACAAATAGAATTCATTAAAAGAAATTAACTAATATAATAAGTAGAGTTTATTTAATAATTGGTACACAAACTTGGGGCCTAATTTTTCATAACTGAATACAAATTATATTAACAGTATATTCTATAGATGTTAAGAACTCATTCATGGGTGAATTTGTGTATAGTATCATTCAATCCCTTTTATTTCGAATACTTTGTGAAGCTAATCCTAGAGGGATATTTGTACATGAAGATATGACATCTAATGATACTAAGATATAGTGTTTTGGTAATTTTGTGAATGAATTCTTGAATTTTTTGAAAACTCAAGAATATTTGATGTAAAACTCATTTTTGTAAGCTATGTTATCTGATATGTTAGATAAGTATTTAGCCATTTCATAAAAAGGAGGTTGAATGCTGCAAACCACAGGTCGTATTGGTATATTAGGTTTATGAATTTTAGATTTATGAATTTGAGGTGGACCATATAATTTTGGAGGATGAGCATTATGTACAGTTTATCGTCTATGAATGTATTTTTAAACATATTTTTTTTGGAATCATCTTTTTACAAAGTTATTTCAGTTTGGTAAATATTTGTTAAATTATCATTCAGTTTTTTATATACTTCAGGATCATTCAACATTTTAGATATCCATCCTCATATTTTGGTTTAAAATTAGTTATTGTGTTGATAGATTTTGATTCTATTTCATTTGCTACTCAACTAGCAGGGTTGGTCGTTAAAATTTGAAAAATATGAGGGTGCAGTCAATAAACCAGAAGATAGGGTCTTCTTCTTCTTCAAGATTAAAAGACAATGCAAACCAAGTTCATAATCTAGATAACTTTAATGCTATTTTATGATGCTCGATCAAACTATAGCAACATGTAATACTCGTACTAATGTTGTTCAGTTATACAATTGTACAATAACGCATTATCACTCAACTTATTAATTAATTAACGCATTGCAATTATTAAGATTAGCGAAACTGTGGAACTCTTTGCCATGTGAGGTGTTTCCTGATGAGTTAAACCTAAACTTTGAGATACATTCCAATACTAATAATGTATATATATATATATATATATATATATATATATATATATATATATATATATATATATATATATATATATATATATATATATATACATATATATATATACATATATGTATATATATATATATATATATAGATTTTCCTATCGTGTAGTTAAGAGATGTGAAAAATGGGTCACCTGGGAAGTTGCTTCTCATTACTCCTGATGCGATTTGTTCATATGTTTTCTCCGGTAGATTTTTACAAATTTAGTCACTTCGAAAAACGACACATTTGAACGCATTCCATGTTTACTGAATATGTATATACGCCACCGAACGTACATTAGAATTTATTATTAATAATTTACGCAATGAAAAGACGAAACGATACTTAACCGAAAAAACAATAGGCTATGGGATGAATGAAAGAATCAAGGAAACGGCACCTTGATCTTTTTGGTAATAAAAATTCTCAGAATTAAACACTATTATTCACCAATAACGTAAGTATTATCTTCTGATTCTTTACAACTTTATAAAAATAACTAGCTGTGGTTCGAAGGTAACGCCGACAGGCAGAAGAATTTAATACCCGTAGAAGAAGGGGTCGACTCCGCTGACATGAATTTGATACCACAGTTAAGACAATATATATTTCGAATTAGTAGAAACAGCTAAAAGCGTTCGTGGAAAGACGTGTATTGTATACTCTATGTTAGGTGAAAGTACATTCAATTACGAGTTTCGTCAGATCAGACGCTTCAATTGACACCTTGCTATAATTTATTCAAGAAAAATATTCATCCTTATAATTTGCTGTATGCAGTAAATAGAGGGGGAAATGATTTGCTGCAAAATTTGATGATAAAGCTCAATTAGCATAAGTAAGGTTTCTTTAAATTCATTAACAAATGATTATGTGCTCAGAATTCACTAATAATTATTATATTTCAGATCAATAATTGTCTCAATAAGGCATATTTTGTATGTGACAACTCTCCGCTCGATATCAAGCAGTTGATATGCTAAAAAAAATCGTAAAAATATGAATTATATAGAATTTCATGCTCTACAAGTTTCACAATAATAATGATCAAAATATATGATGGAAAAAAGGATGCCCCTCGCTGTTAGGAACGCCTATAAAGATAATTCAAGCTCGATATTGCACAGAAATAGCATTTGGTAAAATCAGGCCGTACTTTAAATTTTATATGAGATAATGCTAGTTTTCCTGAAAAAAATTAAATCAATAGCTTTGGTGCCATCCTTAGTTTAAAGTAAGATAATTTTCGAATGGATTTTTCTCGGAAATGACGAATCCAATCGATGCGACACATGGCGACTTTTTAGTCAAGAAAAGTTTCAAGATTTTACACGCAAATTAATGAAATAAACTAGGTATAAAAGAGTTGGGGTATTTTTCACACTACACCTTCCTACCTCTAGAAGTTCCTGATATAAAATATCTTTTTCGTTTGCATAACGTAGTTGAGAATGTCACACCCCTTTTTCATTTTGAATTTCTTTTTATAATAAATCTTTTCGAAGCAGGTTCCGTCTTCAAAGGGCTGTATCAATGATTATTTTGTCTTTTTAATGTACCACGTGGTTTCCGAACAAACAATTGAAAGTCTACTTTTATTCTACTAACTTATATATTCACTTTTATGTATTAAACATTCTATACCTGAGTTTATTCTTATATTCAAGAAATGTACACCAACAATAAAAAATGTGCATTTAAGTCTATATAAAATTTGACAAACCCATTTATAAGAATAAATCATAAAAAGTGCTAACCGCAAACCGAATATTCCTACTGATAAGATTAATTCTGAATGAATTTTCCTACAAAACTTAACAGCCACCTGCAGCAATTTCTCGACTACCGCAATCACTATTGATAACGGAACAGCTCGCCCTTCAAGTCAAGACAAAATCCAGGTAAGCATGGAACGTGCACAACGTCCAGTTCCATGAGTCCAAACCTATTCGTCAGTTTTATTCAGTTCTGAGACCGTAATCCTATCAAACCAATAATTCTAATTCAATAAAAACCGATCCTATACTACATGCCGCTGTCAGTCGCGAGTGGATTCACGTTTATCGATTAGAACTTGGTATAACTGTTGAGCGTGAATCTAATTGGATGAAAAACTAATTCAATATCAACGATATTCAATTTATCAGACTGACTAACGAATATACTAGTTCCTTCAAAATTAGCCTACATGAAGGAATTCTTCAATCTCTACTGGTATCAGAGAGCTGGTCTCAAAGAGTAGCCGTTCGTGAGTTCATAAGCTTCAGGAAACAACGTAAACAAATGAAACGAGTTTTCAACTTTCCAAATAACAAAAATGCAAACACACGATGTGAGTTTAAGAGTTTATCCCCTTATTTCTTCTATCGAAATGATTAGCGCGTACGCACAAAAGCAACAGACTTCTACAGGGTGAGTCATTTTTTTGTAGCCAAACTGCAACAGGAGATAGAACAAGTGTTTTTAAGAAGAAAAGTTCAATGAACATATGTCGTAGAAGGCTTCGTTTTCGAAATACAGGGTGTTGAAATTGAAAACAAAATTTCGTTTTTTGCGAATATCTCCGGAACCGTTTATCGTACAGAAAACAGCTTTTGTAAGCATTTTCTACTTATAGTAAGCTATGTTCTGTGTGATAAAAATTTTTTTTTACTCATAATTGGTGAACATTTTGAAGGGGTAGTGGGTGTTTTTCTCCCCAACTTCTATGCCACTGAAAAAGAGACAACCATTAGAACCGCCAATGTTTTCTACACAAAAAAGGTACTTCTTGTCATAAGCTCTAAAGTTGACCGTTTTCGAGAAAAATCAACTTTTATGGTCAATTTTGTTACTACTTGTTTGAATAAATTTCGTCTAATTAGCACTGTTATTTACAAATAACAGTGCAAGAACTGATTCAAAAATATATTGAATCTGAGTAATTGTTACAATCATACAAATATCATTATAAAGAGAGTTCTGAATTAGAATGAATCAAACACTTATGAGCTTCAGGGAAAATTAATAAGGGATGGTTTTCTACAGGTAGTACTGATACAAGAACAACTTAGCGCACCAACTTGAGGCAAATTTTTCAAAAGTGAACTTTGAAAAAAGGAATTTAAACCAAAATTTGGCAGTTAGATATCAGTAAGTTATTTAAAAGTAAATATGAAAACGAGGGACAACTCTAAGAAAAATGGAAAACAGAGAGATAGGAAGAATAGAACGGAATTAATAGGTGATGAAAACGAACGAGGGATGCATGATTGAATATAGAATACCGCACAATGAGAAGTGATATGATTGTGAAATTCGATGGGAATGTAAGTGAATTGCATCCATGTGTTTTCGTAAAAGACTCAGAGAATGAATAGGAAGTGTTAGAAATATAGAAAAATTGAAACGATCAATCAGATGTAAATTAACTGCAGATTCTTCAATCTGGTTGAATTGTAAAAAGCGGGAGGAAGAGAGTTTAGAGCAGTATATGAAAGAATTCATCAGGAATTTTTGGGGGAAAATTCAACAGGCAGAATTTCGAGAGAAATTACAGTTGCAAAAAATATTAAAACTGAAGTAGATTTATTAGTGATTATTCTCGAATGTCATACAATGTTGCTCAATATTCAGAGCCAAAGATGAATCAGGAAGAAATAAATTTATTCATCTCTAGACAATTCAAAGAAACAATTAAAGAGGTTATCGTAATTCATAATATCAATGATAAGAATCAATTATTAGCATACCTGAATAGGATTGGAAGGAGAGATAAAATTCCGCGAGATAAGGAAAATAATGGTAACTATAGGGAAAGACAATCTTACGAACACCATTTATAAAAGAGAATTTGTAAAACCAGATCAGAAACTACAGATAGAAAATGAAATAGTCTTGATTAAACTAAAGGGAAGTAAGTATTCGGGGGATAAGCTGTGAAATTATATTAGATTCTGGACTCAGGTTTCTTCAATTAAAGAAATTATAGCAAATGATTTGAAATTAACGAGTAGATCAAAAATTCCAAATTCTCAATTAATCAATATCAAAGGGAAGAAAATACCCGATGTCTCTGAGACAGTAACCGATAAATTACAAATAGGAGAGTCGATTATAGAGATATAATTTTAGTAGATAGATAGATTAGATAGATTCCATTTATTCGTTCCAACTGTATAAAATACAAAATACCGTTAGGTGTAGAACTTGTCAAATACATTAAATTTAAATAATAGACAATTTAATCATATTAAAGCTTGAAGTAGTAAAAGGTTAGGTATTAATTGAAATCACACAATAAAACTTATTTTCTAACAGGTATTAGACTTAAAAAACATAATAGAAAGAACACAAGACTTATAATTGAAAACTTATTTTCTAGCATTCTTATCATATAAAAACGGAAACAAATAAGACCATACTATTAAAACCATCATCAGTTAAAAATTCTTCTACAGAGTAGAATGCCTTCCTTCTCTTTTAAAATATTGATTAATTCCTGTTTAAAAATTTTCAATGGCCTATTTTTCATAGGAATTGGAATATTATTATAAATTTTTATTAACATGTATTTTACATTTTTCTGCAGGTAGGAGAAATTGTATTTATTGCAGGTTAGATTTTCCTTGAATCTGGTGTTGTGAGAATGAACTAGCGTTTTGAAAAATGTAGGATTATTTTCAATAAAAATTAAACATTCATATATATGAATACTGTACATAGTAAGTATTTTATGTTTAATAAAATACTGTTTACACTTTTCTTTATATGTTAAACCAAATATGTTTCGGATACATCTTTTTTGTAATCTAAATATTCTGATTGAATCTGTAGAATTACCCCAAAATATGACTCCGTATCGTAGTCTCGACTCAATGTAGGCATAATATGCGGTAAGTGATGTTTGATTATTAACACGTTGAGCAATTATTTTGAGGGCATAGCTATATTTTGAAAATTTAGGTGCAAGGCAGTCTATGTGATAAGTCCAGTCGAGTCGAGAATCCAGGCCAACGCCAAGATATTTGATTGTTTCATTAGACTGCTTGTATTGTCGTGAGTAAGTATAATTGTTTCGTCTTTATTATAATAAGAAAATTGTATCAACTGAGTTTTATTGATATTCAGTAATAAATTATTGGCTTGATACCAATGTTTCAATTTAACAAAGTTGTTATTGACTTTTTGTTCTAGGTGTTCTTTATTAACCTCGCTTTCAACAATATCCAAGGTATCATCAGCGAACTGGACGATATTTTTCTTAATAGCAAATTGAAAGTCATTTGTATATATAATGTAAAGGAGGGGCCCCAGTATTGAGCCTTGAAGCACGCCTCTTTTTACAAATTTTTTATTTGAGCTATGTAAAATGCCATTAAGGTCCATTTCTGCAACATACTGTTCACGATTTTGCAGATAACTTTCTATTAGCTTTGAAGATGGTCCTCTGATTTCGTAACGTTCTAATTTATTGATAAGTATTTTGTGATCTTCACTGTATAGTCAATAGTATGAATTTGGATGTGATAATGAGTGCAAATGAGATGAAAAGCATGGCATGAAAATATATTGTGAGTGAAAATTAGAACAGTATAAAATATACATGAATTGAAATAATATGACAATATTTCAAAAGAGAACATTTTTCTTATCAGCGTAAGAGAACGCCCACAGATACTCTTTACTAAATGACATACGAAAAATACGACGGAGAGCGCTACACAATATTTGCACCAACACTTTCCCTCGCGATTGTACGCTGATCATTTTGATCTCAAGACATGTTTGGGGTGGTATACTCAATAGTCTTAACATTACCACACCAGGGAGTCCTTTTGTAAAATTATCAGCAACCGTTTCATCTAAAGAAACATGATGCAAGCTAAAAACATTTTCTTTCATTGCGTCCCTTACGAAGTGGTACCTGATATCTATATGCTTACTTCCACCATTGAGAATAGGATTTTCAGCCAATTTAATAGCACCCATGTTGTCCTCATGAATGATTGCCATGAATATTCTTTCCAGTCCCAATTCCATAAGAAAAGACCGAGATATGTAGCTTCTTTTATGGCTTCAGTCATACCCATATATTCCGCCTCTGTGCGACAGTCTTCTGCTTTCTAGAATCCCACGAAATGGGTCATCTCCTAGCATAAATACAAAACCCATTCCTATCATGAGGGCAATTACCCCAATCAGCATCCATGTAGCTATTGAGACATTCAGACTTCCCATTGAAGACCAATCCAAGATTAATTGTTCCCTTCAAATATCGCAGTACTCAATAGCCGCAGTCCAATGCTCTTTTCTGAAACCGTTGTTGAACTGTCCCGAATAACTGATATCAGACCTAGTCGATATAGATGAATAGGTTAAGGCATCGACTAATTCCCGATAAGGTAAGTTTTCGTCAGGAGGATCTTGATTCTTCATCAATTTTGTACCAGGGTCCACTGGAGAGCAAACAGTCTTCGATTCAACCATTCCAAATTCATTCAATAATTCGTTGACATATCCAGATTGTTGCATGGATATAGTGTCGTTCATCCTACTAAATTATATTCCCAAGCAATATCAGATTTCACCAAGGTTTTTGGTTTAGTACTTCTGTGAAATATACTCATTGGAATTGTCTATATTCTTTTGATCCCGGGATGCGACAATTATATCATCTACATAAATAGCAATTGAGGTCAATTCATTTCCCTCTCTTATTTGGTATAGACAAGCATTTGTTGCTGTTGCTCCAAAATCATTTAACATGCTATCTAGTTTTGCATACCTACTTCTACCGGCTTGACGCAAGCCGTACAATTACTTATTTAGAACACACAGTTTATCTCCTTCACGTAATTGATTTAGCATTTCCTTGGCATTCGTACCAATCTCGTTATTTTCTTGCGATACGATGATTTCAAGCAATCGAGACAGATACTTCGGAGGTTCCATGGCTATTTCTTCCTCAGGGTCACCGTTTAAATAAGCACAAGTCACGTCAAATTGTCTCATTTTCTTCAATTTAACAGTCAACAGTCGAATACTATTAAGTCTAGCAGCCAGAGTGAATGTTTCCTTAAAATGAATTCCTGGACGTTGGCTAAAACCTTGTGCCACAAGCCTAGATTTTCTCCTTCCCAACGTCCCATCGCTGTTTACTTATTCCTCAATACTATACGACTACCTATGATTTCACAATTGCTAGGATGATCGACGAGTTTCCAGGTATTATTTTTGATAGTGTACTTAATCTCAATAGACATAGCTTCATACCACTAGTTCGCCTCAGAAGAATCTATAGCTTGTCTTATAGGTTCTCCTGCCAAGCAAGCATCTTCCACACTTTCTTTGATTCTTGCTTCTGCCTCAGTATATCTAGGCCTTCCTTTTTCCCTTCTAGGAACGACCACTTCTTCAAAAATTTCGCGATATTCTTCTTCAATTACAACAGAATTCATTCCAATTTCAACAAATTGTTTGGACCTTGAATTAGTTTCCTCTTCGATGCAATCATCTGGGAGAAATTCAGTTCTTCTTAAATTCTTCTTCTTTTGTCTCCAGTCCTTCAAAGAATTTTACATCTCGGGAAATGTTGACTTTCCTTTCATCAGTTATCCACACTCGATATTTCTTACATTCTTCAGAATAACCCAAAGAAATTCCTTCTTTTGTTCGTGCTTTGTAACGCTTTCCACGTAATGATTTGAATAACGATTTCTGCGGAATGTTAGATTTAAACTTGTATTGACCGAGTGACACTAATTCGAGATATGTATAGTCCCTGAACGTTGATATTTTTCAGTATGAATAATTTCCAACGAGCCCGACATCCATAACGAATCAAATTGTTTTATAGTAATTGTTTTATTCTAGATAATCATTTACATCCTTAGAATTTTCTTTCTATCTTTCTACGGAATAAATTCGATAAGTTGTGGGCAGATAGGTAATATCGTATTTTTGTGCTTGTTTAACCTAGCAATATTTCATGTGCCTACGTAATACTTAGTTTGAGTATCAGCTTTCTTGACCTTGGTATATAAGCTCTAATGGTTATGTCGTAATAGACTGGTGGGTGATTTATTTATTATATATTGATCTAGGTGAACATATTAAAACATGGATCTCATTTACTACTTTATGAGAAATACGAGTAAGGCCACCGTTACACTTGTTCAAATTACCATTAAACATTGCAAACTCTAATTCAGTATTCAGATCAAGTGAATCATTATCTAAATGCTCAATTTTTAACTTGTTTAATCATGAGTCAGGTTCTTACATTTTGACGTTTATGCGGTGACGCATGTTTTTCTTAAACGTGACATAATTTTATGAATCTGACGTGTTTTTCTTTTTAATCAAAAACATGGCTCGTTTTGGAAGTGAAAATTCTGAAAACATAAATATAGAAGTGGCAAATTTAACTCCTCAAAATATGAAGAGGTCAAAATTGAGCATATGGAGGCAGTTTCTGGATTTTTGCAATGAAAGATCTTACAATGTTGAAGATCCAGCCTCATCTATAACGACTTTGGCATCAATCTCAGAAGATTATGCCTTCAACATGAAAAAGAAAAATTCAGAAAACTATAAGGAATCTGTTGTTAAGGTAGGTTGAGTATTTTCAGATTCTTTGATTTAAAAAAAACATGCATTGCTGAAAATCATTTTTTTGTTTTGTTTCAGGTTATGTGAAACTGCACCGCAAAGCAGCTTCAACAGTTTTTTTTTTGAAAATTATCAGATTAAATTTAATCCACTTAACGACGTGGAATTCAAAGGTGATCGAGCCGCTCGCGATGCGAAAAGAAGGCAGCTGCAAAGTCATCCAGAAAAAAGAAAGAGAAGTGCAGCAGAGTTAACAAGCCAAGATTATGAACAAATTATCAAGATATGGGACGAAGATACACCGAATGGCTTACAAAAAAAATTATTTTACATCGCTTCACATGAATTGGTTTGGAGGGGTGGAGAGGGAGTTGCTGCGAAAGTCGAATATTTTGCGAAAGAGTTCAACAGCAAAAACAACTCCACAGGCCGAATGTAGTGCAACCCCATTTTTACGAAGACCACACAAGGTGGAACAAGAAAACTCTCCGATAGTAAGTGGCTAATTGAAAATAGACAAAATCCTGAAGTATGTCCGGTTAGACTGTTTCATAAATTGATGGAGAAACGGGGTAATTCAATTACGATTGATTGTTCCTAACACCGAACCCTAAAGGGAATTCATCTAACTGGTTCAAAAACTGCCCTGTTGGAAAAAACAAAATGTCAACCTGGTTTAAGGAAGCAGCCTTCAAAGTAGGCATTGACACCATGAAAGTGAAGATCACGAACCATTCCGCAAGGGATACAGCTGTATCCAATTTTGCCAAAAAGGGAGTAAGCGAGCAACAACAAATTAACCACCTGCAGATGGATAAAGAACACCACCACGATATTATTAACGCCATGAAGGGCGAAAATAAAACAGTGGAAAAAGGTAACCAGAGTGCGGCATTGGCATCCTGCATTGGACTGGAACCAGAACTCCACAAACAAATTTCAAACAACAACAACTCTAACAGCCAAGCGAGTATTGTTTATAACAATTGTGTTTTTAATGTTACAAATAATTATTAGCTAAAATATTGGAAATCTATTGTTGTAATCAAGTAGGATAGATTATTTATTAGGTAATGCTTTTTTGAATTTTTAGTAGGTAATATAATAGTGCCTCGTTGAATAGGTAGGTAGCTATAGATCATAGATAGTTATAATAAATCATTAAACGTATGTTCATTCAATATTTATATTTTGTTAATTCCATTTATGAATAAAACTAATCAATTAATCAAAAGTTGTCATTCTTCAAGCACTTTTCTTATCCATAATTATGGGAATACTTAAATTTTCAAAAAAAAGTTTCCTCACCGTTTAGTAAACGAAATGCAAAAAATATAAGTGAAAATTATCCTTTTTATTCATTTTTACTACATTTCATTTACTAAAATAAAGGGAAAGCATAGTATAGTCTAGTTTAGACTAGTTATGCCAGATGAAACAATTTTTAAAATCTAGGTAGATAGTAGATACCTAACTAAAGATTACCTATATCCTCTACCTTCCTCACCATTTAGTTATATCAAACGTGTGAAATCCTATTAACTGTGGTTAAGGTTATTTATTTTTCATATAATTTAAATACTAAAATAAAGGAAATATGTTATGTGGGATAAAAAAGTAGTTTTCAAAATATTGTAAGAAAATTTAATAATTTTTTTTTTATTTGCTGTTTTTTATTCATTTTCCGTACCCTCGTAGAAAAAAAGTGGTACCTAATATATGTGTAAAGTGCCTTTTCCGCACTTAATAGGTAAACGACTATTTTTGTTCTCATTTTTAAATGTTTATTTGTTTCAACCAGGACAAAGTCGTTAGATAGCTGCTTACCTAAGTAGGAATAATAATAGTAGAAAAAACAAATGTACCTCTCACTTTAGTCACATAGAGGGCATTTAGTTTCTCGAACAGAATATTTATCCTTTTGTTACATTTAATTTAACATTACTACAGTCTGAGGGAAAAGTTTTTGTTGTGAAAAATGATGCCAATAGATGGTTTGAATGGAACTATAATATTCCAGTTTTGGATAGTATTATTTGTGAAAAAAAATGTTTCTCTTACTTTAGTAACATAGAAGGCATCCAATTTTTCAACTCAAACATTTATCTTTGGACTACAACTAACTTAATGCTACTAAAATATAAGGAAAGTACGTTTTTGTAAGAAAAAGATGAGGATATCCGGCGTCTATGGCAGTCTTTTCATGATTCGTAATAAAACATAACCACAGTCAAGTAGGCTTAGGCTTGTGATGTCAAAATCGTCTCTGCTATACGTCACGTCGACAGCTATTTCTTAATCGTGCTTCTTTAGTTCACAATAATTAAATCATGGCAGTAAACAATCAAGAAACTAATTTCAAGTCCTATGGTGTTTGTAAATCTTGCTTTGAAATAGGGGACATTGATATGTCTCATAAAAATTTAAAGTATTTGCAATGTTTAATGGAAAAAACTGAATTAAATCCCCATCAACCTTTTCTCAGCTATTCAGAAGATTTTGGAGGAAGATATCTCATCCTTTTTAAGAAAAACCAGAATTCAGCAGAACAAAATTGCTCCCAAATATTACATCTATCATATTGAACATAGACATCTGATAGAAGTTGAAAGGGAAGATAACCATTATTCTTGCTATTCTCCATTACGAAGAGAAGAGTTCCAATCAGAATTTCAAAAATATTTAGCCTTAATGAAAGAAATATTTGGTGAATAAATATTTGTATTTATTTAGTATTTTAAAATGAATAAAAACATTAAATACCAAAATTTGACCCTGCATACTGATTTTCATATGATAGCTGTCAGAAAAAATTCCCACTTATTAATTTTGTTCGCCTAGCTTGGCAGGAGGAGAAAAATTTTCGAAAAATTTGAAGGTTGTCATTGGTAACTGTCGAAATGAAAGTGTGTGATTGGCTTAGAATGACAGGTGGGAAATTTTAAAAATAATTACCTGCAAATCATCGGTTTAGTACCTTTCCTGATGTAGAAATAACAAAAAACATTTTAGAAACTTCTTCGAAAAACACTCTAATAAGTAATCAGTCGATATGGAGACAATTTAAGACCTTCACCATAGAAAGAAATTATATTATGGATCAATCTACTACAACAGCTACTCTAGCATTGATTTTAAACGATTGGGCTTATAACATGAAAAGAAAACGGAAATGATTATAAAAAATAAGTAATAATAAAGACAATATGGAATGAAACTGCAAAATTAGTTCAACAACTTTACTTGTATAACAGATCCTTTCCATGATATAGAAATCAAAAATGCTCGAAATGCAAGAGATGCAAGAAGAAAAATTTTACAAAAACATCCTGAAAAGCACAAACAAAGTTCTGTGACACTTTCTAATACAGAACTGTTGGAACGAAGATACACCTATCAACTATTGGCACGAAGATACACCTTGTGGATTGCAAAGAAAGTGTTTTCACGTTGCATCGTATGAACTAGCTTGGAGGGGAAGAGAAGCTACGAAATGTCCAGTTCATTATTTTAAAAAAGAAACCGACATAATGAGATTAAATACTGGCAGAATTGAATATAATCCCATCTTTACAAAAACTGCACAGGGTGGAGCACAAAGGTGCGCTAATAGTAAATGGTTGACTCCAAACATAAATAACCCAGATATTTGCCCTGTTCGTCTTTTTGGAAAACTAATGGGTAAACGTGAAGAAAATAATAAAACCGAACTCTTGTTTCTTACTCCAAATCTGGCTTGGCAAACTCATGGTTCTTGGTATAAAAACGCTAATGTGGGAATAAATTTCATTTCAGAATGGATGAAAGAATCCGCAGAAAAGTAGGTCTAGACCATAGACCTATTATCCTAAGGAGACAGACTTGTTGTTTACATTTAAACACGATCAGACATTGCCAAAACTTCGGGCCACTCAGACCGCTGTATATTACAAGTATGGCCGTATGAAATGTGCTGTTGCCGGATTAGTGGTTCTGTGTGCCAGATTGAGATTTGTAACTATTATAAAAACGTGCATAGCATTATTTATTGGTTACATTAGAAGCAATACTGTTGAAATGTCGTTTTCTCTGAAAAATATTGCATAATTTATCGTAACCTAGAATATACAATCGAATTATAGAATATTAAATTTTTTGAATATAGAACTATTCCATTCCATTGCATCATTTGTTCAGAAGGCGACAACGCCGCGTACCTTTTATTAATGGGGATTTAGTTCTGTACTACGCAATTTGACAGGTTCCGTATTTCTCGTAACTATTTCAGAGCGGTGTTGCGAGTTGAACCAAGTTTCCAATCATAGTTACAGCTTTGCCAATAAGGAGTAATTATGACTCGACGACAAAGAAGTCCGTTGGTTTTCTTTGTAACACTTCATTTAATCATTGCGACAAGTCAAATGGAGTTTTATGAATGAGATGTTTCGTCTCCTTAGGATAATAGGTCTATGGTCTAGACACAGTTACTAAAAAAAATAACTAACTATTCTACCAGATCAAGTGCAGTAAGTAACCTTTCAAAAGCTGGTGTAGGAGAACAAGAACTAATCAAGGTCACTTGTCATAATTCTGCAAGTTCGATTGAACCAAGAACATCATTCAAAAATAATAAATAATCTTAGAGAAAATACGCAATTCCAAATACTCAATAAATAATGAGGCTCGAAATATTTTTAATAATTGCGTTTTTCATTGTACTAATTTAAATTGTTAACTCTTTTAATATATTCACAATGTTCCAACGATATTTTCGTATATTGTAATAACTAATTAAATTAAATTTTTCAATATCGACATTTAAATAAAATGACATCTCAAAAATTAAGGTTAAGAATGTTTTGATATATTTTTATTGTAAAATTTTGTGAATCAAAAAATAATCTAGTCAAACATAACCCGCGAGTTAGATGAATTAGAAAATAATTTGACAGATTTTGTTCAAACTAGTTGCCATTTGGCAAACAAATTTTCAAAAAATCTATCACATTATTTTCAATTTATTCTCACTCTCTTGTTATATCATTACTGAATATTTTCAATCTAATGTTTGGAGAGTGCTTCGGCCTGAAATTTTTTCCATTTTGGTAGTAAATTCGTTCGCATTCAAGTCACTACTGTATTTTGAAGACAACTAGGCAATGTTTTTTCGAAGTTCTTCTGTAGACGTTTTAGATATGTAGATCCCATATAAAAACTCACAGTCCTCTGTAATACTATGTAAGACTGTAAATAATTCTTCTAATTGTAATTAATTCGTTATTGTAATCGTAACCGAGACTTGAAATGAATCAATTCTTAATTGTGTCCTATGATCCAACACGTGGCTGTCATCTTCAACCTTTTCTCATGCCATTTTTGAGGCTTCTTTCATACGTTTCTAGAAGAATTGGTCCTATTTCAGTCTCTTCAAAGAATGCTTGTGATATTTTTCAGTAATTACTGAAAAAATTTCTATCTCGTTAGGATTTTATAATCTTTATAATTTTAGCAATCGCCTTATCAAATCAGCACCTGCTACTTCTGCTGCAAGCTAATATTGACTTCAGAGTTCAGTTTTGGCAATACTTGGTCTGAAAATTTTAAGCAGGTAATAGATTCAAAATCTTATAATAATGTGGGAAAATATGTTGCTTGTATTATTGTGTCGCAGGTACTTTTTCTGAAAATTTTGGATCACCTGGTATTTTCGTAATTGCAACAGTGGTATTCATTTGTCGTCCCTCAAAGTAGGCGCCCGTGGCTTGAGCGACGCCGTAGTAAGGCTCTGGGATAGTTGTAGTGAAAAATAATTCTGACATGTTAAAGATACAAACTTATTGAAAGAAATATTGAATTTGAAGGAAAAAACAACATTTCGGGGAACATTAAATATCTTGGCTATGCTTCTATGACCCGTTAAGTCGACTTTTTATGTAGTTTGATGACATCTTGATTTCGACCTTTAACAAGAACCAAACGATGTAACAAGGCATTTGCGTTATTAGGCCAGATTTACAATTATATTTATTATGATTTAATAAATAAATAATTATTCACTATAAGATTAGTATATTGGTTAAGCGTATAAGAGTGATTGTTCGTAATTATACTGTTCTAATAGGTACAATAATTAAATAAGTAACAATTGAAATACCTTAAAGAATGGCACAAAAGACAATTTTCTGGGAAATCGATATCTCGGAAACTACGACGAGCTTGATGAATCTATATAGTGTACTCTTACGTGGTAACTATATAACTATATAAGATTCCTTGCCAAATCGTACATATAGAGAAAGTTATTTTATCTTTAATCTTTCGAACAATCGATATCCTGATACTACAAGCATGTTCATGAAATTTTCGCTAATGAATGTTCATGGTGTACTCTTACGAGTATACATTTCTTGACACACAATACAAATTTTTTTAATTTTTAGAAGATGAAATGCATCTCCGTGGGATTTTCTTACATTGTAACACTAAAACATTTCTTGACAAACCGTACAAATGTTTTAAATAATTTTGAGTAAAATCAATATCTCTAAATCTTCGAAGAGCTTGATATATCTGGCAAATGAATCTCCATGTATCATGAAAGATGCCTCATGGAGACTCATTATCCAGAATTCAATGAACTAGTTTGTTGCAGTTTCAGAGACATCGATTTATCTTAGAATTCTGAAAAGAATAATTTTTTCTATTTGTACGATTTGTCAAGGAATGGTATATGAATACCATGTAAGAGTACGCCATAAAGATCCTACAGCAACAATTTCATGAACAAGCTCGTAGTAGTTTCAGAGATATGGATTTTTGCAAAAAATAATGGAAATTTTCTTTTCTTTATTCATACGATTTGTCAATGAAGACACAGTGTCACTCCGTAACTGTACCCTATGTACAGTAGCTCCTCACAATTTGAAGGATATTATATTTTATATCATTCAAAATAGTTTTGTTATCTTAATAACTTACATCATTGATATTATATCCCAAACAAAATAAGTAATTGTTTTGAAACCAGTTGTAGCATATTGTCTGATGAATCTGGCAACATTTCTTGCAAATTCTCCTCTATCCAATCTTCGATAGTATATACGTCATAAAATGGATGGAAAAGTGAGAGTAGCTTTACACTAATCCTGTATATTCGAAATTTGTACATAGATTTCGTTTCATTGGAGACCGCGTATTTTTCAGATTTTTCCTTCTTTGAGGCCAATTTAATGATTAGTGTGAAGTTACCCACACTTTTCCATCCACACTTTATGACGTGTGTACTGTCGAAGATGGGATAGAGGAGAATTTGCAACTTATGTTGCCAGATTTATCAGACAATCTGCTACCAAGTCCGTTTTCAGAAATTATTTGTTCTACCTGATTGATGTACTCGTAACTTATTATGATAACAAATTATTTATATTGATTATTAAGAACAAATAAAATAATATCCTTCAAATACTCCGCATGGGCTGCACCTACAGGGTGACAATATTTCATTTCTTTACAAACGGTATGAATAAAGAAATTAATATCATTACTTTTTGAAAACTACGGCAGGCTTTCTGATGAAATTTGGATTGAAGCATCTCCTTAGGTTGATCTTACGTGACAATATCATTACAATCCTTGACAAGCCATATGAGAGGAGGAAATAGTTTTTTAACAGAATTTTTGAAAAGTCGATATCTCCGACACTACGGTCAGCTTGTTCATGAAATTTTGGAGCATGAATCTACTCATATTACTTCCACAACACAACTGTAATACATCTCTCGACAAACCGTACAAAATAAGGAAATAATTTTTTTGTACAATTTTCGAAAAATCGATATCCCGTAAGTACGATGAGCTTGTTCATGAAATTTTGGCTGATAAATCTAATCTATCTACTCTTACATGATATAATAATGACAACCTGTGACAAACCGTACAAGAGGAGGAAATACTTTTTTGTGGAATTTTTGAAAAATCGATATCTCCGTATGTACGATGAGCTTGTTCATGAATTGTTGGCTAATAAACTCGTCAGGCTACTCTTACATAATAATATCATCACAACCTGTGACAAACCGTAGAAAAGGAGGAAACACTTTTTTTGTGGAATTTTTGAAAAATCGATATCTCCGTAAATACGATGAGCTTGTTCATGAAATTTTGGCTGATAAATCTAATCAATCTACTCTTACATGATATTATCATTACAACCTGTGACAAACCGTACAAAATGGGGAAACACTTTTTTTGTAGAATTTTTGAAAAATCGATATCTCCGTAAGTACGATGAGCTTGTTCATGAAATTTTGACTCATAAATCTAATCAATCTACTCTTACATGATATTATCATTACAACCTGTGATAAACCGTACAAGAGGAGGAAACACTTTGTTTGTGGAATTTTTTAAAAATCGATATCTCCGTAAGTACTATGAGCTTGTTCATGAAATGTTGGCTGATAAATCTAATCAATCTACTCTTTCATGATGTTATCATCACAAACTGTGACAAACCGTACAAAAGGAGGAAACACATTTTTTGTAGAATTTTTGATAAATCGATATCTCCGTAAGTACGATGAGCTTGTTCATGAAATTTTGGCTGATGAACAAATCGATCTACTCTTACATGATATTATCATTACAACCTGTGACAAACCGTGCGAGTAAAAAGTGTTTCCCCATTTTGTACGGTTTGTCACAGGTTGTAATGATAACATCATGTAAGAGTAGATTGATTAGATTTATCAGCCAAAATTTCATGAACAAGCTCGTCGTACTTACGGAGATATCGATTTTTCAAAAATTCTACAAAAAAAGTGTTTACCCATTTTGTACGATTTGTCACAGGTTGTAATGATGATATCATGTAAGGGTAGATTGATTAGATTTATCAGCGAAAATTTCATGAACAAGCTCATCGTACTTACGGAGATATCGATTTTTCAAAGATTCTACAAAAAAAGTGTTTCCCCATTTTGTACGGTTTGTCACAAGTTGTAATGATAATATCATGTAAGGGTAGATTGATTAGATTTATCAGCCAAAATTTCATGAACAAGCTCATCGTACTTACGGAGATATCGATTTTTCAAAAATTCTACAAAAAAGAGTTTCCCCATTTTGTACGGTTTGTCACAGGTTGTAATGATAATATCATGTAAAGGTAGATTGATTAGATTTATCAGCCAAAATTTCATGAACAAGCTCATCGTACTTACGGAGATATCGATTTTTTAAAAATTCTAAAAAAAAATTATTTCTTCCTTTCGTACGGTTTGTCACAGGTTGTAATGATGAAATAAATCATGTGAGGGTAGATTGATTAGATTTCTCAGCCAAAATTTCATGAACAAGCTCATCGTACTTACGGAGATATCGATTTTTCAAAAATTCTACAAAAAAAGTGTTTCCCCATTTTGTACGGTTTGTCACAGGTTGTAATGATAATATCATGTAAGGGTAGATTGATTAGATTTATCAGCCAAAATTTCATGAACAAGCTCATCGTACTTACGGAGATATCGATTTTTCAAAAATTCTACAAAAAAAGTGTTTCCCCATTTTGTACGGTTTGTCACAGGTTGTAATAATAATATCATGTAAGGGTAGATTGATTAGATTTATCAGCCAAAATTTCATGAACAAGCTCATCGTACTTACGGAGATATCGATTTTTCAAAAATTCTAAAAAAAAATTATTTCTTCCTTTCGTACGGTTTGTCACAGGTTGTAATGATGAAATCATGTGAGGGTAGATAGATTAGATTTCTCAGCCAAAATTTCATGAACAAGCTCATCGTACTTACGGAGATATCGATTTTTCAAAAATTCTATAAAAAAATTATTTCTCCCTTTCGTACGGTTTGTCACAGATTGTAATGATAATATCATTTGAGGGTGGATTGATTAGATTTATCAGCCAAAACTTCATGAACAAGCTCATCGTACTTACGGAGATATCGATTTTTCAAAAATTCTATAAAAAAATTATTTCTCCCTTTCGTACGGTTTGTCACAGGTTGTAATGATAATATCATTTAAGGGTAGATTGATTAGATTTATCAGCCAAAATTTCATGAACAAGCTCATCGTACTTACGGAGATATCGATTTTTCAAAAATTCTATAAAAAAATTATTTCTCCCTTTCGTACGGTTTGTCACAGGTTGTAATGATAATATCATTTAAGAGTAGATTGATTAGATTTATCAGCCAAAATTTCATGAACAAGCTCATCGTACTTACGGAGATATCGATTTTTCGAAAATTCTAAAAAAAAATTATTTCTTCCCTTCGTACGGTTTGTCACAGGTTGTAATGATAATATCATGTAAGGGTAGATTAATTAGATTTATCAGCCAAAATTTCATGAACAAGCTCATCGTACTTACGGAGATATCGATTTTTCGAAAATTCTAAAAAAAAATTATTTCTTCCTTTCGTACGGTTTGTCACAGGTTGTAATGATAATATCATGTAAGGGTAGATTGATTAGATTTATCAGCCAAAATTTCATGAACAAGCTCATCGTACTTACGGAGATATCGACTTTTCAAAAATTCTGTTAAAAAACTATTTCCTCCTTTCATACGGCTTGTCAAGGATTGTAATGGTATTGTCACGTAAGATCAACCTAAGGAGATGCTTCAATCCAAATTTTATCAAAAAGCTTGCCGTAGTTTTCAAAAAGTAATTATACTAATTTCTTTATTCATACCGTTTGTAAAGAAATGAAATATTGGCACCCTGTAGGTGCAGCCCATGTGGAGTATTTAAAGGATATTATTTTATTTGTTCTTAATAATCAATATAAATAATTTGTTATCATAATCAGTTACATCAATCAGGTAGAACAAATAATTTCTGAAAACGGATTCGGTTGCAAATTGTCTGATAAATCTGGCAACATAGCTTGCAAATTCTCTTCTATCCCATCTTCGACAGTACACACGTCATAAAGTGTGGATGGAAAAGTGTGGGTAACTTCACACTAATAATTTAATATACCTACTTGTAGTGAAGAGTATGAACTCCAAAGCAGAAAACTATAAGAGGCAGTGGCGGCTCCTCGAAGGAGGCTAAGGAGGCTCAGCCTCCTCACCAATTTATCTTTATGATCATTCTCCATTTTATTTCCTGTTTCTCTGATAATTCTTTAAATTTTACAATTAATTCCCCGTTCTCAGTAGTTATTTTCAATCCGGCAACAGTGGTCAGAGACTAGATTCTCTATATATCTCAAACGCTGAGTTGTGTTGTTCAACACAGTTGCCGTTTTTCCGACCAGTCAATCGCCAAATAGCGTGAAACGGCGAAAACGGCAACAGGGTAGGGAGGCTAGCTTTTCGTATCCATTCATCGGTCGAATGAAGTACGATTACTTGCGCTCCCACCTCCCGCTGCTAGAAGAATGCGGCTAGTTGTTGTTTTTATTCCACAAGGCGTAGTAAGGTTAAGTAGTTAATTTTTAAGTTATAATTTATCTAATTGAATCGGTGAACGTTAAAATTATGAGTGACTTAGTTGCAGAGTTCTTAGAAAATCCATTTAGTGGATTAACATATGATAGAAAAGTGTTCTTCAAAAACAAACGGTCTTTACCGGATTTGAAAGGATTAGTGATGATGATCAAAATCGATCGTTTAATACTGATAATTATAAAAAATATGTATGGTTAACGGGATCTGATGTACACAATAAATTATATTGCTGGTATTGCTTGCTATTCACATCAGATACAACTTCATGTTGGGGGCACTTGGGTTATAATGATTTGAAAAATTTAGCTCGTGGCCTAGAAAGACATGAAAAATCGCAGGAACATATTACATCGTGTATTAAGTTTAAATTAACCGGTAAACAGAATATTGTTAATGCGATTGATTCTGCACGAACACGCGAAATCGAAAATCATAATAAAACAGTTAAAGAAAACCGCGAAGTTTTAAAAAAAATCATTGATTTCTTATTGAAAATTCAGTTAATAAAGGTAATTTTAGGGAATTGTTAGATTTGTTTTGTAAATACGACAGTAAGCTTCGCGATTTTATGACTAACGCGTCAGTATTTGCAGGCATTTGTTTTGTTTTATGCGGGTATAATGGTTGAGTGACACCACGCGAAATAAGGTTAGATTAGAATCCGTCTGTTCGGTAAATTATTAATTGTAAAAATGGACAACTAGTGGAAAGATTTTTAGGGTTCTACGATGTTAGTTCGGGAAGAACAGCGGTCAATTTATTCAATTTTTCAATGGAAACATTTCAACGATTCGACTTTGCGAATAAATCAGACTTACGACGGCATCTGTAATGGTGGGACATTTAAACGGTCTTCAAACAAACGTAAGTTTTAAATAACATAGTAGGAAACAGAATTCCCTGTAATGCTCGAACTCGATGGAATTTTACATCACATGCAATGTTTAGTTTACCATCCATAAAAATGAAGACAAATTAATTGAAATATTTGATTTTATATTAAACACTGATGACTTTTCAACAGATCAGGTTTCATTGAATGCTGCTGTTGGTTTAAAATCTTATTTAGAAAATGAAGAATTTTTGTTATTTCTTGATACTTTTAAATTAATATTTGAACAAACTGATCTTATTTTTCGAATTTTACAACATAAATTCACTAATATAATTCATTCAAGAGATCGTTTAACACATCTCATTGATAAAATTAAAGTTTCCGTTATACAGAATTTCATTTTAATATTTTATTTGGAAATTATTCAACTGATGAGGCTTCTCCCGTGAAAAGGAGGAAAACATATAATTTGGTAGACAAGAAACTACATTATAAACAACTTTTTTATGAAATTTTAGATACTATTAAAGGTCAAATATTGAGATTCGATTTTCCGATTTACATGAATTGAAGTTTTTCGATTTGACGAATAGAAGATTTTTCGAATCTTCTTCAAAAGAGTTTCTCAATACACTTTCAGATAACTTAGTTCTAAAATATAATTTTTTTGATAAAATAGCGCTGCACAATGAATTATGCGTTGTATACTGGGATAAAGATATTTTAGGCCAGTACGACAGTCACGCCGATATGATAAAATATAAAAATATATGATAGTTAATGATTTGCAACAAGTCTTACCACAGTTTTATAAACTAATTTGTTTGACAGTCACCATTCCTGTCACGTCGGCATCGGTGGAGAGATCATTTTCTACTCTCAAACGAATTAAAACATACATGCGAAATACAATGGGCCAAAATCGTTCATACAATGTTAGTTTAATGTCTATTGAAAAAGATTTAGTAAAACACTTAAAACATAATGATACATTTTATGATAATATTATTGATCATTTTTCGTAAATTAAAGACCGTAGAATTTCGTTAATGTATAGAAAAGTTGATAAAATTAATAACAAAAAACAAAATATGAAAAATTCCAAAAAAAAAGAAAAAAAATTAAAAATCCAAAAAAAAATAAAAAACAAAAAACGAACGAAAAAAAAATTTGTGGGCAAGAGAAACTCTATACCTCCACGTTGCTTCTTGCTGGGTAACAATCAATTTTGTCACTGAAGGTTAAATTAATTGGCTGAATAGAGCATATCTTTACAAAAACGTTTTATGTCCAGCCTCCTCTCTCAAAAAGTTCACGAGCCGCCACTGATAAGAAGGGGATTTTGTACAACACAAAATCAAATGTCGGTTGAAGTAGCCTACCTTCACTATAAATGACTTCAAAAGTGAAGAAATATGTTCGTTCAAGCATTGCTTAGGTACTATTAGTTAATGGTTCGTGTGATACATTTTCATATAGACAGTTATTTTCTGTTGTTCTGTAACAGTTGACAACTTCATTGCTAAAATAGAATAGGATTTCTTGATATATCATCAATGTGGATACAGAAAATCATGATTATATAATTAAATGTTAATAGAGCGACATATTATTGTTTGATAATTTGCAATCATTCGTATATAACCATACTCTAGGTCTGCCATCTAACAGCTGAACTCCTAGTCAGTTGCACGTAATATATGAAAATTTCTACTCGAATACTTGTGAAAGTAATAAACTATAAAAAGTTCACACTGTGGATTCACTATGAAACTATAAATAAGGAATAATCAGCCGTATCCACTACAGATATTATTTAAGTACTGAGGACTTTTCGGCTACCAAATATTCATCATTGTGAAACACTGGATGTTTTAACTACTGACTACTAGATGGCCTCCATAAATCGAATGAAACAAGCAATGAGTATTCCACACGACCGTATTCAGGATATATCTACAATCTACATGATAGAAACAACTAGTTCAACGTTGAATGGTCTTAATAAATAGAACCCATGTCTTTAGATAAGTGAATGATCTACCTGTGTATTCAACACAGTAGCTCAAACCTCAATGAATTTCGGAGGTAGTGTAGAAAATTGAAATACTAACAAAGCTTTATTGTTTGCTCTCGAAGAATAATAGTTTTTCAATCTCTATAATACGTACAGATCTCACAGGGGTGAATGAATTATTGCATCTGGTCTGAAACTAGACAAATGAAATGTTAAACGGCAACTAGTTGATTGAACATAATAAGTAAGTTCAGCTTAGATAAAATTTCAGGATAGTTGATGCAGTAAAAATGAAGTGTGATCAATTGAACACGTGACTTGCCTCACTTGTTAGAAAATAGCTTTCGAACACTCCTGCGGTTCAAACGGAAATGATTGTAGAAACAGAAAATATTTTGAAAATAATTAGAAATCGAAACGTATTATATTATACTGTATGTTGCGTTAAAATTTTATTCAAATGGTCTACATACAATAACGCATTTCACAACTCTGTTTTATACTGACATACCTGCTATCAGGTTGACACACCATGATATAATCAGCCATGCTCATACTTGTTGTCACATGAGCTATCAAAATATGCCACAGAGTAAAGTCATAAAATAGACTGTGACTTCACATCGATGACGTCACTTCAATCTTAGTATGAAAATTTCAGACACAGATAAATATAAACGAGTGATACATATTCATAACCAGATAAACACGGTTGTCATTATGATTGAAAAATTACTATAATGGCATTCGAAAAACAGAAGATGGATGTCAAGAATACCACTCGAAACACACACGCATGCCCACACGCACAAGCAAATCAGACATACTGACTTCAACTAAGACACAGGTTAATCCATCCACCTGCACAACCTGTATTATATACCCTGGCTTTGAGCTCCACACTCGTTTCAGATTCAAAGGAGATATCTGGAAATCTAGAACCTTAAGAATTCGATGTTATGTGGTTCAAGCTTGATAATCACAAATAGACAAAATGTCTGTTGTCCCTATTTATAACCAAACGTATCAGCTCATGGTAAACTCTTATAATTTGCTTCCCTGAAACTTGACCTCATTCAGCAGTACTATCCTGCAGCTGAAACTATCATCATTACGGATTACAACGTACACAACTCCGCTTGGCTCAGTTCTCAAATAAGACGGATGGCGCTGGGCAATAGGCTGAGGTCTACGTCATCTCATATGGTCTCGAATATATAATTAATGAAGCAACAGGGATCCCTGATAACAACTACCTATCATTATGCCTATATGCTTCACTTATTCCTCACTAACAATCCAGATCCCTATAAAGTAAAAGCCTGTGCACCATTGAGAAACTATGAGAACGCGATGTGCCGAGGGGATCTATGATATTATCAGGCTAGAAATGGAAACTTACATACCCCATACCGTCAAATTACCGATATCTAGTTAACGATGGTTTAGTAGAATCTGTTCTAGCGCCGTCGCTCCAAAACCAACATCATACCGTCTTTGGCGCGGTAACCCATGCCTGGAGACCATAACAGAACATGTTGAAGCCAGTAATATGTGCAATGAAACAACAAACGCTTGGGAAGAGGCATATAATGCCAAAATAAGTTCAAAGCTTATCGAATATCTGAATGACTTCTGGTCATTTCGGACCTTCACTATAGACATTGTTAGAAATTTCACTTCACGTATATTCCCTCCTCTAACCAACGATTATGGCACACTGACTACTACACCACAAGAAAAAGTCAACCTTTTCATTGGATTGTTTCCACTTTGTATCTACAAATGAAGAACTCTCATAATATTGCTGCCATCGATAGCGATATGCCTGAGATTGTCTTCCGTCAGCGCACAACTAGGTGCATTCTGCTTGATCTCAATACGACAACAGTCTATGGGGCCAGACGCTATTCCACCTGTCGGTCTCTTGGTATGTGCGCCTAACTTAACACCAGTTTTCTGCAGGTTAGTTACCTTATTATACAAACTTGGTTTCTTTCCTTCCAGCTGGAAGACAGATCGAGTCCAACCAATTAAAAAAAAGAAGGAAAGAAGGCCCTTTCTAATAATTATAGGCCCATCGCACTATTATCTATGATCTCTGAGGTGATGAGAATTCAATCTACATGGAGCTTATCCAATACCTAAAGAGCTCCAAAATCGTGAATGACCGGCAATATGACTTTCGTTGCGAGAGATCAACAGGAGACCTGCTTGCCTACGTAACACACGCATGGCAGAAATCTATTGAAAAATATGGAGAACCTCTAACTATATCATTGAAGATCTCTAGAGCTTTTGATGAGTCTGGCACCAAAACCTTATTGGGAAACTTCCATCATATAGCTTGCCGCCTCAACTTTGTCGCTTAGTATCGAGTTTTCCCTCTGATGAACCACTCCATGTAGTGGCTGACGAAGTATCCTTCGATACAATGACTATTAATGCTGGTGTTCTGCAGGGATCTGTCTTGACCTCAACTTTGTTTCATACGCACCCTGTACCTCATAAATTTTATTCACAAGAGAGCTATTATTATGATTGATAATGTCACATTTACGCGTTCACTGACCTCTCTAGAACATTGTGGAAAGGTGGACGACCTTCCTTTCCTCTATAGATATTCATATGATCTGTGTTCATCAGAAATCTCGTCTATTATTCCACCACAAGATTTGTCAATCAGGCCGACTAGACGACCTGAAGCTAGTCACACCTTCATTGTCAAGCTCGACACCTGCCGAACTTCTGCCTGCCAGTTTTTCTATCGAACAGCGAAGTTGTGAAGTTGTGGAAATCTTCGCTCAGTGAGCTCTACCCGTATGCCCTAAAATCTCCACAATTTCAAAACATATTTCAATGTCTATCTCCTCTCCCAGCACTCCAACGTTGGCCCACACGATGTTCTTTGATCATTATAGGTTTCCTTTTCGTGTAGTCAAAATATATAGAAATACCAAATTCAATGTTACAAATCTAGCTTTCAACGACTTTTTGTAATTTTGAGCTACTATCCTTCACATACTTCTGAATCTATAGTGCTAAAAGGCAACAAATGATATGATACAAAAAACTATACAACGGTTTCCGAAGTAATTCTTAAAATAAGTTGTTATTGACCTGAAGCAAAATGCAAGTTAAATGTTAAGAACGTAGCCATGGCAACTTTTTTTCGGTTTTCTAAAATCATATTTTATAGTTTCAAAATCAAACTCGAGCCATTCCTTTATTTGATAATTATTATCGTTCACTATTTGCGTTTGTTGAATAATCCAACAGGAATCCGTAGAAATTCAAATATCTCATGCCGAATAAAATTTTATGAATTTATGAAGCCTAATATATAAAACAAATTCACAAAATGCTCTGAATAGACGTATATCAATTTTAAATCGTAATTAATGATGAAAAGCTCACTGACTCGCTTCTGGAACCTTTTTAAAATTCAAAAATTTTTGGAACAAATTTCGTTCAAATTTTGAATATTTATGCAGATTCTGTTCACTTGCCCTGGACAAAAATTGACAGGGTGATTTTGTTCAATTCACTGTATGATATGATTGCTTCTCTAAGATCCTATCGATAAAAAAAATAGGCGTTCCAGACCTCCAAGCAATTGAAGAAGGCATCAATCGTAAGATTGATGTATTCATGGGTTTCATTCGGAAATCATTGAGGCCAAATCTTGTATCGTCACGAGTATTTGCTGATTACTACTTGTGATTATTACAAATTCTTATCAGACAATAGATGTTGCAAAATTGTTAGTGTTAACAGTCTTAACATTGAGAAAATATTTGCGTATGACGAATCACTTTATTATGCTTTATCTTATTTTATAAGCGTCTCCTAAAGCGATAATTATATTCTCAGTGTTATGTGATTTTCCTCTTGTGTTCCTACGTGAGTTGACAGATCTTAAAGAATATTTATTACTAACTGTAAGTGAACTTCTGATTTGAAACTGGTTAATGTATGAGTTGAATAATTGTGATCGAACTTCGATGATTGTAAACTTGCAGTAAATTATTGAAATTCCAATCTTTATTATTGCAACTTTCACAAAAATTTTCATGAACTTGAAAATGTGTTGGAGTTTCTGAATGGCAATTTCAAAAATTTAAAATGTATGTTACATACTTGCATTACATTGTTTTCATTAACTGACCACCTTTTTCGAATCTGCGTAAGTTGACTTCACCGTAATTTCAAAATTGATGACTCCTCACAAATGATTTTCTCATGAGGTCGCCCTCATGTGTAAATCTTTCATTTGACTGAAATCACGTAACTTCTACATAATTCTCTAACATTTTCCAATAGTGTCCTTGCTCTAGGTAATTTTGATATTGATTTTCAACCAATTTGTGGAATAAGTTCATATTGTCTGGAAGTAATCACCACATGATACTAGAATCCAATACGTGTCACATATGTTTTGTTGTTGCTTTCTTCAACAATTATTAATTGAATTGAACAGTTCGTATTTATCTGACGACACAATATGAGAATTGAAGAAGTTTATCATCACACTTCTAAAATAGGATATAATCGGTTAGAAATGTAAATAAAAGAACAGTCACTTTTGAGGCGAATCAAGATCGTGGGGAACATATCTGTTTCTCAACTAAATTGGAAGCATCAGCACATTCCATTTAGTAAGTTTACAAATTTTATTTTTTATGAATTTATGATTTGGTTTTCAGGGAAAAAAATTAAAATGATGATCTCTCTTGATGCAGATTATGTTTCAATGGAATTGAGGAAAATGAATTACGCAATTTGAGAAAGTTACAAGCTATTCATTCATGGCAAGAACTTAGTTCTTCAGTTCTGTTAAGCGAAAGAACACCCAGTTATCCGAATCAGCTACATGATAGATTGATTCCTTAGGTAATAGTTCAATGGTCTATTGAGACTTTACAACTCAAACAGTTCAGCTTACATAATTTGCCTTTTGGTTATTCTGGTCTTAAATATATTGCCTACGTGCTACGTTCATTTTGTATCTTTTCAAACATTAATATTTTCAAATTCTCTGAAATGCGTCCCAATGGTAATCAAAAACGGGAAATCAATATACATCATTCGGAATTATTACTGTGGTCCCTCCATGATCAAGCTAGTAATACTTGCCGTAATCGCCCATTCAAATGCTTACATATAAGCTCTAACTTCATCTTGGTATATTCGATTTGTAGATGAAAATTAAACATCTTTAGTTTCTTCAGACACTAATGTTGAATTGGTTAACTATGTTATAGCAGATGTAATGCAGAGATGGATAGTGTTTCTCCGTTTGTAATCCACATAGACTGTGTAAGCATATTTTGCGGCATAGCATGGAGACAATTCTGAGACTAACACCCCCCTACAGCAGGATAACCGCTTGATATGACAAAATACGAATATTAGGGGAGTATGAAACTTCGATAGAAGGATGGAGACTCTTTGAAGTTGCAACACTTATTACTCATGGTACTAAGTCTAAAGCTGAACTGCAGGAGGCTGGATGGCTAGAGATTGGATGAGAGGATATAGGATACCTAGACTAATTTCTAATACAATGGCTTGTATGCAGCCGGCCGCACTGACCACCACCAGCATACTCTCCACCAATTCAACCTCCCTACTAGCCGCTACGTAGAACAAACCCGTCAGTTCTTTCTGCTACTTCAGAATACTGATATATACAGAAAAGTAACTGCAGACGTGTTCCCAAGGCTCACAATATGTGATCCTAGTGATATTTTGCGGTAGGAAGTCAAAAAATTCGACACTCATACGTGCGTAGTTCAGGAACTTTTCGAGGTACTATCTCATTCTTATAGACCCTTGAATACTCACCACTCAGCTCTTTGACTGTATTGTTATCATACACTCATGATTTTACCTCATGATTACAATCTTTGTCAGAGATATGGAGTTTCACAAAGAAGAAGGCACTTGGCAATTTTTGGAAGAGGCATAGTATTTTACAAACACAATAAACTTATGACGGTAGACGTATGACAAACTACGAAGAAGGATGAACGAGATTGCAATGCATACGCGGAATATCAATCATCCATCCCGCTAGCCAATCAGCCACACTCCTGCAGTGCGGGCTTAGACTAGAGCATATGAGTGAATATACCAGTAAGTTTCAAGAAAAATCTTACACAATTGAGAAACGTGCATAACTCTATCCGGACAAGGAATTCAGAAAGAAGGACACAGCCATTGAAAGTTGTATGGCAATTGGAAAATATGTGATTGAATTGACGTTCCAAAAAATATGTAGGCAAATATATTGATTATTGGCAAATTGTGAACAATTATGATGTTTCAAAAGCTATGAGTGAAAATATGATTATATTGTGAGATGTGCTTAGTGTAAATTGGACCTTCTTTCTGTAGTCTTTAGGTCCATACACGAGTATTGTGTATGTCTGTTATATGTATATGGTTCTATCAAGTACGTAGAAAAGTAAAAATACCCAGGCATATAATACGAATCGTAAATTCGGAAATTGAATTCCTTAATAACCTCATTGCATTAAAATCAATCAGCAATCTGATCAGAAGTAAATGGATAATAAATAATTAAATGAATGAGTACTTGAAAGAAACGCGGCAATTATGATAAAATGAAAAGAAAAAGTGTGGTGCAACAATCGTTAAGCAATAATTGTTGTTATTGGAGTAAAAAGTTGTATTCTGTTCTATTCACATTCAACTATTCTATATGAATAAATTCTGATGTAGTAAATGCCGATCTTTTAAATTATATACAGGTGGCCATGATATTCCTTTTTGAAAATTTAGTAACGTACAGTGTTGCCGCTCCCATTAAAAAGTAGCAGATATTTGATATTTTAATTGAAATACCCTATTTGTATTGCTATATTTGAATTATTCTATGTTTTTATGAATAACTTTACTTGTAGAAAATCAAAGCGGTTTTTAAGATATTAATTATTATTACATTATACATAAAAATTCTCGGGAAATAGGTCACATTAACACTTTGTTTTAAATTCGTCTTTACGTACGTTTCGGTATCACGACCATCATCAGAAGACTTATTACATCAAAAAGGGTTTATTAAAACTAATTATAGCACAAGCGTCTATATCGCACAAATTTCAATTGAAAAAGCCCACGCCGTCGAAACGAACATAACCACGAATAATCGAAATTGTATCGTCAATATTAAAGTATAAAAATTTTTGTAACAAGAATCCACTATTCAGTAATATTCTTATAATATACAAGCGCATGTTGGTATAGTCTCATAACAACTGAAGATCGGAGTTATTATGTTGAGTACCTACTTTCGAACCAGATGTAATGAGGTACTTGAAAAAGGTTCCAGACCTGTACTGGAATATTACTATTACGCATTCTTCCTAAAATATACTTTTAACATTATAAAGACGCATGTAGGAATTTGCAAGAGTTTTAATTGATTAAATTAGTATAAATCTGACTTAATTCCTGACTATCATTCCTATGATTTACAGATTTGGAATCACGTTTTATGTGAATCATCTCCAGGATAGATCTTTTATAATAATTGGTTTCCTCATTTAAAATATCAACATTTATGTAATCAAATTAATGGTTATAATCAAAGCAGTGCATAGCAAGGGCGGTGGAATTTTCTAAGTTATTATTTCTTGTGCTATACTTATGGCCATACATTCTTTTTTGTAAATATTGTTTAGAGATTCCAGTATGAGTCCCATCATCATAAAAAACCCTTTTTGACGTAATAAGTCTTCTGATGATGGTCGTGAGACCGAAACGTACGTAAAGACGAAAATTTGAAACAAAGTGTTAATGTGACTCATTTCCCGAGAATTTTTATATATAATTCATATTGGGTCAAGAATCTTTATTATTATTATTACATATTTTTTGTTGACAAAACATTGCTTTGAAAAATCTTCAGATGTTTATATCTCAAAATTTCCAAGAGTCCCGGTCATAATCAAATATCATACAAAGCTTTATGTATCACAATTCAATTTTGAGTGTACAAAATAGTTCAAAAATAATTTCATTTCATTGGGATGGAACAACAACATAAATATAATTTTTTTCAATAGAATGAATGAATATTATATCTTGTTCGGAAAGCCATTCAAATTCGCTACTTCTCTACGGATAGTGTTCTTATACCCATCCTCAACAGTTTGATTGACTTATGAGCGTTTATTTGGCAAAAATTGTGATAAACAGCAATTAATATCATTTCACGAGTAGTATAGTCTCAATAAGTAGGTTATTCATAGCTTATAAGACCACTTAGTCAATAGAGGTATATCGCTAAATGATCAAAATAATGTGAGAGTAGGAGATGATGGCTAGTGTTTTTCAATAATAATAACCATTCAATTAGGTTAATAATATCGTTCGCATAAGATACCTTGAATAAAATATATGGGTGAATGAAATTCCGAACCAATAGAGTCGGAATATTATCGAACAAGGTTTGCAACTTTTACATACAATCTTGAAATTTATTCAAGAATGTGTAGTTCAGTGTACCACTACTAGTGGAGTAAATCTGGCAAATGGTTGGCGAAAATCTTACGATGCTTAGCGACCCGGTGGAGAATGTTTGTTGTGGTACCAATAACAGCCCCCTGGAATTTCTATTTCCCAAATTGGGTGCAACCCTTTTTTTGGCCAAAAAGTTTTTTTGACATTTTAAAGGGTAGTTTTGCAAAAAAAAAAAATGTCTCTGGTGGTATTGAAAATTAAGAAACCAAAGTAAGTAGAACCCTTCCATTGTCAATGTCTAAGGAACTTCCAGTCCGAATTTCAAGTTGATCCGAGCTCCCCCCTCCCCGAAATAGATATATATATATATATATTTTATATATATATATATATATATATATATTATATATATATATATATATATATATATATATATATATATATATATATATATATATATATATACTCATATATGCAAGGAATCTTGCGTAACGGCTAACTCGGTCATTTTTCAACCGATTTGGCTGAAACTTGAACTGAAGATAGACGTTATGGTCTCAAAACTACTATCTAAATTTCAAGTGAAAATGTTTGGACAGTTTTCCAGAAATTCAACTTGAAGTCAATTTTTAGCTATTTTTCAAATTAGAGAATATCTCATGTCATTAACATTCGATCTGTACCTGCTTTACGGGAAAATGTAGGTATTCGCGTTAGGTTCTCGCGGACGTAATGTGTAGAACTGGATATATATATATATATATATATATATATATATATATATATATATATAACTTAAGAGATATAGAATTAAATTTTCTGAATTATGAAGATAACTTAGATAATTTAACATAGGATTATAAAGATGAATAAACGTAAAAGATTGAACCATAGGCGGGTTCAATCTTTTACGTTTATTCATCTTTATAATCCTATGTTAAATTATCTAAGTTATCTTCATAATTCAGAAAATTTAATTCTATATCTCTTAAGTTACATACACGATAGTGGCCAATTAGGCAAAGAAACTTTAAACTTGTTTATAATTAACCAGAACAATTCTCAGTCAGTTCTATTGAAATATATAAGAACCGGGATGCTGTCATTTGAATAAGAACTGTCAAGTAACTGCCAACCATAGCAGTACTAACCTACAATCCTTACTTCAAAAAAACGACTGAACTTGAGATGAATGTGCGTGAATAGTTGATCTATGGTAGGGCATCGAATCGCATTGTGTTCATCAATGATCTACTATCCTTTCAGAGGTTTATATTTACAAAAATATAAAAATCTAACAGGACCGAAGTGGTGTAATTGGTAAACACCCTGGACTAGAAATCCAGAAATGTGGGTTCGAATCCCGCCTATGGTTCAATCTTTTACGTTTATTCATCTTTATAATCCTATGTTAAATTATCTAAGTTATCTTCATAATTCAGAAAATTTAATTCTATATCTCTTAAGTTACATACACGATAGTGGCCAATTAGGCAAAGAAACTTTAAACTTGTTTATATATATATATATATATATATATATATATATATATAAAATTGCCTAATTGGCCACTATCGTGTATGTAACTTAAGAGATATAGAATTAAATTTTCTGAATTATGAAGATAACTTAGATAATTTAACATAGGATTATAAAGATGAATAAACGTAAAAGATTGAACCATAGGCGGGATTTGAACCCACATTTCTGGATTTCTAGTCCAGGGTGTTTACCAATTACACCACTTCGGTCCTATTAGATTTTCATATTTTTGTAAATATAAACCTCTGAAAGGATAGTAGATCATTGATATATATATATATATATATATATATATATATATATATATATATATAATTGCCTAATTGGCCACTATCGTGTATGTAACTTAAGAGATATAGAATTAAATTTTCTGAATTATGAAGATAACTTAGATAATTTAACATAGGATTATAAAGATGAATAAACGTAAAAGATTGAACCATAGGCGGGATTCGAACCCACATTTCTGGATTTCTAGTCCAGGGTGTTTACCAATTACACCACTTCGGTCCTATTAGATTTTCATATTTTTGTAAATATAAACCTCTGAAAGGATAGTAGATCATTGATGAACACAATGCGATTCGATGCCCTACCATAGATCAACTATTCACGCACATTCATCTAAAGTTCAGTCGTTCTTTGAAGTAAGGATTGTAGGTTAGTACTGCTATGGTTGGCAGTTACTTGACAGTTCTTACTGTACATAAAGTAAGTATTGGCTACACAGTGTTTGGCCAAGTCAATAATGTATCCTTCCGGTTTGTATTTATGTTGGATGATCTCTAGGGCTTCGTTTATGGGTACTTGTGTGAACAAGGATGCTACGTCGAAGCTTACTAATATGTCGTCAGGTCCTACTATTTGCATATCTAGAAGTTCGATAAAGTGTTCCGCGTTCCTCACATACGATGATGCTGTCTCAACGGTGCGGTTGTAACTTCTTGGCTAGGAATCTTGCTAATGCATGTGATGGTGAGCCGATAGAGGTTACTATTGGTCTCAGAGGTACTGCTGGCTTGTGTATTTTTGGGAAACCATACAGTTTCGGACATCTGGATGATTTTTCTCTTGGAATGAGATGTAACTGTAACTCAGGGTCGATATGAGATGCCTTGATTTTCGCTTTCGTTGTTTTCTCTAGATATGTGGTGGGATCAGACCTAATCTTCTTGTAAGTCGGATCGTCCAATAGCGCAGCCATCTTGGTTCTGTAGTCATTTGTGTTCATGACAACGGTTGCATTTCCTTTATCTGCTGGTAGGATGATGATGCTTTCGTTCTCTCGAAGAGCTTTCAGTGCTAGGAACTCGTCGTGTGAAATGTTCCTTTTAGGTGGCTTCGAGGTTCGTAGAATACGCGACACATCTTGGCGAATAATCGGATCAATACCCGAAAATCCAGTTCTACATATATATACATATATATATATATATATATATACATATATATATATATATATATATATATGTATATATATCATATCATATATCATATATCAACATATCTGTTGCCACTCTGGAAGACCCGTTTTGCCATCACATCAGGCACACGACGAGTCTTGACAGAGTTGGTAACATTCAAGAGGGGAGTTTTCCAAGGAGACTCCTTGAGTCCCCTCTTGTTCAATATCTCACTGCTGCCACTCTCCATTGCTTTAAGACGGACTCATGGATATTACTCTGGACCACCGAACGACCGGAGGCATCAGATCACCCATTTATTTTACGTGGATGATTTGAAACTTTATGCCTCTGGGGAGAAGAACCTCCATCAATCTCTCAATGTGGTTCAGGAATATACACGAGCCGTAGGCATGGAGTTGGGATTGGACAAATGCGCAGTGTTTCATTTGAGGAGAGGACGATCTCCGGAAGTGTACGAGAATATGCAGCTTGCCGACGGAAGCATCTTTAAACACCTCGATGCTGGAGAGACCTATCGATACCTGGGAATTGAACAGCGTCCTAATTATGACGCTTCCCAGGTAAAGGTGGCTCTCCGCGGCAAATACAGAAACCTTGTTCGAAAGATTTGGTCTTCCGAACTTTCGAGTGGGAACAAGGTGTCTGCAACAAATATGCTTGCCGTTCCAGTCCTGCTCCACTCTTTTGGAGTGGTGAAATGGACGGTCGATGAGCTGCATAGACTCGATAAAGACACCCGGAAAATGATGCATATCCATCACAGTTTGCATCCTAGATCGTCCGTTTCCCGTATTTATCTCCCACGTCATCGGGGAGGTAGGGGACTCCTCAGTCTGGAGGGTCTGCATCGAAGTGTGGTTCTGAGTATAGCTTGTAAAGTTCTTAGGAGCTCGGACCCCCTCCTGTGCCTTGTTAAAAGTCACGAATTGGCCGGAGTGAGGGCATTTATCGTTAAGGCAGCACAAAAAGCTGCGGAAGAACTTGGTCTCGAATTTCAGATCAGTCGAGAAGGCCGACTAGAGGGCAACCTCGAGCTCCTACCTTCTCGCCTGAAAGCCCAGATAAATGCTGCGGAGCAAGATCTTACGCTCAGGCGGCATGTTGACAAGCCGATACACGGTGTTTTCTATCGAAACATCGAAACGCTCGGCTTGTCAACTAGGCTGACCTTCGGCTACCTAAGGTCAGCCGGGCTTACATCCGAGACTGAGGGATTTACCGCAGCTTGCCAAGATGGCGTAATTAACACCTTGGTCTATCGCCGCAATGTGATGGGTGTGCAGGTCCCTGATGTCAGCTGCAGGGCCTGTCGAAAGGTGCCTGAGACGCTTTTCCACCTTCTGTCGGCATGTCCGGCAAAAGCGGCCTCGGCGTACACCCATCGCCATAATGCGGCCCTACGGGTGCTGTATTACCATCTAAGGCACTCGTACGGAATAGACCAAGAGCCGGTGCTGCCTTACATGCCAGGAGATATTGAGTCCGTTGTCGGAAACGAAAAATGCCAGATCTTCTGGAATTATCCGTTTCCGACCGTCAGGTCCATACAAGCAAATAGGCCTGACGTTGTCCTCCTCGATAAACTAATCAAGACTATGTATGTCATCGAATTCTCCGCTCCGGCAGAGAAGAACATAGTCTTGAAAGAGGAGGAAAAATGGACAAAATATCAAGATCTCCTGTTCGAGCTCCGCACGCTATACCCAGGCCACAAGGTCGTATTAGTGGTTCTGATCATCGGTGTTTTGGGCGGAATTCGGTCTTCGCTGCGTTCAAACTTGAAGATCATTCCGGCCTGTAGGAACTCGGCGCAGATCTTGATAGACCGGATGCAAAAGGCAGTCATTCTGGGTTCAATTAGAATACTTAGGGCACACGATTTAGGAACCTGAAGCTACTTACCGACCGGTGGGGAGGAGTAGCTTCGGTTAACCGCCTTTTAGGTTTTTCTGGCGCGACTGCTGCGCGATGTCGTCGGAGCTCGCAGCAGCCCCGACCAGGTTTGAATGTAAAAAAAAAAAAAAAGTATATATATATATATATATATATATATATATATATATATATATATATATGTATATATATATATGTATATATATATATATATATATATATATCTATTACGGGGAGGGCGGAGGTCGGATCAACTTGAAATTTGGACTGGAAGTTCCTTGGACATTGACAATAAAAGGGTTCTACTTCGGTTTCTTATTTTCAATACAACCAGAGACATTAATTTTTTTTGCTGAACTACCCTTAAAAATATCAAAAAACCCCTTTTTGGCCAAAAAAAAACGGTTGCACTCACTTTGGTAAATAGAAATTCCAGGGGGTTGTTATTGGTACCCTAACAAACACTTCCCACCGGGTCGCTAAGCATCGTAAAATTTTTGTCAACCTTGCCTTTTTTCTCGCCAGATTCACTCCACTATACTGCCAACTTCAATTGACTATGAATATATGTTGAATTATTCTATCGGTTGAAACAAATTTGAATTTCAATCTTCCGCTGGTGAATAGAATCGCTGCTTTTTATTAATATCTATAATAGATATTCTTATCATTTTCCTATCATCCTGTTTCAATTATATGTACCATATGCTATACCGAATGTGCTGTTTTGAGATTGTTTGTATGTATGAACAGTAATGTACACTGTGAGGCGTGTAATAAAGCTTTCCATGATGGTTCTTGACATATTTCAAATTGAGAAAATGTGCCTCACAATAACTGTTCTATTCTGAAAATCCTGACTATACCTTCGGCAAGACACATTACGTACTTTAAGTTTTTTATTACATTGAATTTCGAATCCTGGCTAGAGTATTTTGTTGTTTCAATATAAGTACATTATCCATGATGTAAAACTAAACACTACCATGTCGATATCATATCGTTACTCGAGTTTCAACGTTATAACGTTGAGATGGTGTTTAAATACAATTAAAATAACTTCTATAAATATACTTATCGGTAGGTAGCAAAGGATAACTGCTATCGGTAATTCAAGAACATAGAGGATTATTACTATGAGATTTCATGGTGGGCTTCAACACTCTAATAATGAAGAATTTTTATTATCAGCATAGTGTGGAAGCTAATCAGGACAATAATTCGTAGAATAAATACGTTATATAGCTCCAAATAGTGGTGGATAAATGAGGGTTGGGTCTGTTTTATCATTATTGTTTGTAAATTTTCAGAAGATATCAGAAAGCGTAGTTACAAACACAAAAACAAAACCCTACTTCATAATGATCAAACACAGACCTAATTTATTCATCATTATTTAAAGGTATGTAATGAATTTATTCCAAGAATTATTGTCCTGATTAGCTTCTATACGCTACTGTTAATAGCAATTTGTGATTATTAGAATGTAAAAACCCACCATGTAATCCTATAGTAAGAATCCCCTTATGAACCACATTAATTCTTCGCTATACCTACAGATATTTATATTTATAGTTGAAGTTATGTAATTTAATTGTATTTGAATACCGTCTGAGCATGGCATAATAACGCTGGAGCTCGAGTAACGAAAGTTACAAACAAAAGTGATGTCAACATAGTAGTAATTTTATTATATGAATACAATTTTATATCACGTAGTAACGATAGAATTTTTCCGAAGTACACTACTTAGGGAAAAAATGAATGATCCTCATGAAGAAGTTTCAATAAGTAAAGTATATTCCGAATTCCATTTGATACTTAATACTCATACATTATAATAACTAACTGATGGGACTTGTGAGATCTTCGAATGTTGGAATTGAAAGCATTAAATGCTAAAACGGTAATTCACATGATTTCACAATTCTGTATAGCTTTTATGTAAACATTCATCCATAAATCGAAGATAACAACCTTAGTAACAGTAATGACATAGTAACCTAATCTATTTATGGAGCGGAACGAGCGTAACAAGTGGAACTGTTTGGCATCCACTCAAATGGGAAAATGCTATATCCGAGTTTTCTCGGCCGCCTTCTAACCACTCAATTGATTGATATGTGATATGTGATATATGTGCTGCCTATCTATACGGATGTCTGAACTAATCGGTGAATATTTATTTGATGTTTATCGAAAATCAGACATACGATTAGTGCAGTAATTATGTCTCAGTTCAACAATAATTATATTTCATGAGATATGAATGTGTTAGTTCCAAAAATTCTAGCAATAAATTATCGTTTCATATCAATATTTACAATTCTAAAACACATACAGTTCGTGAATTTTGAAATTCAATCTCTGGCCAGTGTTATCAGACTTTTCCGGTACATTTTTTAGCGATTTATTTGTTAGTAAAGCCCTCCACATGCATCTTCGTCTCATATACGTCAACAATGCTTAGCTCAATCCAATCGTCGATGTCCGAAAGTTTCACCCAAGTGAATCGCGAAGTGAGTCCTTTACATCAGCTTAGAAATCATTTGCAAATTATAGTTTCCTCTGTGTCAATAAATTTCATTGTTTTATAGGTTATCAAATCGAAATACCCTTCTGTTTAGCAAATGTGTTTGAGCCTAGGCTGAACGCAATGAGGCGGTTTGCTATCAACTCAAATTGGACAATCCGGCATTTCTAGGTCGTTTTTAACCGATCAAGTTGAAATAATTTTGTACAAGACAGTTTGTTACTCATCATGTTAGATAATTAAACCTGGATAGGTTGGTTGAACGCTGACAGCAGCTTATACTACGTAACTACGACTTTGTCTGGAACACAGTACCTCAAGCAACGGAAATTATATTTTGCGGGAATGTCCAGTCTGTGAAGTGGGGAACTTACTCACTTCATTGCAGCAGTTCGAATCTGAAAAATTCTTTTTGCATGATGTTCTATGAACCATGAAGAGCATTCATGACTACTGAGCGACTCTTCAACCTCCCCCAATTCACCCCTATATGCTAAATTAGCCCTATTTGGAACCATTTCTTCAGATAATTTTTAATTTATCAAAATATGAAAGCTAAACCTCCAAAATGGGTTCTAGGAGTTGTTTTGGGTCGCTGAACACGAATCCGAAGACCAGAAAATTCATTCAATGGACAGAAATTGGAGAAATTTTATATTTATTTTCACTTATAATATCACAAGAGCTTAAATTACTTCCGAAAGAAAATTTCCAGGAATAATTTAAGCTTGCGTGGTATTCGGTAAGAAAATTTCACACCATAATTTGGAAAAAAATCATTAATCCAATCCGACATTTTTAATTAATTTCACTGCTTGTCAAGTCCACCATGTTTCGTTAAATAAAAAATATTACCAACTTTAGTTACACCAAATGCTAAAACTCAGATGGGTATTAGATCAGTCTATCGCCCTTTTATAATTTTAGGTCACCAAAGGTGGTAGAAATGTATTTTTTGTTAAAGTAATCCATAACACTTCTAATGTGAAAAATATAATATTAACATGGTTTGTTGCAGTAGGTGGCCGTGATATAGGCGGCCATGCTTTTGACAGATGAGGTTTATATTGGTAAATTACATTGAGTTACTGTATAGTAAACCAGCAAACAAAGATATCCTTATGTAAAATATTTCTTGTAAGCGTTAAACAATTTGAGAAAAATGAAATGCTTTGAAAACTACAATTTATGTAAATACTGCAAAGAGTTGAGTCAAGTGCAAATATGTCATCCAAAATTAATATATTTAACGAATTTAATGGAAGATTGCGACCAGGAAGCGTTAGAGTTGAATGGTTTGTTTACGAAAATCCAAGAAAGTCTGCTGCAGATGGCAATATGGCTTTTTGCGTAAAAGAGATTTGAACAAAATGGTTTCAAAATATTACATATATGTCTTAAAACACAGACATCTAATTTATTCGTCACCTTCCCATTCACCATTAAGAAGAGAGGATGGGTTAGAATTCAACATTTAAATCTTACTATGTTTGTAGATCCTACGTTTTTTGAAATATAAATTGTTAATGCATAATAATTAAACAAATTTGTGTTTTCTGTTTGATGAAACTTTATAGCGAATAATAAATAATAATGTTAATTCTTATAGAAATTTTGCATTATTCACAGGTATATCTACAATATTTAATGGTTGTAGATCATATGTTTACCTTTTCAACTGTCAAAAAATTTCCACTCAAATATCGTGGCGCCACGAAAAAATTTTCAGAAATTTTTTTAGTTGCCATGGTAACTAGTCAAAATTAAGGCATCTTATTGGTTAAAAAGTAGAGGTGTGAAATTTTCACTCAAAATTACTGATTTTCCACGTGTTTATTGTCTTACACATAATAGAGGTTGACAATCGTGTATTTCTGGCCCAAGTAGCAAAAAACCAGGAAAATTAGCGGAAAAGTGGGGAAAACCTGGAAAGAAAATCTCTCCATATCATCGGAATTAATGTGTATTAAGTCACTATAGGGGTTCAAAAATATTATTTTCCGGATAAACTTGGAAAATTGTATTATCTCCTTTTTTTGATGGGATTTTTTGATGTGTTGACTCACGTATACGTTTTCGATGTCCATGCTAGATTACAAAAATTGAAAGTAATGCGAAAAAAATAATTATTTGATAATTCCGGAGGAATCGAAAAAAATTGCAAGGAGAAAAACTCCAACATCATCGAAATTACCGTATTTTTCCTTGTTATTTTCTTTTTCCGGAATATCCAAAAAAAATTGATTTCTTGGCATTACTTTTAATTTTTGTATAATTTAACATAGAACATCGAGAACATAAACGTAAATCAACACGACACTCAAAAAATTCTATTGATAAAAGGGAGATTTCATAATGAAATTGTCCACGCTCTTCCGGAAAATGATATTTTTGAACTTTGTAATTAACAAATTCGTAATCAGCGATCATAAGAATCTCTATAGTGACTCATCACATGATAATGACGTTAGAGTGTTTTCCTTGTAATTTTCTCCGATTTTTCCGGAATTTTCAAATAATAATTCTTTGGCATCACTTTTGATTTTTGTATAATTTAACATGAAACATCGGAAACATAAACGTAAATGAACAAGACACTCAAAAAATTCCAATAATAAAAAAGAGATTTCACAATGAAAGTTTTTCCGAAAAATTATATTTTTGAACTTTGGAATTAGCAAATTCGTAATTAGCGACCATAAATACCCCTACAGTGGCACAAGAATTTTCAAATTATTATTTTTTTTGCATTACTACATTACTGTCAATTTTTATAATTTAGCATGGACATCGAAAACATAAATGTAACTCAACACGGCACTCAAAAAATTCGTCATAAAATATTCCGCTTTTTTCCAGAAAATGATATTTTTGAACTCTTTAGTCAGCAAATTCCTAAATAGCGACCAAAGAAACCTATATAGTGACCTATCACAAGATAATTTCGTTGACATGGAAAGATTTTCTTTCCCGGTTTTCCATACTTTCCGCAAATTTTCTTGGTTTTCTGCTACTCTGGATCTAAATACGCGATTGTCAACCTATATTATGTATGAAATAATAAACACGTGAAAAATTAGTGAATTTGTGTGGAAATGCCTTTATTTTCCCGATTTTCCGGTAACTGAATGAATTTTGTGGAAAAATGTCCTCGGATTCATGTTCAGTTACCCAAAAAACCTACTACAATCCATTTTGGAGGTTCAATTGAGACTTTTTGGTTGATTAAAAATTATCTTGAAAATGAGGTTGAAACTAGGATTAACTTAGCATATAGGGGTGAATTGGGGAGATTGGAGAGTCGCTCAGTAGTCATGAATGATCTCATAGACCATAGAACATCATGCGAAAATTAATTCTTCAGATTCGACATCCTGCAACGAAGTTAGTTGGACGTCCCATTTCCCCACTTAAAGACTGGTCTACTACCGAGTATTCCCTAAGCTTACATTGTTCTCAATCAGATTACGTTGCTACTACACTTTAGTTTAGGATATTGTGACCAGCAAGTAGCCTATTTATTGTGCATATGTTCACTTAAGAACCATTGGTCCAGAGTTGAAAAACCAACTGGAACCCCGTTTCTGTCATAGATAACTTGCTGAATCATCCATCAATCACAAAGTCTCTCATATTTCTGGAAAGATGAGACTGAACGAGACAGCAACACACTAATTGGAGCCCCAACATACGATCGAATATACAGTGTCAATCACACCAGAAGGCAGGATATTAAAATCAGCTTTTTATATAAAAAGATATGGAACTAATATTCCCGTAATTAGAGATATCTGAATTGAATTCATTCGACATCTCAGCTGAATCAATCAGAATATTTGATATTCTGATGAAATAGTCATTCTTCATATGAAAATTAACGTTTTCATTCTTAGAATATGATTGAAAATCCCCTCTGCTTTTATCCGCTAATGTTTTGAAAACTATCTGGTTTATACTGGAAACTTTTTTCACATGTTATGATATTGTTTGACGCAAGTATGGAGTAGAATTTCTCCAGCGAAATCGTCGAAACTGAGGAGGGAACCAATATTTGTTATTCAAATTGTTACTGAATATCCAAGAATTATATGATAAAAATCCTTTCATTGTGGTCAATCTCAATCTTAATATTGTGAAAGCAGCTTATCAACATTAATTAATCTAGTTATGTCATGGTGATGAAACCAGGAAGATGAAAAATTTCATCCATCTCTTGAATCATGGTATGAATCATTTAAACTTGTTTCAAACTAAGCATTATAATAGAATATCAACTTTGCCTTGCTTATCTCAGACTGAATTATTGTACTTCAATTTCATAATGAATAGAACACCAGTACAAGTATTTTTCATCACATATTGTATTCATAATGTAGCTAGGTCATAATCAAGACAATTGCGTAACTTTATATTTTTCTTTCTAGGTTGAAACACAAATAAGCGATGAAACTATCAGTTCTATTAACAACCTTATGTCACATTATTGTTTGTTCAACAATATTTGCACAAGAGCTTGATAATGAAACATTACAGAACATTCCACAAGTGAAGCCAACAGAAGTAAACACAACATTATCATATTCTACTTCTGCTGGAGAAATAAATAATATCGAGGACTTAAGTCATAATTACGAATATGTTTTATACCTACAATACTATATCAAGGAAGTAGCAGTTCCGGATTATATTATATCAGCAGCCTACTCTTCTTCGAACGTACACAATTTAGTCACATCTGATATAATTCATTTACTCCGAATTGCAACCTACACTTTGGATGATACAATAAGATTGGCACAGAGTGTGAACAAATCTAGAGAGCAATTCACAGTAGATGATTTCAAATTTCTATTGGATTTTGTTAATATAACATTCCCAGTATTTTATGACAGAGTCAAAGCAGAATTGAACTTGGATGGACCAGTTATGATAAAAGTATTCGAAGCTGTGGGAATAGACCCATCCCAATTTTCAGCATCCATAACGTTCGGATCTCCAAATATTTTCGCCTTGTTGAAGAATGGTACATTTGGTGAAACCAATTTAAAACAGGCCTTGGCAGAGACTAACTATAATTCCAGCATCGTTCATAACATTGTGAGAGATGTATTTGTGAATCAGTTGAAATCAAATTCTCTTGAGTACTATAATTCTAAATTTTATGAACTAGGATCAGGAAAATCGGCCTATTATAACCTGTGGTACACGTTCAACGTTAGTACCGAAGATGTCTACTCTGTAGATAAATTTAGAGATATATTGATGAACATAACAAGTGATTTGAATAAAAACCTCAGTATAGGCTTACAGACTGGACCCAATAGAATAATCGTATACAAAAAAATTTATGAAAGATTTCATCACGTCGCTAATATTACCACTATTGTTGCACACTCTGGAACAAATTCCAGCATAATTCAAAACAATCTTACTGTGACTTCAACATCACCCAACAATTATGTTGCCTTACATTCAAATACGTATAGTAGGATCTTCGTGAAGACTCCTGAATTATTTGTTGAACACTTATCTAATTGCACTTATATTACATTCAATGACAGTCACATTTTATCACAATCTGTAGAAGTATCTAATAATAGTTTGGATTTTATAACTGTGCAAAAGAGTAATGGAACTATTTTCAATGAGGGAAGTCCCTTGATTTGTAATGACACATTGTTCGGCTTAGCAAGAGAGCAACATGATGAAAATTACATCACATTTGATACTTTATATTCTAATCCTGATGGTCACTTCATCTCATCTGCAAGAACATATTCAAGCTGTTTTATAAATTCCGTGTTAATCTTCATTACAGCGCTTGTTTTATTGCTATAATTATCACCATTCTCAATTTTGTCATTTGATTTGTAATGCTAATGACATATTTTTCAGCTTGATAACACAAATTATATCATATTCTTGATACTCATCTCATTTCAACAGCACGTAAATGTTCATGTTGTCTCATAAAACAGGTATCAATTTTCATCACAGAACTTGTATTGTTTCAATATAGTGAGAAATCCAACAACTGTTGTTTTAGTTTCGAATTCATGGATTTGTGTCAATAGGATGTGTTTCCTTCTTAATTATGTACTGAAATGAGGAGCCGAGATCATAAAAATATGTCGACTGCACTGTTACCTTTTTTTGGAATCGGAATCAATATTTGGAAAACTGTCTACTTCATGTATTTTTGACAAGAACTTCCTGGCAAAGCTTATAAGACATAACATTTATTGAAACATTTAACATTTACTAATTGTCATGAACCTGAACATAAATTGACAATTATAAAAATTATGAAAACTTGTGAATTATGATTCAACAATATGATAAGCTGCTAACAAATTTTGAGTGAGAATAAGGATACATCCTTTCCTCTAGTAACAAAAAAACAACTCGAACTTTATTATACTTCTCATTGGAGATATTACGTAAGTATGTTCAAAGTGAGCGACTACGAAAAGGCATTGGAGGTAGTGTCTCAACATATAAATAATACCGAGGAATAGAAAAATGTTATTGTCAAACAGATTCAAATTTTGCAGAGCATCACGACATAGGTATAAAGTATAGGATTGAATATCAATCATACATTCTATGGTGAATCATTCATTACGAGGTGAATATTCGTCATCTATTCAAATGGGAGTATTCACCTAACTCAAACTTATAGAATCTGTAACGTAGTCAACTAAATAGTCGGTCATCAACTTCAGCTCTGTATGAATATAGAAACTTGGATACTTGACACGACGAGATTATGCGTCAACCTTCAACATAGCGATCGAGCTTATTCCGTTGAACCAATCCGTTCTTGAACAGGTGTTCACGTCATATTTTCTTCTGAAATTTGAACATGTATGAAATAATAGTAGTTTAACATCGTAGAGGTTATTTAAAAAAAAAAGACTCTTTATACAAGAAAACAGGTGTTCGTTTAAACGAACAGTATATAGGCACTTACGTACCACAAAAATGTTACTATTGAAATAATCGTAAACGCTTTTTGGTAAGTTTTATTGATATATTATATGGACAGACTTATTGTATCAAACATAGCAATTAACAAGATTATGGTGTACGATAGCTAATAAAACATTTTATATGCAGTGCAACTTTGCACTTGATGCAAATAATTGAAACGTCTTGTGGCACACCCTACAACGCGTTGATTTCTCTTGTGTGCTGACGAGGTGATCAATTGTATCAAATCTTGAATCTGAGTTATCTAACGAGGACGGTTTCGATCTTTTGTAGCTGTTTCATGTCGAAAGCTAGATGATCTAACTTCCCGTTCTCTGTTTTCTTGTGTAGGATCCACGAATTTTATACTGCTAAATCCAACCATGCACAATCAAAGGAAAATACCATTTTTTACCTCTGATTGATGTTCGCTACAAGCTCATCTTTTGGTCACTGCGATCGACCCCACCCATATATTTATCTTTTATATTTTAAGGTTGTTCGAAACTTACACGTTTTTCCGTGGTACGTGAAATGCGAGATACTGTATTGATCGGTTGAACCCCTACACAATTTGATGGAACGTTAACAATATTATTGTCATTCAGAATGCAATAATAATTGAACGATTATTTGTTGTTCTGAAGTCCCAACTTCCTCTCAGTTTCTTAAAATAATTCATACTTCGGTAAAGGAGTTTTGGAACTTCTATTTTCACAGACAGTCCCTGTCGCCTTGATATTTTTTTTTGGTAAGTTCTTCGATGGGTAAAATGTTTGTAAAGAAAGTATCGAAAAATAAATGATATGGTGCATTTAATTTTGAAGTAATTACATCAGCATATGTCGTAATGACTGACGCGCCCAAGCCCACGGATTTGTGAGCTTTCATTTCTGATTTTGATCCTTGATATGGTTCAAACCAGACAATGTACCCATGGAATGTTGTGCCTACCCTCAGTTTATATCCATAACGTACTGGTTTCCCCTTTATGAATTGTTTTCCAGGATGTTTCCCAAAATAAGACACCATGCCTTCGTCAATGCTATGATGCTCCACATGTGGTGCATGTTGCAAACACCTTCCATTCATTTTATCAAAAACAGGTCTAACTTTGGCAAATTTGTCGCTTTTGTCAAGATTATCATCATCGCAGCAATGAATGTAGGTCATAATATGCTCAAATCAATCTCTATAGCATTTGAAATGAGAATGTTTTGTGGGTATCCTCAGAATGTTCCCAATACAATCTTCTTGTGCTAACATTGCAATATCCACTTACTTATAACACTCCCACGAAGCATTTTATCTCCGATGACGTTATGTCAGCTTTTCTGTTTCTTCGTGAAGCATATAGATTGGTAAAAACTAACAACATTTCTATAAGTTGTTGCTCAAAAAATGTTTCAAAAAGTTGGAATGGGGAAGTTTCATTAGCAGGCGTTAGAACAGGTACCCAAGGGATATTATATCATCTTCGTCCCAAGATGCTCCCTTTGCTTCTTCTGCCACATTATCTACGTCAGCTCCCGCTAAATCGTCCTGTTTTTCAGTACCCTGAACAAGTTCAGCTTCAGCCAGCAATTGTGAAGCAGGTAAATTGTTTATAAGCATATCCTGTTCGTCCGCTGAATCATCATCTGTGACATCATCGCTGCATTTGTTGGGATAAAAGAACAATTTCGAGGTCTTGGGTACCCGTCGCGTCATTGTCATCATCATCATCATCCTCTATAGCTGAGAGTTGTTGATGTAGGGTTAACCCGCTGTAGGAAGAAATTACTAGATGTAGTTTATTGTAGTTTTAGTGGTTTACAGAATTTCCAATATTTTATACTACTGTGTGCCTACTGTACGTTAGAATGTACAGGTAAGTTCACCGCATACTGCAAAAATGGGTTTAGTAAATTACTGTTTGACAAGTGTTGGAAATTCAACCTTAACGTATATTTAACTCAAATAATTAATTGCAAGTCATTTACTACTATGTATGAGAAGTTAACTTACCCTACTAGTCGAAGATCCATGGGTTGTGCAAAACTGAAATTCAAGAGTCTAAGAATTATTTACACAAATCAAATCACTTGAAACTGGCGTTTTGTGGATGTGAACTGTTCAAAGTAACCTTATTGAATTACATAAACCAAATAATTATAGTGGCGAGAACGAGTAACGTGAAAATAAATTTTATTAAAGGAACCTGCATACTATCTGTTTAGTCGTACAGTAGGCATATCTGGGTTGATTACGATAGTGATACTCATTGGAGACTCTATGGTGAAACGAATGCGAGTTGGGAAAAGATAGCAAGAGCATGATAGATGTAATGCGGCAGCTTACAAAAACGACAAAACACGGTTAAAAGTTGAGTTAGAAATTCTGTTTTACTTGTGGGTATACCTAACGTAGTATCGGTTGTTTATGTTGATCATTCAATAATCATTACTGGAGATCATATTCATTGTTACGGTACTGAGGAAAAAATGATAAATCGACAGGTCAGGTGACGGTGTAAATATGAAATCGGATGTGAGGAGACATATTATGATGTGAGAGATTGTATAGATGTAGTTAACTTTTTAGTAGATAAATGTCGCTTCAGTAATATTTTTTGAGTGGATGAGTTTCGCCTGAAACAATTAGGAAGACCCAACCAGATTCTAGTGAATCTTTCATTAATATAGGCAAACCAAATCGTGCATTCAATAATTGGTGGTATGCAAACTATGATTGGATCACGGGGAATAAAATTATGTAAAAATGATGGGGAATGGGAAATATGAAAAATAATTCCTTTAAAAGAAACAAAACAGATGCAATAACCATCTCCCTGGTGAGTTCGTCATGTTAGGTAAGCTAAACTTCGCCACAGCAATGTAACGCAAAATCGAGAAATTTTTGCAAATTTGATATGTTTAAATTATTTTTGGGTACGCAAGAGCTGTCACGATGAGGCGCATGATAACATAAGGTAAGATTCAAAGGCATACTATCTGATAATTAAATAAACGAATCAAAGGAAGATAAAGCCAGTGATGACAGTTTGATCACCATGAACGTAGATAAGCGAAAGTAAGTAATACGGTTACATTTATAAATAGAAATATGTACATAGGTCTGACAAATCCGACAATCATGAGTGCGACTTGTTTTATGTTCGTCATGTTACTTTCTAGACAAATAACATCTAATTTGCCAAAACTGACATTCAGGCAGGACAAACCTCTGAGCTCTCATTCATAACATTTCCATACTACCATTCTTTTGACTCCCTAAATGTTTCTATGATCATTCCTCTTGATTCAAGTGAATTTTGGGAATATCTCACAAACTGGGTAGTAACTTGAGATTGATGATCATTTGTTGTACCCATCCTTCATAAATTCTCCAATTGCAAACGAGGGAAGTATGATAGTAGTAGGTCATGCTTCATACTAAGTTGCATCATAGCCATTCTTACAAAGGAGTTATAAATATATCACTAATTCAAGGTTTCACGTAATTTAACAAACAAATATGTATATTTATTCTCGGATCATCTTTTTTTTAGCTTATTATGTGATGACTACGTGATTTAATTATTTCCATTCCCAACTCAGTGAAATAAATTCGAATGAATGGATATAACTAATAGATCGGCTTTAGACAGAACTCATCGTGAACATCTGCAGGTATGTCTGCCGTATATACACATCGATACCCTATCACAGAACTAGTCCGTTTCAATTGGCCTTGGCGAAACTTTCTGGGCACTTTTAGAATGCAAGGGCTTTGAGATTATTTTTAGTTTCGATTGTTGAGGTTGAATAAGGTTTTGGGTATTCAAAGTCGACACCACGTACCTCTCGAAACCACAAGGTTGAATGAGTGAGTAGTGAATGATCCTCACACACAGGCAGACGTATCTCAGGATCAACCATTGACCATCTACATTAAAATATTTTGGTTATAATCAAGAAAAACATATATGGCTGTTCGCACCCAACAAATGCTTTTTTTCGAAAATAAAGTCCATCATGGCTGGACAAAACTTGTTTTCAGCCTTATCTGTCTAATGTGAGGGTTATTTGTTCATTTCGGATGAAAAATTTTTATCTCCTTCATATACTCATGGCTTTTTCCAGCGAAGAATAAGCTATTTCCTATTCCTTCAGAAGGAATTTCAGGCAGAGATTGTATTACTGAATATAAGTCAACTGAATCACGATGATTGAACAATGACTTCAAAAAGGGTGATAAATATGTGAAATCAACATTGTATAACAGCTCACAGGAAGATCCTTCAATAATTTCACCAATATATGAAGTAATAAGAAAAGCAAAAATTAGAATTAACAGATCCAAAACCGACATTCATAAGAAACTGTAGGATTTCAGATGCACAGAAAGCGGCGATAAAAGATCGAACAAAATGCCCGGAAATAGTATTATTGAGTAGTCAGCAGAACATATAAATCCTGTTCTACGTGTGCCCTAAAAATAGAAATAAGGTAAAAAAGGACGGAGACAGAGCTATAGACCTTAGAGTCATAAATCAAAGTGAACTCATAGCATACAAATTTCATTTGCCAATAATAGATGACATTCTGGACCAAACTGGGAAGAGCAACATTACTTTCAATTATGGATTTCAAGGCAGGCTTTCAACGAATACCGCTAGAAGAAAGTTAGCGAAATATAGCAAGTTTCAGCATCGACACTGGAAGATTGTTCGAAAAATCATCATTTGCGAAATCTTAGAAATGTTTTCGGAACGTGCAGGACCAAAGATGCACATTTCTTCAACAGCATGTTACATATCAAGAGCATATAATAACAAATGTAGGAATTTAACCTGATGATTCAAAGTATGAAATCATAAGCAAATACCCGACAAATGCTGATTGCGTCAAAGGATTCATTACATCTTCTAACTATCACAAGACTTCATTCCAGACTTCGCAATTAACAATTCGTATCAACTACGGATGCATCGATTCTTGTGAGGTAATTTTAGCTCGAAATTACGAAGGTCGGTCAGGACACCTATAGCTTTCGCGACAAGAGCGTTTATTAAAGGTGAATCGAATGAGACAACAATAGAAAAAAAAATACCTGATATTTATTGAGCTATCAATTATTTTAGACCGTATTTATATGGAAATAAGTTTTTGTTCAAATCTATGAACCTCTTGTACATTTATTTGTCATGAAAAATCCGTCATCAAAATTAAAACGAAAGCCCCTTCATTTTGAAGAATATAACTTCGAGCTGGGATATACCAGAGGCAAAGACACGGTAGGTATGGACACTTTGTCACACATTTTAGCCATAACACGCACTCTGACTGTAAATGAAGGTACTATAGTAACACGGAGAAAAGATGATACAATAATTATACGGAAAGTTCACGGAATGCTACATATTTCTGACTCAAAAGTATAGGTCGTGATAAAAATATTAAAAGAATGAAATTGAAAATTAATGACCCAATATTTAAGAAGTGTACAATGGATGTATTGAAAGAAAAAGTTGAAAAATATGTCAGAAATCTGAATATTAATATTTTGAATCAACCTAACTCGCGAGTTTTGCTCAGGTCATTGTCTAGTGATTCGAATTATATACTATTTGTAGATATTATCTTGTTGCATTTAAATCCTTCACAATTATGTGGTGAAAAGGCCTGGTTTTGTGAATACATTCTTCTTTTTATTCTGGGCTATTAAAATGGTTGATTATTATTTATTTGTGAATTTAAATAATATGTCACCATTATTGTTATATCGAATATAAACTTCTGATACAAATCTTTTTTCCTTTCTCATTTTTATTGTTGTTCTTGTGCAAACACCCTGAACAGTACCACTTGAAAGTGTTATCTAGTATTTTTTGAAATATCGGCAGATTATTTTGATTTGAAATTGAAAAAAATGATGCGTGAAAAAAATCATTAAATTCCTTTTTTATGTTTTCATCATTCGTTTCCACGGGGAAAAGAATTTTTGTCATGGAAAAGTTAACACAAATTTAAAATATAATTATTCAACAAACGTATTCCTCAAGTGGTTGTTCGAGATTGTATATATTAGCTACATGTATAACGTTACACCAGTTGCTGCGGCTTATGAAGCTCATCTTCGGGGATCTATGTCTTCGTTGGCATACAACATGTTTTACCAAAGTAGAGAAATTCTTCATTTTGGAAATGTCGATTTTTAGCTGAAAAGAGCAATATATAAAGCTAAATATACCTTTTTGCATTTCAAAATCTCAAATTCACCACTTTGGAAGATGGAAAAATATCTTGTTCAAGCCTCATAAATTTAATTATCAAAAAATCGATATACTGTTCGTAGCCCAAAATGTTTTTCTGCAGAGAGTGGAGAGTTGATCCACTCGTGATACACAGACAGGCAAATTCACGCCTTACCTTCCTACATAAGCAACCTTTTTTTCGGTATTTTGGGTTGTCAGCGTTTTTTCAGACTCATTTAGTATTTTTACCGGTTGTGGTTTCGTGACGTACGCGGTGTATACTACCAATACTCAAACACTCATTCAACCTAGACAAACGATTTTTTGATACTCTAAAAGTGCCCAGGATGCTTCTACATAATCGTTTCGAAAGTATTAGGGCCGGTACTTCAGTTCATAGTTAACCATCCGATTAAGCTAACCAGGAGTAAACAGTTGCTGACGCAAATTTTCGGAATTTCCAGATCTCGTTTTGGGATGAGAGATCGGTTAAATCCTCGATCCACTAATCGGCCGTTCAACCGATGGTCTCGGAATTCTTACCTAATTTTTCTTGAATTTTAAGTTACTCGTCACTCAAGTCATAACACCCTAAATGTTGCGAACAATGAATCAGAGGTTCTTCAAAGCTATCATGATTAAGCTTCCCCAGTTACTTGTTTGGTCAACATTCCCTGAAGATGGAGTTCAGTGCTGCTCATGAGAAGAGTGTTTGCTGGCCCTCCTTATGTACCTGTTATGTAGCATTCGATATCTGTGTATTTCTTCTTTGTTGGAGTCCGTTCCGTTCCGTTCTTTGTTTTGAAGGTCTTCACATCTCGATGAGTGCTAGTGAGAATGCTATCAAACTCATTGATTATCTTTGTCCACGGTGCCATTTTTTCCGTTTTCACGATAGTGTTACTTTTTTTACATTCGATTATTGAAATTTATTTCTTCGCTAGCTGTAGCAAGAAATCCTCTTCAGTTTTCGTAAAATTTGCATTTCGGTTATTGGTTATTGAATTATTCATTATTATCAGCAATCGAAACTCACATAATCCAACCAACATTAATAACACCGCTCAGCACAGATAGAACCAGCCGATTTCTGTCAATAGTCCAAGATGTGAACCGGGATTTTAGCTTTAATTAAAAAAAAATATAGGTTCGAATGAAAAATTTTTTTTCGCATCAGCTTCAGGAGATTCTCAGGATCATTCATACATCTTAAAACCTCTTGGGAACCCCAACCCCACCCATTGGGAGCGAAAATGGCTCGAAATCTCCAAGTCTTGAATTGTATTTTCTACAAAAAAAGGTATTTTGACATTTCGAGTGCACCTAGGAGGTTGTTTGGGTCGCTGAACATGAATCCCTAGCCAGATTTACTTGCAATCTATCGTAGGGGTGGTCAAATCGACCAAAATTGGCCAATTTCGCACCCCTGATATGTTATTACGTGTTTTTGGCATTTCGAAGGCACCAAGGTTTTTTTTGGGTAGCTGAATACGATTCCAAAGCTATATTTACTCCGAAGTAATTTTAAAATGCAAAAATAATAAAAATCTAGAAGCGTGTCAAATTAGCCATTTTTGTAAATTTCATACCCCTACGATGATATTCGACTAAATCTGGCTTCGGAATCGTATTCAGCGACCCAAAAAGCTCCCTGGTGCATTCGAAATGCCTAAAACACGTAAATTGCGAAATAACATATAGGGGTGCGAAATTGGCCAATTTCGTCGATTTTACCACCCCTACGATGGATTGCAAGTAAATCTGGCTACGGATTCGTGTTCAGCGACCTGAAAAACCGCCTAGGTGCACTCGAAATGTCAAAATACTTCTTTTTGTAGAAAATACAATTCAAGAATTGGAGATTTCGGGCCATTTTCGCCCCCAATGAATGGGGTTGGGGTTCACAAGAGGTTTCAAGGTATATGAATGATCCTGAGAATCTCCTGAAGCTAATGCAAAGAAAATTTTTGATCCGAACTTACATGTTCCTTTTTTTTTCATTTCTGGTTCATAGCACGGACTATAAGTGAACTATCTAAAGTGGAAAGTAGAATACACAATACAATTTTATATTGACGTTAAGTTGACAGACAATCATTGCCAACCTGAAGTAAAATACTGAATAACTTAGATAACCGGATGTCGACTTATTAGTGAAAAACATTTCAGCTGTTAATCATCTGTTTAAATATAACCATTGGTCAGATAATCAATCGTTCAACCATGAACTAAAATACCGGCCCTCAGTCATGTGATAAAGTATCGATGTATTTTGAGCGGCATACACCTCTACTGACGTTTTCGTAACGTTCGGTCTAAAGCATGCTACACGGTGGTTCCATGCTCATCAAATCCACATGTGTATTCGAAGGCAACTTAAGTTATGAGTAAAGGGCGGAATATATGCAAAGTGCACTAATTTGCATATTTTGCATATTCTTACAAATTTCATAAAAAATTGCATATTTCGGCAAAAATAAAATTTGTGTGCATATTTTTATGTTTTTCGTTTTATCAAAAGATTAAGTGCGACCCTTGCAGATAATTGAAATAATTTAAAAGGTGGGTAGGTTTTATTATTATATGGTTTATAAACCCATTTTATTATTATACGGTTTATTGCCGGCTTTTATTGGATGTTTAGGAATTTCCAAGTAATCAGCTTGCCTAATTCACCGAACAGAAACAAGACAAGAAGGTTCACTTGAAGCTGGTGGTGCCAAGTCGTTTTCGGTGGTAGTAAGTATTGTCACCGAACAGAAACTTCTGTTCGGTGCGCGAATGAATTCATAACAAAACTTCCTTTTTTCGGGGTCTAGTTGGAATGCGGCGGCTTGCTTTTATAGTTCGGACTTCAAAGTAACGACGCCAAGTGAACCTTCTTGTCTTGTTTCTTTTCGGTGCCTAATTGGAGAACAAATGTGGTCTCTTCTTATGTATTTATATTGTATAGTTTAGTTTGTCGATAGATTCCAGTGTGAATAGAGTGATTTCGAAAATATTTATTTCAAACGCCTAAAATGCCGAAAGCCGCTCCGTGGATTAAAAATTTTCCTGAGTTGGAGTTTAGTGGGGATAAAGTGTTTTGCAAAGCTTGTGCCGAAACAATTGTTTGTAAAAAGAAGTTCCAAATTGAGCAACACTTGAAAACAACCATGCATAAAGTTTAGTTGCAGAAAAATAAATCTGTGCCTGTTCAGCAGTGTGTGCAAACCGCATTTCAAAATGTCAAACCAAAGAGAAAAGGAGGTGTTTCATCAAGACTTATGCAAAGCTTTAGTCACAGCAAATATACCTTTGAAGAAACTGCAAAATACACAATTCAGAGATTTTTTGCAAAAATATTGTGATCAAAACATCCACTCTTAGAAAGAAGTATGTGCAAACAGTATACGAAACCGTATTGGAAGAAATTAGAGTTTCACTGGGCGATGAACATTTTTATATTATTGTTGATGAAAACACAGACTCATGTGGTCGATATATCGCAGACCTTATTATTGGAGGGCTTCAAGAAAATGAGCCAAGGAAGCCATATTTGATATCTTCTAAACAGTTAGACAAAACAAATAATGTGACCGTAATTCGATTTATTCAGCAGTCTCTACCAAATTTTTTTTTACCAAATCTAGTTCCAGTAGAGAAGTTTTTAGTGTTTTTGTCTGACGCAGCGCCGGATATGGTTAAAGTAGGCCAATACTTAAAAATATTTTATCCCAATATGGTACATGTCACTTGCCTTTTCCACGGGATAGACAGAGTTGCAGAAACTATTATAACAGCATATCCCTTCGTGAGCAAATTAATTTCAAATGTAAAGAGAGTGTTTTTGAAAGCACCTCTAAGAGTTCAGATCTATAGAGAGAAATTGTCAGGAGTTAGTTTACCTCCAGAGCCCGTAATTACTCTATGGGGAACATGGATTAAGGCCGCGATATTCTATGCAGACCATTTTGAAGCTATTAAAGACATAGTTTTAGAAGACAATTCACAGTGTGTAGTGCAATGTCAAGCAGTATTCAAAAATGTTAATTTAGCTAAGGAACTTGTTTTTATTAAGGTTGATTTTGGTTTTATACCAGATATAATAACTTCGTTAGAAAGTAGGAATACGAGTTTAAGAGAATCAATTATTATTGTTGAAACTTTTTCCGACAAATGCAAAAAAGTTCCCGGTGATATAGGAAATCAAGTAAGAAGTAAACTCGAAGTTATTGTGGGAAAGAATGAAGGCTTTAAGTATTTAAAGGAAGTCAAAAATATTGTTAATACTAAACCATCCAACGAAGTAATACCTTGGCCTTATAACTTACTACCCAAATTAAAATATTGCCAGATCACATAGGTAGATGTTGAAAGATCTTTTTCTTTCTACAAACATATTTTTACAGACAGAAGGCAAACACTTTTATTGAAAAATTTTGAAAAATATATCGTTATAAATGCATTTAATATTATTTCAAGTTAAAAATTTTACCTATTATATTTTTCTTTTAATTTTACTTGGAATAAATAATTTTTGTAAGAGTCGGCGTTTCTTTATTTCCATTTTTCCATGTTATATTCAAGGCATATAATTGCATATTTTGACAAATAACTGCATATTGTTGCATATTTCAAAGAAAAATTATGCATATATATGCGCATATTTTAACTGAATTGACGTGCATATATTCCGCCCTTTAGTTATGAGAATGATACGAGAAACTGAACATTAAAACATAATACCGGGACTAGCTTCAATATCTTCAGAATCAATTGAATCATACCAAGGCCTGGGAATATTCTTATAATTCAAGCAAAAGATGCAATGCAGCTTCGCAACTTCAAGATGGCACTCGGTTTTCCGTGGCCAATTACGGCCAAAATTCGAAATGATCAGCCAGTCCCAGCAAAATAAGCTTTAACATACATAACTTGTTCGTTATTTATGTATTGCAAATAATGATTCATTTGCAATTTATGTATACATTCTAACAATTCCAGCTCAAGCAGTACAGCTACTGTTCAAGAGTTTATCAATATGCTATTTCATCGCTCAGATTTTCAGTATTCAGATATGCAATCAATTCATGACATGAATGGACTCGTTCTTGTGTAAGTAACATAAGTATTTAGTGGCATCTTGTCGGAAAAACGTTTTCCTCAAATTGCTTGTAAATGACTTGTTCGCCGTTTTTTCCAATATTTGGAAAAATCCCGTTTTTGAATTGTAAAACAGTCCAAAAGTGGTGGGCGCGATGACGTGAATACCCAGTAGCAATGTACGCATTAGCATCTTTCAGAAATTTCGCTTGTGAAATATCTGCAACAAATAAAATGTGTGCAATATGCGTTCTCTGCAGGAATGAATAAATGACGTCATAATTGACGAATGTTTCCAGATAAACTAACCATTTGATTAAATAAACACGAAAACCATTAGGAGTTCTTTTTTTATAATATCAAATAATACAAATTATAGGTAATTTTAAAAGTAATTCGCAAGCTGTTGTAGTGTGTAATGTTTGGAGTAGAAGTAACTGCATGTTATCATTTGACGTGGAAAAATTAAGTACCTACTGTTTCTGTTTACATCGAATCCTCCTCGTCTGTGGGAAACTGTTATTTCTCCATAATAATCTCCTAATCATCCTGTAGAAAGTTATCTTGCGAGTATGATATTTAGGGTAATAACTCATGTATCTTTTGCAAATGGTATGGATGGAACAATTGCGTATTCAACAGCATCCAAATAAATGTCGCAGGTACTTGCAAATTCCTTGACGCTTTCCTAGCACTCTTTCTTGAGTTGACCTCAAAATACATCAAAATTCTCTTCTCACTTACTACTCCTTTTCAACCACTTCCTGCATTTTGCCTTGAAGCTTGACAATTTCCACTTTCTATTAACCTCTGTGTAGGTTTACGAAAGTATGCGCGCACGGAATTCCCTGATCAGCTTCGTTCTTCGGGCACCATCTGCATTACATCTCGCTTCACCATAAACCAAATGGTATTCAGCATATTCTCAGTTTGAAAACATTTGCCTTACCATAATGAGGAGAAAAATTTTCACCAGATCAATTATGAAACAATTAAATCGCACTGACAAGGCTATTTATTATTTATTTGCAGCAGCTGACAGGTAGCTATTGCGATAATTATGGGAAAAATATTTGGCCCTCCGTAGGAGCTGTGATGCAGACATTCAAATATTATTTTTTTGCAAGGAAACCAAACAAGATATCAAAATTTGTGAAGAAATATTGATTGACCTACTCGCGGTATATTCTTTTTGAAATTTTCTGGTTGGTAGTTTAATAGATGTAGAAAGTGTATCTCATTACACCCATTTCCTACAAAGAACTGAGAACCACAATAGGTCAAAGTAGTTCATTTCTTGAGTACTATTATTACTGAAAAAAAACGCATTTTAACCTTTTTGTTTAAGGAGCTGTCACTTGTCAGGGAATGGTCTGATCGGAAAATGTCACATGGAACACCTCCAGCTCCATTTGCTGCAACTATTCCTGAAAAATCCCATACATGTATTGAACAACTCTACATTTTATACTTACGAATTTTCATATTAACTAATTCACTGTAACTATGTGACGTCACATGTCGGTGACTTAGGTGTGACGTCACATATCAGTGACGTAGGTGTGACGTCATGTATACTTCTGATATATAATAAGTATGACCATTATAACACTGTTGTGATAATAGCTCTACAAAATGATATAGTTCTATTTCAAAAACTTGAGGAGATAGTCATGCCCTAGAATGATACAGTCTCTATTGTGTCCTTTTTGGAGCAATTTGCAAAATTTCACATCCGTTAGACCAATAGAACGTCAACAGACATCACCCCGAACATAATCTAGAGTGGCCAAAACAAATATTCTCACGATAATCAGGAAATTTGTTCACAGCCGATTACAATAATACACTACTATGACGTATAGTGAGGGAAGTAATGCTTATTGTTACTGCAGTTTCGATACTCATCGCATTATTATCAGACTATAACCAATGGTCTTAGTTTGATAATGTTAGCGTTCATATCCCGAATTTGTGAAGTTACAAAAAGTTAATTATTTCCCAAATATTCCGCAAACGAAAATATATTCAATTTTGCAAATTTTGGAACACGTCCGATAAATTCCGTCTCAGTCATCGATCTCGCTGATATAATATGATGTGGAGTAATCACAGCAAGGCGAAAATGAATTTTCCTGTCTAAAACAAAGGTTTGAGTTTCCTATTATACCTGTCATGATTCGGAAGCAGGAATCATAATAGTTATCTACGATTTATTTAATAAAACGCTTTGCATAACACGCACAGTGCGTTCTTGAACTACTTCACCGATTGAAATATTATATGCGTGTTATATAAGCGCTATATTTAATTACAAGAATTTTATTTGAATCATACATATTCCGTACTCCTATATTGCTGGCGTGAGAGAGAAGTCTCGGCTAATCGTTATCTTGCTGCTGGAACCCGCCATTCTACAATCATCACGAACATATAGAGCCTTTTCCAAATTTGATCAGTTTATTGAATATTAATCATAATATTACGTAACTACGTCTACTTCTGATCATTATCTGGATTCTGAATTTTTGGAACGCTTTTAATGAAATAATCTGTATTGCTCCATATTTTATTCAGTTTAACCCACGTTCATTTTCATATGAGATATAAAAAAGATCTAAACACTAACTTAGCTGCGACTATAAGTTGGAAATATAACAATCAACAAAATAACATTAGATGATGAATAATTTAAATGAACTATAAGAAGCTGTGATCAATTGATCACATGACATCCCTCACTTGTTAATATTCGTTAAGTTGGATTGAATTAAATACTTTCAACTACTCAATTTATTTCATAATGAACCTGTAATAGTTTTAATATTTTCAAAGCCATGATGTTTATTTTGAAACGGATTGAAACGAACAAGAAAGGGAGTAATATGAAAATGTATATCGTTCCTTTTTTTTGGTAATAGCTGGCAATCACATCATCAACAAACAAGTATGGTATAATCACTGATCTGACTACACATGTTATATCAAATATCCGATTGTTTTAAGAGGACGTTGCAATGTTTCATTCCACCTTTACTTCAAATACTTTTAACTCTCAAATGTCAAGTCTGGTAGTGAAGATCTGCAAATTGTCGTTGCTGATTTTACGATTCTCGCCGAGTTACCAAATATTCGAAAGAAAAAGCTTCCTCGAGGGATACTTTCCGAAGGTGAAACTGGAGGGAAGTTTTATGTGAAGTCATTCACATTATAACATGAAAAGAACCATCCATTCTTCTTATATGATGATACATGTTTGGGGATTTATTGTGATTTTCATTTAAACATGTTTGGGGATTTATTGTGATTTTCATTTAAATAATTTCCTTAGAGCAATTTCAGTTTTTCACTTATCATTTGCAGGAAACGAATGGTACAAATGATCATTTGAAGCTGAGATATACTCATCAGATAAATGTGAAGATATTGATATAGCAGCTTGCTTCGTGAACTGTGCTTCATTATCACCACCTGGAAGTACAGCATCAAGTCTTAGCTATTTGCGATATGTTTCCAGACCATGATATAAATAATCATGAGTTGTTTTTAATCGAGTACCAAGGTAATATTGATATGATCTACAAATATTTGTCTTGTTCCACCAAAAATCAATTAATAAATTATTTATTTTGGAGCCCCAAAGTATTGAGTTTTGAAGTTTATTTACCTATTTCACCAGCAACTTATTATTGTTGACACCACAACTCTTACTTGAACACCAAATATTCGAGCACCAAAATAAACAAGAATCGGCATCATAATGATATATTCAAGCCCCAAGAACACAGGCATAAAGAATTATACATCCGAGCACTAAAATTAAATACATCAAGTATACTCTGGCCCAAAAGTAATACGTATAAATCAAGAACAACTAACGAATGTAAAACTAAAAATACATTCTGACTTCTAACGATACAAAATAACATAGAAAACAATAGCATAATTATTTCATTGGTCTATAAGAGCTGCTTTGGCTCTCGTCCGTCGTCCCGTCTTTCTTTTCATTCCTATGGGAAGATTTTTTGCTTCAGGAGGTGATGTAGCGTATTTAAGTCGAATGGACATTTCAAGAACATGTTTGCACATATACTCCTCCATGAACATTGGACAATCACAAGCACCTTGTAACCCGTCATCTATTTTTTTCGGCAAAGAACTTCCCATTCAATAAAACAATGTTTCTTGTAATCATCAAATTTAGTCTATGGCACGTCGAACGACTGCAATTCTAACGCATCATGACTCGGGATTCTAAAATGAATTTTGTCTTTGTAATCACGTTTTTTTGGGGACCTGCTGAGGCATTTTAGCCCACTGATAGGCGTCAGTCCATTGAATTAAAGTCACAGTTGGTTGCCTTGAAATTGTGAAGTTTTGCAGTTTGTATTTGTTTGATGATTCAATTAACATTTTAGAAGCGACAACTACAAAACGAAAGAGAGGGTATCGTCCGCCAACCGTGTTCCTGTTGAAACGGAACGCTAAGCGTCGGTTTTTAATTACCCAACTAGCTCAAATTAAAGTAATTAGTCTCAGGGCTCGTAGTGGAACGTGCCCTGTGATTCTAGACTTGTGAATTGCCCTGAGCGCCAACTGCTTAATATTAAACCACAAAAAAAATTATTTCACAGTCAAGAATCCAGGCACTACGAGATGGATGGTAGTTGATGGATATTCAGAGAAATAAGACAAGTCCAACTTAACAATTTGTTTTATTCCTGAAGGAATAAGAATAATAATTTGAATAAATTACAACTGGTATTACATAAAATAAAATTGAATTTTGAATAATAACAAATATGAAATTGAATACTTGGTATAGAATTCAAATACAAAAAAATAAATGTATATATAAATTTAGTTAAAAGTTTTGAAATCAATTATTTTAATTGAAAAAATTATCAAATACAAAGAATTAAAAGTGAACCTCGAAATGGGCTCTATAAAAATTAGTGGAATACAAATTCAGTTGGATAACATGAATCAGAGAAATGAAAATATGGTCATTCAAACTAAAAAATATTACCCTCCTTGGAACTTGATGGAGCTGGAAGTCGGTCCGGCCAGGGAATTCACTAAACTGTCTCGGGAAGAAGGTACGAGGCACCTCAGTCGTTCAAACCCTGTCATTTCGAAGAACGAACAGTACCTGACCTAAGTTCAAAGGGACGAGTAACACAATCAATCGGAATAACCATGCGATTCCACAACTGATTATGTTATCTCTCCAAATTGTAAAAACACTGTATAACAATATTGAAATCTTGAAGAGATATCAAATTAAACAACAATCTAAATTAAACTGAAAGAATTAAGTTATTTTATTACAATTGATATTTAAATTGGTAAACTAAGAAAGTAACTGGAAAGAATAATGATTAATAATTCGGAATTTGTCAATTAGCATAACATCCGAATTTCTTGAATTGATTTGCACATAAGAATTGATGTTCGTAATTTATACCATACTCTGAATAAGCGTAGCAGACGTGATTATTACGTACTCAATAAGCAGTAATTGAATACCTACTTTATGATACCCGAACAATATTTATTGCACGTTTTAAGTCTGATAAGACATACCCTGCGTTCTCATGAACCAGGACTACAAAATGGCGATTCAAAAAAAAATCAATCAAAACTACCATGTGCTAATTGTGGGGTTAAACACAAAGAGGACAAGAAAATACTATCACTGCAATCTGCCTACGTCTCGTTAGATTGTTTACGTATGAAAATTACAACAATTTATGCAGAGATGAAAAAGATTATCTTTGAATTATGGTAAAATACGAAGTGATTGTGTGAGGTGCCGTGAGGTAAGTTGATATTTATTTCCACTGAAATATAACCACGTTCAGGGACTGTACATCCTGAATTCCTATTACGAAAACAAATAAAATTAAATAGTCCCTGATTAATTATATTTCAATAGCAAATCTAAGGAATGATTATAAAACAAAGAATTATCGAAAATCAACATACCTCTATCAACACTGTCACGACAATGCCCGTTTTTGACTTTCGTTCTGATATCTACCCCTCCTCGCGATACCTAGCGACATCAAACATGAGGAATACTAGTTTCACTAGTCGATGTTTTATTTTAACCGCGCAGATGTCTCTGATAAATCATATGACACGATTCTTAACCGAAGAGAATCTTGATATATTCATTACAGTGTTCTTTAAACACGTAACGGTGAAACCGTTACACTGTTTAAAGATTCTAATCCATTATTGGTTGCCGGTGTTCCAATTGCAGCACTCATATACCAATTTTTTCTAAGTTTCCCATTTATAAGGAAATGCCTTGTTGAATATTTCAGGAGACGCTCCGATATGGCATCTATATCAGAAAACCTTTTTATTTTGTGATGTTTTCCTTATTGACTGTTCTAGTCGCATTTAAATTTTTTTTTGGCATGAGCCCAACCCATTCGTACTTATTTCCAAAAACTTCTACAGAAGCATTCTGTATACTTTTTGCAGCATCACATACTAAAGCCCATGTGAATTTTATACAGAGAGAATACACCTGTTTTTAATGCTTTAAATAGCAATTCAAAACCAAATTTTTGTCCTGTCGTAGTCACTGATAAAACAAAAACCAAATTAGTTTATAGGTTGCATCACTTGAATAACTTTTGAATCGCGTGCTGGACCCAGCAAGGACTTAGTTGACAACACAGAACGGGAGCTTGTTGTGGACTTTTCATCTGTTGTTTTATAGGAAATCTCAGAGAAAGAATGGTTGTCCTCAGCTACCTGCGAATGTGTTTGCAGTCATCCTTCTAGTTCACCCAATCTAATTATCGATGAGCCATATGAAGCACGACGTCGACCAGAATGGTAGTTGTTTAGCTGCGTCAAAGATGGGAACTGAATGTCGGGTATTTTGGAAAAATTGTGCATAATATGTTTTGGTTTCAAATGAAGATCAAATAACTTATCAACTTCATTTCGAATCTGTTCACCAAGCTTAAATTTTAAACGCGATTCAATATATTCAAAGAACATCTTGAGAAGCATCGGAAAGTGAAAAAATTGCTGCAGGGCACTGATGTCCTCACTTTTTGACTTCCGTACAACGGTAATATCTTTTACGACCTACCTCCGTTACGTGGGTTTTCAAAATAGACCAGCATTTTGCTCTCTTGGCAGCTTTTTCAGCTTCCCCTTTTTTTGGCAACCATTTTTACATGAATTCGTATTTTATTCTGTTTTCGACGTTTTGCTGGATATGACTCCATTTCTGACTCCAAATCAAAAAGTGGAGCATCCTCATCAAGATTATTAGCGTTGTCTGGGCTGGTAGGCACGCCCATTAGTTGTTCAGCTATCGATCTACTCTATTTCGGTCCTGTACTACTTTCCCTTTGGCATATACACTAAAATGAAAAAAAGTCTTTGAAATTCACATTGATACGTCACTGCTATTTATTACTTCAGTTCGTCTTAACGTAACTTATAAGGGTCTCAAATATTCTTGCAAAATGATAATTAAAGAATTTCTATATCATAAGTTAATATTATATATACCTATTAATATTATATTTTCCCAAGATATTGTATTTTCGACCCTGTGTACTATAATACTCATATTGTTTTCGCGTAATTACAATTCCACTGAATTGGCGGTAAATAAGTATTATATTGGGAATAGCGCCACGTGCGTTTTCGGTGATTACAAGAAGGTAAGTAACTGCTCTTCTGTTACATTCTGGGAGCTGGCGTCATGTCGTGCACACGTTGACAACCCGTTGATATTTTTTGGTGCTCCCAGTATTATTCTCAACCATCATTTTGAGGTTTGTATAATATATTTAGCCTGCCCTGATAATTTTTGGGACACATTATTTAGTTTGGGTTTTCATTTAATGTAACTTTCAGCTCATAGACTTTTATTGGATATCGTACAATAATTTTGGAGATTATTTAATGTTTTCGGTGTTCATGTATTACTCTAGGTACGGCTTTAATATTTATGTCAACTTTATTAACATTTTTGGTACTCATAAATTATATTTCTGGTTGAAGTTTTTAAGTGCTCGTTTATTACTTTTGGTGGCCAAATATTCTTTTACAGGCAGGGTATAAGACTTGGCAAGTGATGTCGTGGCGCAATAATTATTTTGATGCTTATTTAAAATATACCCAATAATCATTATTTGTGAAGTTATGACTAAAAAACAGTCAGCAGTAGTTTGAAAAAAGATTTAACGGTGCACATCTATTTTTTCATTGATGCAGCATTTCTTAAAGAAACCCTGAAATCAATAGTGTATTCTTGTTATTGTATTGACACTATTCAACTTTCATTTATTCTGATATTTCAATTATTTACATCATTATACCATAGAGAGGAGACAGAAAATAAACTGCATTTTTACACTTCGATGATGTCACTTCAATCTCAAAATGAGTATTTTGGACACTGCAGTTTAAATATGTGCATGTGATATATACTTATAATCAGAAAAATACGGTTGACATTATGATTCAATGAATACTATAATTCCATTTCAAAAACTGAAGTTTGCTGTTGATGGCACTCGAAGAATGGACGCATGTGAAGGGTTTCCTAGCTGTTTCGTTGCTGTAATATAGGTTAGTCTTAGTAGTTAATTTTTCACTCAACATTTTCTGTTTAATTTCAGTAATCATTCACCGATTTTCACTTCAAAAGTTTCAAGAAGAAAATATATCCAACTACTTTTTTCAATTCTAAGAATTTTATTACGAGTAGGTACCACTGATAAACTATAGAACAGTACGACCTATGGATAAACTATAACACTATAAAAAAGCAACCACCATTATTCACTTAAAATCAGTGGCGAATTCTCGAAGGAGGCTAAGGAGGCTCAGCCCCTTCACCAATTTATCTTAATGATCATTCTCCATTTTATTTCCTGTTTCTCTGATAATTTTTTTAATTTTACTATTAATTCCCCGTTCCCAGCAGTTATTTCTAATCCGGCAACAGTGCCCTGAGGCTAGACTCTATATAACTGAAACGCTGGGCAGGTGTTGCTCAACACAGTTGCCGTTTTCACAACCAGTCCAATTGCCAAATAGCCTGAAACTGGTAAAATGGCAACACCGTCCGTAGGCTAGCCTACCGCAGCCGCTCGCAGTTTATGAAATACGACACGTGCATGCTGCCGACTGCTACGTCAGTGCTTGTTTTTGGAGTTGTCACGCCACGCGAAGTAAGGATAGATTAGAATTTGTCTGTTTGGTGAATTATTAAAATTTAAAATGAGTGTTACTAGTACTAGTGATTTAGTTGCTGTCTTTTCAGAAAATCCATTTAGTGGATTATCATATGACAAAAAAGTGTTTTTTAAAAATAAACGACCTTTACCGGATTTGAAAGGATTAGTGATGTCAGGTAAGTATCAAAATCGATCATTTAATACTGACAATTATAAAAAATATTATGGTTAACGGGATCTGAGGTACACAATAAATTATATTGCTGGTATGGCTTGATATTCACATCTGATACAACTTCATGTTGGAGGCACTTGTGTTATAATGATATGAAAAATTTACCTCGAGTGTTAAGTTTAAATCAACCGGTAAACAGAATATTGTAAGTGTGGTGGATTCTGTTCGTACACGCGAAATAGTAAATCATAATAACAATACAGTTAAAGAAAACCGCGAAGTTCAAAAAGAAATCATTGATTTCTTACTGTATTTATCATCTCAAGATTTGGTTTTTAGAGGGCATGATGAAACTGAAAATTCAGTTAATAAAGGTAATTTTAGGGAATTGTTAGATTTGTTTTGTAAATACGACAGTAAGCTTCGCGATTTTATGAGTAACGCGTAAGTATTTGCAGGAACCTCAAAAACTACAAAACGAAATTCTTGATTCAATAAATTATGTCCTCCAAAATCACATAGAGGATGAATTATTGGATGTCCCTTTTTTTCGTGGCAGGTTGACGAAACAACAGATATACCTAACGTGTAAATCACAATTATCAATAATTTTTAGGTTTGTAAAAAATGGACACTAGTGGAAATATTTTTAGGGCTTTACGATGTTGGTTCGGGAAGAACAGCGATCAATTTATTTAATTTCTTAATGGAAACATTTCAACGATATGACTTTGCGAATAAATTACTTGCTCAAACCTACGACGGCGCATCTGTAATGGCGGGACATTTAAACGGTCTTCAAACAAAAATAAAATCAGTTTCGCCTCAGGCTATTTTCACCCATTGTTACGCTCACAACATGAATTTGGTTTTGATAATGCATGTAGTTCCATTAAGGAAGTTAGAACTTTTTTTCCAACTTATCGTCATTTTCAAATTTTCTTAGCAAATCCACCGAACGAACTGAAATTTTAAATAACATAGTAGGAAACAGAATTCCCTGTAATGCTCCAACTCGATGGAATTTTACATCACGTGCAGTGTTTACCATCCATAAAAATAAAGACAAATTAATTGAAACATTTGATTTTATATTAAACAGTGATGACTTTTCAACAGATCAGGTTTCATTAAATGCTGCGGTTGGTTTAAAATCTTATTTAGAAAATGAAGAATTTTTGTTTTTCTTGATACTTTTGAATTAATATTTGAAAAAACTGATCTTATTTTTCAAATTTTACAGCATAAATTCACTTATATAATTTATTCAAGAGATCGTTTGAATCGTCTCATTGATAAAATTTCCACTTTCCGTAATACAGAATATCATTTCAATAGTTTATTTGAAAATTTTTCAACTGATGAGGCTCCTCCCGCGTGAAGGAGGAAAACATTTAATTTGGTAGACAAGGAACTACATTATAAACAACTTTTTTATGAAATTTTAGATACCATTAAAGGTCAAATTGAGATTCGATTTTCCGATTTACATGTATTGAAGTTTTTCGACCTGACGAATGAAAGATTTTTCGAATCTTTTTCAAAAGAGTTTCCCAATATACACTTTTAGATAACTTAGTTCTAAAATATAATTTTTTTTATAAAAAGCACTGCACAATGAATTATGCGTAATATACTCGGATAAAGATATTTTAGGCCAGTACGACAGTCACGCCGGCGCCGATATGATAAAATATATGATAGACAATGATTTGCAACAAGTCTTACCTCAGTTTTATAAACTTCTTTATCTGACAGTCACCATTCCTGTCACGTCGGCTTCGGTGGAGAGATCATTTTCTACTCTCAAACGAATTAAAAATTACATGCGAAATACAATGGGCCAAAATCGTTTATACAATGTTAGTTTAATATCTATTGAAAAAGATTTAGTGAAACACTTAAAACAAAATGATAATTATGATAATATTATTGATCATTTTTCGCAAACTAAAGACCTTAGAATTCCGTTAATATATAAAAGAAGTTATTAAAATTAATAAACAAAATATGAAAAATTCCGAAAAAAAAGAAAAAATGTCAAAAATTCAAAAAAAAAATTAGAAACAAAAAATTAACATGAAATTTCTTGCCAAGAGAAACTCCATACCTCCACCTTGGTTCTTGCTAGGCAACAATTAATTATGTCACTGAAGTAGTATTAATTGGCTGAATAGAGTATATTTTGACAAAAAAGTTTTGTGTCCAGCCTCCTCTCTTAAAAAGTTCACGAGCCGCCACTGCTTAAAATACTGTTTCAGTACAGTGGACCTTTTTGCTACCATCATTAGTTTATTCTGATGATGGTTACTTAGTAGCTGAAAGGTCTCAGTAGTTTGACAGTATTTTAATGAATAAGGGTGATTGTTCCTATTTATAAGTACGTACCATATTCTATAACTAAACAAGCATATCTTTGTTTTGTTAATGAATGTTAATCCTCACCGAAGATTAATACACCGGATAAATCTGGCTGAAGTAGTTTTAACTCCGTTATTTTGTCTCCCCAAAGACTCAGTGTCACCTTGTATAACAAACTCTGGATTGGGTCTTGAATTTTCCTTGTCGTCAACTCACTCTACTGGAACTAATCCTGGAGAAGTCTCTACATCACATTCCAACGGATATAAACATTGTACAGGTCTTAATATTTCGTTCGTATCTTTTTCACTCGCACAAGTCTCACACGTCCGTCTCCTCCGGGATTGACCCCAATAACCCGACCAAGAGGCCACTCTATTCTCTAAAGTCTTCTAAAGTTATTACTCAATGAAATGACTCGATCTTATCTGACTGATACACTGAGTTTCTTTTTAGACAAAGTTTCCTCCCAGATACTCCAAACGAAATCTTTCACTCAATAGTTCGAAAAGTCTCGGTTTCTCACGCAAACTACGCGAAAAGTTAACTCTTTCGATTTCCTCTACATCGGGCATCCCACTATCAGATGGTTGGCATAAAAACATGGCAGAGGTTAACACAGTAATTGGTTCGCTAGATCACTCGAAGCTTAGGTTAGCGACGTAGCGTTAACGATAGCCAATGGGTCTTTCAAAAAATCCTCCCCACCACGCCGCCGTCGATGAATTATATATCCAAATATCGATATATCACGTTGCACAGACGTTTAATGCTGAATATCGTCTCAATTCAGATTTCTAAACCGTGTTTTCAGTTCCTTGGAAGTTGATTCCGTTAACACTAATACATAACATTCGGCCTACCACGCCGTGCACTGAAACCTTTTAAAACTTATGAATAGTGAAGTATGTGAAACATTTTGATCGAAAATTTTTTATGATTCAACGCGACCCCACGGAAAATGTTCGTTTTGGTGTATGTAACAAAAGTCTGAAATTTCTACCTCATAAATTGACCGCAACCCCCTTTTTTCCCATTTTGGGGTATTTTGGACATTTTTAGGGGAAGTTCACAAAAAAAAAATTTCTATCTCCAGTTGTATTGGGAATTAAGAAACCAAACTGGAACCCTTCCATTGTCAATGCTCAAGGAACTCCCAGTTCAAATATCAAGTTATTCCGACATCCCCCTTCCTCGCAATAGACATATATACATATATACATAAATGAATGAGAACTTGCGTGACGGCTAACTCGAGCAGTTTTCAACCGATTTAGCTAAAATTTGGACTAAAGGTAGGTTTTATGCCTTCAAAACTGCCCTCCAAATGTCAAAATAAAATATTGAATAGTTTCCGAGAAATTCGAGTTTAAGTCAATTTTTTAGCTAATTTTCAAATTGAGATATCTCATGTCCTTTTTATTCGATTGACATCTGCTTGGCGTCAAAATGTAGGTATTTGCATATGTTTTCACGTGGTGATCATCGTTTTTATACTACATCAGCAATATGATACTATTTTAGGTGACTGATTCAGTAATTCCAGTGTATACAGCGTGGCGAGTTCAAGAGGTCGGAAGAGAAGACAGCAATAATATTGGATGAATATGTACAATTTAAAAGAAAAGTAAAAAAAATTGAAAAATAAAAAGAAATTAAAAAAGAGAAAAGGTGGACTCCTCAGTAAGATGCAATTTGAAATTTTTTAATTAACCGTTTCGTCCCAGGGTGTTTAGTTATTATTCATGAACTACCCTATCTTATACGGCTTTTTTTCTTTCTTTTTTTTAAATTTTGAAACTTTTTATTTTTTTTTAAATTGTACATATTTATTCAACATTATTGCTGTCTCCTCTTCCGACCACTTGAACTCGCCACGCTGTATACACTGGAAGTACTGCTGGAAATACTACTTGCCTCAGAATCTATCACCTATAATAGTATCATATTGCTGATGTGGTATAAAAACGATGATTACCACGTAAAATAATATTCAAATACCTACATTTTGACGCCAAGCAGATGTCAATCGAATGAAAAGGACATGAGATATCTCAATTTGAAAATTAGCTAAAAAATTGACTTAAACTCGAATTTCTCGGAAACTATTCAATATTTTAACTTAAAAGAAGAACAGTTTTGAGGGCATAAAACCTACCTATAGTTCAAATTTCAGTTGAATCGGTTGGAAACTGCCCGAGTTAGTCGTCACGCAAGTTCCCATGCATATATTTATATATACATATATATTGCGAGGAAGGGGGAGGTCGGATCAACTTGAAATTTGAACTGGGAGTTCCTTAAACATTGACAATAAAAGGGTTCCAGATTGGTTCCTTAATTCCCAATAAAACTGGAGATAGAAATTTTTTTTTGACAAACTTCCCCTAAAAATGTCCAAAATACCACAAAATGGCAAGAAAAAGAAGGTTGCGGTCAATTTAGGAGTTAGAAATTTTAGAGTTTTGTTCCATACACCAAAAGTAACATTTTCGTGAGGTCGCGTTAAATCATAAAAAATTTACCGATATCACTTATTTTTTGGTTTCACATACTCTATGCCTTTTCATCAGATATTAAAATTGGTGGTCCAGCAGAATCCACACCTGTAATTGCGAATGATACCGAATTACGTACTCTATCGATAAGAAGTGGTGGTGGTTCAACAACAAACGGCTTCGCGTCAAATCTCCTAAATATTGTACATCTTTCCACCACTGACTTTATTGGTCTTCTCCCTCCTAGGACCCAATAGTTCTTTAATAACATGGCAAGTAATCCTTAAACTCCAACATGTGAACATCTTTCATCCCTTTCCAGAATAAAACTATCAACTATTGGATGCTTTTTTGGGAAGATGATGGGAAATCTGTAACCGATTCTCTCATCCGGTCTATTTACCACTCTGGATCTAAATCCTAACAAACCATAATCATTATAAGAAAGATTTGAGGAGTTTGAGTGTAGTTCTCTCAAACTATCCTTTTTCACTTGTTTTAAAATAATCTGTTCTGACTCCTCAAGTTCCTCCATTGTAAAGCTTCCAGATCTTCTCTCATTCTCTTTTTATATGTCAGGTTATAAATAAATTTGTTTTGTCTTGCTTCAAACTCAAAAGTGTCTCCACCGACTTTCTTTTCCTCTCTATATCAATTTCCTCTTCTTTAAGCGGCAAATCTTTTGTATAAGCCGAAATTTTTTCATCTTGATTCAACCGATAAGGACCCTCTCACCATTTGGACTCCAAAAGTTGCTTGGATATACACTCTCGTGATGGTAACTCTGCAGCATTGTATATTCCTGGTACGTGACACCATTGAGATTGGGCTAACAACTTTCTTATTTCGTTCACTTCAATGTATAAGAAAGTTTTCCACTCTGCGTTCCTTTGTATTCATGATATTGCAGTGGTTGAATCGCTCCAGAAACTTCCATAAATACCTGCGATAGTATCAGCGTATAATCTGGCTCCAATTGTAGCAGCCAATAACTCCAGGCGGGGTATGGTGAGCCTTATTATCCTTTTCTATAGGTGCCACTAGGGACTTAGCCGCCAATAAATAAACTTACACTTTTTTAACACATTTCACCCCTATAATATACAGCCGTAGCATGAGCATACTTTGAAGCGTCGACAAATGTGTGTATACTTATTTTATTCTACTCCTTCGTGTTTTCAATTTTATTGCATAGTGGAATTTCTATTTTTATCAAATTTTGTAAATCTTTCATCCAATTCTTGAGAGGTACGACAAACTCATTATCTACTTCATTATCCCAGGATACGTTTTCTTTCCACAGCTTTTGTAACCATAATTTTGACTGCTCTACGGTGTCTGTAAACCACTTCCCTGTTCTACTCATAAAAACTCCAAAACCTGTTTATCCTTTGGATTAATAGTAATTTGAGAGAACGCCTTTTTGATATCTGATATGACTCTTATCTCATGCTCTCGAAACCTATTCAGGGTGGTAGGGATTCCTTAGATTAAGTTTTTCCCTTTTTGAAGACATCGGTGAAAGAGGATGTCTTTCTCATGTGCAGACGCTTTAAATATAGGTCTGATCGCCGTTGTCGAGCTCTCTTTAATCTCTGGCCGATGAGGTCAGATATGTCCTTGAGTATGATCGGCATCAGTTTTTTCATATTTGAATGTTTTCACTCCTTGAGTACTTCCGAATATCTTGAAGTCATGTTTTGTTTATCAAGCTTTTCTAGTGTATTTGCTAGTTTCTTTTTTTATCAATCGCATAATTTGTAGGTAGAGTAAGACGATCAGAAATCCACGGTAACCTTTGTTTCATTAAAAAGTTCTGTGACTGCCATAGCCATATCATGCCCTGTTATTGTCTCAAATGGTTCTCCAATTCCTGGAACATACATAGAGTACATACATCAGAAACATTCACTCTGAGAAACGTTAACTCTTTCATCCAAGAACCATATAATACTGGTGACACTTCATTGCAGATATTCTGTTGATCTAATACCTCAAAAATATAACTATAATTGCTACTAACAATTGTGACGTCATAACAATAATACGTGTTTTATATTTCTGTATTTTCAAATAAGCAATGAGTAATTTTTTCTGCTCTCCTAGAGTTCAGGTTCAACAATGAAACAGTGGATTCCAAAATATAACTCCTTTGACTGCCTGAATCAATTAGTGCTCTTATAAACTTCGTTCCATTCGCACCTCGAACATTTATTCCCAAAGTCTGAAGGAATAGATGCGAGCTAGTTTGATTTGCCATGGCATTCACTTTTAGCACATCTTCTTGAACCTTACACTGTTTTTTGATTGGGCAAATTATGACACGGTACGTACGAAATATTTCAAACCTGTTCTACACTCACGTGACGAATGTACAATTTTGAAACATTTGAAATACGCCTTTTTCTCAATCAAAATAATTTTGGGTTCATTGAAAGTCATATCTTGTGTTTTGAAACATTATCCGCTTCCATGATTCCCAGAGCAAAATATACAGCTAGCGACATCGGTATTGACTTCTCCGGCGGCGGTCATCATTTTTGCTGGTACTCAATTTCGGAAACTCTTCTTACCACTGATGCACCTAACCAATCAATATTTCTCGTTCTCAGCTGAAACCGAAACCTTCACTAGCTAAGTCTATTCTTTGTTTGTTTTCTACTTCTAAGCGTAAAAGTTGCATTAAGTTTCTTAGTCTAATTTCGAGCGGAAAGTCATTACTTACTCACGTTGCTGTGTATACTTGGAGCATCATTATCAATATTTTCATTATCGATGTTACTGCTTGAATTATATGGAGATCGCTGCCAAAGCCTGATTAGTTCTGATGGCAAACACGACTCGATAAGTGGGAATAATAAAGCTCCATACTTATCGGACGTAATACCTAACGTATCAAGAGCTCTTAATTGTGTCTCTATTTGCCGCTTCGAATTTCCTTTCCGATTAAACCTCGACATTCAGGACTGACCTTAGCAACTCTCTCACATAAAATCCAATTTATAAGTCTTCACGTCCAAACCATACATTCAACTATTTTCTCGTAGTTTTCATCAAGATTCGGGAAACTTTCTACAATCTGACGTGCGCGACTGCTCGGTACAGTAGCATGTAATAAATATTCTATTTTATCGCAATCATCTATCTCTGAATCGACATGATACCTTCTTAAAGTGTGATCAAAAACTTAATCAATCCCGAATATTGCCATCATATTGCTTGAATTGGATTCGAGATAGTTGAAATTTTCACAAAAGGATAATTAAAATTAGTATCTTCGAGTTAACCACGTTCTGCTAACAGGTTATGGGCTCAGCATGGTTCCTCTGAACCTGAATTATGTATTACTATAAAAATGAGAACTGTCGAAGAGATTGTCCAATGAAATCAAATAATGAAAATGAAACGTGATATCTCTGCTCACATACTCCTAGCAAGAATACAATCAAGAGTAAACGTATATTTAAGACACAGCGCACAACAACTAGAAAAATTGAGGAATATGAAGCCCGACTTCTGTACAAGGCATATTCTCAGACTCCAAGTTTGCAATATGAAGAAACATTTTCTCCCGTAGTTCACTCCAGCTCTATCAGCGAGCAAATGGATGCTGTAATAGCGTTGCTACATTCTAAACCGAATGAACCATGCATGAAATTACCCGATTAAAAAATTTGTCAAACTTTGTAAAACACTATATGGTCTCAAACAATCAAGTAGAGTCTGGAATCAAGAACTCGATTCAGTATTGAAGAGTTTGAACTTGCTTCAATCGAAACACGATTCCTGTATATATCATAAGGAAATAAATTGGTCATAGCATTACGTTGACGACTTATCGATACTCTCAGAACAAGAATGAAACGGAATCACTGAAAGAAGCAATGTCAAAAAAATTCAAAATGAGAGACTTGAGAAAAACACAATATTGTTTGAGAATGAGAAACTTAAGGTCATGAAGAATCAGAGAGAAACAATAAGTTCAGATCAAGAAAAATAAATAGAAAATATTCTTTCAAAATTCAATATGTGAAATTGTCAAGGGACGTGGACACCTATGGATCCTAGTCAAGTTTTATCGAAAGAAATTGCACCTAAAACTAAACAAGAAAGATGTGAAATGGCACATATATTCCATATCAGAAAGCTATTGGCAGCTTAATGTATGCTGCTCAATGCACCAGACTTGATATTCCATATGCGGTTGGGAAATTAGCGAGATACTGTTGAAATCTTGTAAAAAGTCATTGGAAGGCTCTCAAACGGATTTTTAGATATTTGAAAGAAACCTCTCAATACAAACTGGTATTCAGAAAATTGGATGGTTTGTAAGGATTCAGCGACTCTGATTGAGCCGGGGATTTTGATCGCAAGTCTTCAGCTGGATATTTATTCATCCTGAATAGTGGAGCGATAAGCTGATCTGAAAAAAAGCAGCCTACAGTAGTTCTTTCAACTACAGAAGCTGAATACATGGCTCTGACTATGGCAACTCAAGAGGCTATATTTTTGAGAGAGCTTCTTCTTGAACTCATTCCTGACACTCCAAGAACATTATCACTTTACTGTGATAACAATAGAGCAGTGGATTGGTACAAAAATGATGGCTACCGAGCCAGAACGAAACACATAGATGTTAAGAATCATTTCATCAGAGAAGTGTAAGAAAAAGGTCATATTCAAATTAAATCTATCAAAACTCAAGATATGGTTGCAGACTGAATAACCAAACCTCTGAATGGTGAAAAACTAAGTCCCGATATGGAGAAGATGGGAATACAAGGATTAGTATCATATTACATAAAGAGGGGGTGTCGGAAATTGTGTTATATATTCTGTGTACTTATATTGACATTATTTTGTTACCATGTACCTATATTGACATGGTAACAAAATAATGTTGAGAATAATAACTCTAGAAAGTTAATGCTATAACAAAAACTTCACAACAAAATAAATGGAATGCGTCACAGTTCCTTTTTCTCAAAAATTCAGCTACATATTCTTCGCAAGATTCTTCACTAACAATTGTTCCAGTGATTAATCCAAGAAATTATATACACTGGTGTACGTAATAGATGGTACATTCTACATTCTGTATGAGAAGTTTCTTCCAAGCTGCGATTTGTCTCATTCTTATTTCCAGCATTTGGAATCAATTGTCGAATTTCTATTGTTCAATGATAATTCAAGAGAACTAGTACAAAACATAGAAAAGCCCCCAGTATCACCTCCACCCAGAGTGATAAATCCCCACTCCCTCTTTCTCAGACCTACGGATGAAAAAGTAATTAGTGAGATTATCCTATCATTAAAAAATAATAAGACGCCTGGTACAGACGATATTAAAGCCGAGACATTGAAAACAATTTATAAGGAGATAACAGCACCCCTTTGTTATGTTATCAATAACATAATGAAAAATGGAATCTGCCCTACTGAACTAAAAATCGCAGTAATAAAACCGCTACATAAAAAAGGCGACAAAACCCTACCCTCAAACTTTAGACCAATATCTCTGCTGACCAACTACGCTAAAATTTTCGAAAAAGTCATAAAAAATAGACTCGAGCAATTTCTGAAAAAACATAAAATAATTGCTGATAATCAATTCGGATTTCAGAGCGGAAAATCTACGGAAGGAGCTATTGCGTCACTAACTCAAAAAATGTATGAAGCAATCGATAACAGCCAACCTGCTATTGGTGTGTTCCTAGATCTTGCAAAGGCATTCGACACTGTCGACCATCAACAGTTGTTAGAATCCTTGGAAGATGTAGGAATACGAGGACTGGCTCACGACTTATTCAGATCCTATCTGTATGATAGGAAGCAATGTGTCAAAATTGACGATACCTATAGTAGACTTCAAGTGGCTAAATGTGGAGTACCGCAGGGTTCGGTACTAGGTCCAATTCTATATGTCATATATATAAATAATTTACTAACCATTAGAACCTCTGGGCACATAATAAGCTTCGCCGATGATACCTTTATATTGTATACATCAAGCAATTGGGAGGACCTAAGAATTAAAATGGAATCCGAAATGAATAATATTATTGACTGGTTCAATTATAAATTACTAACCATAAATTTTGACAAAACAATGTTCCTTCCTATAACAAGCTACAAAAACATTCTACCACAGTATAACACTTTAGAGATAAATAATCATAACAAAACGATAACAATAAAACTTGCCGAGAATATAAAATATCTAGGGATTATTATTGATAGTCATCTTCGCTGGAATAATCACGTTAACAACATTGTTGATACAATCAGAACCTTCCTGGGCCGCTTCAAATACCTTACTAAAATATTACCTCTACACCATCTCAAAATGCTGTACTTTGCCCTTGTAGACTCGCGCCTAGCATATGGAATAATAGGATGAGGAGGCATCACGAATGTATACCTAGAAAAGTTGAACACACTACAGAAATACTTCCTAAAAATCATATTAAAAAAAGAAAGGAGTTACTCATCAGATAACTTATACAAAGAAGCTAGGACACTAGACATTCGACAGATCTTCTTTCTTAAGACTGTGTGTTTTTTACACAAAAATAGGAAACATATCGACCTATTATCACATAAATACCCAACGAGGGCTAAATATTCAAACAAGATTAAAATTCCGTCAGCACATAAAACAGTGGGTACAAAATGTCTTGCGTTTCTAGGACCAAGATTCATAAACTTCATCCCAGAAAACTACCTCTTCAACAATTCCAACTCTGAAATACATTATAGGAATAAGGTTAAATCCTTTCTACTAAGTAACCAGAGACAAGTCATACATACCTTCTTTAAGTAAAAAGCCAAGATAATTATATGTCCATCTGCTTATTCATGTTCTTACCTAGCTATTTATGTTTCATTAATGTATGTATCTATGTGGTATGTGTTGCTATATACTCGTAAATAAGTATGTATATGTGGGCTTCAATATATACGTGTCTCATTCAAATTCAGTAATTTTCCAAGATTTAGTGTTAAGACTCGCAGCTCAAACATGAATGAATAATTGAGGTATGACAAGGACAGCGAAAGCTTTGTGTTTCCTCTCTTTATTTGTTTGTCTCGGAATACTATGTTTAAACCCATTATTATGTTTATTATATCTAGTTTATGTATTCCCGATGCAAATAAATTATTATTATTATTATTATTATATCCATCAACGCTGGAATGAACCATTGCCTGAACAGTTAATTGAGAGATTACGCAAAATGTAGATCAATACCGTCATTATCAGGTGATAACTTGCTACCACTTCACTTCTGCTTTCCGAGCTCCAATGAAGTTCAGTGTTGAAAATGATATTATTGCGCTACTTGTTTCTGACATTGTGAAATTATTCATTATACCAGCATCTTCCCGGTGCTGTCTCTTCATTGTCATTCTATTCTTGGTACATCTATCTTCCAATGATATCTGCGAACGAACCAGCAGATAAAGGTCGGCTATTTTCAATTGATATCTGTATGTCGCGTTTTGAGCATGCTTAACAATTCGATATTTGTTCATACAATAACATGTCATAGTATAGCTCAATTCACTTCGAAAGTTCAGGTTTATTTTGGACTTTGGTATATAGATACGTTGTAGTATAGGAATCTTCCATCCCTATACGAGAATACCTAAAATCCCTCAATTACAAAATACTACCTTATTTCTATTATTAAATGTATTTAATTCATATGTTTATAAATTCATATGCGATACATAAACAATATGTTGAGTAATACAATTACCTCTTTATAATATGAACATATTGTATAGTATAAGCTACTCAACAAGGGGACCCCGAAAGGTCACCGGGGTAACCCTGAGTCAAGGTAGTGTTGATAGACCTAATATATATATACTAAGATTAGAATAACTAGAGATTCAGATATTCATATTCATCAATCATTATTGACGGTATTATTATTCATTTGTATCTGTACCATTGTTATTATGTAGAGCGAGACATTAAGTCATAATGACGTCAACCTCTACGTTCAGTAAAGTGTAACCCTTTCATAAGTGGGTGTTCCAATTCCTATGCCCCTACAAGGACCACCGATCAGCTTATGGTAAACCGTATCCAGACATTAAGAGCTGATCCCCACATGGCGATCTGTGCCCGTCTTTTCTGATGGAAAAAAAAAAGAACCGCTTCCTATGCACATCGCCATATGTGATCCCCACATGGCGATTTCTACCAGTCTTTTCTGAGGAAAAAAAGAAACGAACCGCTTCCTATCCACACCGCCATATGTGATCCCCACATGGCGATCTCTACCAGTTTTTTTTTTGAAAAAGAAGAAACGAACCGCAGGAACATATATGTGGAAGTGATTCCCGCATGGACTCCCACATGGCCGTTTCCTATCCACTTGGCTATATGTGATTCCCACATGGCTTAACAAGGAGACAATATGGATTGAGAAATTGGAATTGGATTTGGACTATGGATTTGGAATTGGAATTGGAGAATGGGAATTGAAATTGGAAATTGCAAATGGAAATTGGAACGCAAACATCTAGGCTACAAGCGATGAGTTGGAAAAAGGAATTAGAAGAAGTCAACCAACATTAGTGTAGTGCTTCAAAATGTATTGAACATGTGAGTAATGACTGTTTCAGACATCAGACAATCTTAGGTTTATTTTTTTTTAAGAACAGCACGCAAATATGCCCCGCTGTGTATAATTTAAAATAATGTTATGAGAAATTTTAATTTATTGATTTATGAATTTAATAGTAGGTATTGATAAAATATTGAAGTAATTTAGTAGTATATAACTTCTAATAGTTAAATTTAATGGAAACTAAGTTATTAACTAGAATAATTAACAAATAACAACGTTATTAAAGAGATAAGTATTTTAAGTGCATAAATATTATCAATTTTTTCAGTTAATTGGAATTAATTAGAAATTACATTTGAAAGTATTAAATATTAATATATTGGGATAATTGTAAGAATAATATAAATTAATTAAAAAGTTATGTATATAATCACATACATATTGATTGAAATTAGTTAAACAAATACATCTTTGCCAGTGAGAATTATTCCACAAAACCATTCAAATTGGTAAATATTAGACCAACAATGATGTGGCTAACATATGGTTATTCCAGGACGGAAACCATTCATTATTATAAGCATTGATTATGCAGAATTTGTATTTGAAATGGTTATGAGTAGAAAGCAAGTTGAGTAGTTTTGTCTATAATGCATGGTTGCTTATACGGTTGTTCAAGTTGGTTGATATGTTTATCATATAAATAAATGAATAGGAAAACACAGAATATAGAAGAGATAGTATTGTGGTATCCCACAATATTCTCCCATCCAGAAAAAAAAATGACGCTGTAGAGAGGAAGTTACTTTCTCCCTACCGATGTTGTTCAAAATAGAGTGTTTAACATGAGAAGGTTTGAGTCTGTCAATAGAAACGTATTTTGAAGTATTATTTATTGAAAATTCAGATGATCCCTCATATGGTGGTTGCAGTGCCTTTTCAATTTTATCGAATTTAACGATAACGAATTTGCAAGAATCTGAATACAAATTATGTTGGGTTGTTGATGTCAGGGAGACACTGAGTTTAAATCCTGGAAATGAATTTCTAAATGTTAAGAGAGTCTGATGTGATTGTTGGAGGAGGGGCATGGTTGGATCCCAATTCCGCAGAAAATCAACAGAGATTTGTTTTATAGCAGAGCGGAAACCCGATAAAAATTCTCAGTTGTTCTACACATTGTGTTCTGTTTTCGCTGGCTATGATGACTAAGTTAAGTTGGCTATGAAAACGTGCAACCACGTCATTGCTTTTCGGATTATAACGGATACTACGAATTCCTTGTGTCTCTATTGATTCTAAAAATTCAGAAGACATTTTTGATTCAAATTGCATCTGTGTGAGATCTGGATGACCAAAACGTGAGATCTGGATGACCAAAACGTGAGATCTAATGAGTGATGAAGTTTTCTATTTTAGTAGAAGTTACGCACCATAAGGTTACGTCCGAATTTGAATGTTTGATTTGTTGTAATTTTATAAAAAATTAGTCAGCTTTTGATAGCATATATTATAGTTATGGATCGGTATTTTGTGCTGAATTTAAGACTTGTTGAACTATATTAGATAGTGAAATAGTATTATTGTGGTATTTCCCGAAGAGTGTCAGCAACTACGTTCGAACTACCAGTTATATGCCAAATATCCGTAGTGAACTGAGCAACAAAATTGCCTTGGTTAACGGCACATGATCCGTTTGAACGTAAAATGATATTCTCCCAAGGAAACATCTAGGACGTTTCATGATAAGAAAAATGGCTTACAGTTCTCGGTCAATAGTGCAATAATATGTTTGAGCATTTGACAGTATTTTAGAGGAAAATGCATGAGTAAACTAATCAGTTTCTCTGTTGTTATGAGACAGCACCTATGGGAAAATTTGTCTATAAAAAGGTTCATATAAGCTCCAGGAAGCGGATATGCTAAAACTGTAACGTTGGATGAGAGCTATTCAATTTTTTGAAAATCTATAGCGCAATTATTGGGCCAGTCGAACTGATTATTTTCTTCTTGTGAATTTCGTAATTCAGCCATAATGTCATAAATGGGTGCCAATAACTAGGCCAAATTTGAACTGATAATGATTCAACATTCCAAAAAAACGTTGTAATTGTTCAAGGGATTGAAGTTGTGGGAAATTATCAATGCCTTTGACTCGGTCTTTAGAACGGAGAATCACATGTGAGGAGAGGGTATCTCCTGACCTAGAAAACTCAGTTTATCCATGCCAAAAATGCATTTTCATAGTTTGATATTATTGCCAAAAGAATCTAATCTGTCGAATGATGTGGATAAATGTTGCATATGTTTTTTGTGATTTTTACTTGCGACTAAAACGTCATCTATATAGCAAACCGTGAAAGTACTGAAAGAATAATAAATCATGAAGCGCTGGAATGTTTGTCCAGCAGTCCAGCATTCCTAAGTCGAAAGGTATTCTTTTTAAAGTAAAAAGATTAAAAGATGTAGTAATTGCAGTTTTGTAAACATCTTCCGATGCTACTGGAATCTGGTGGTATGTACGAAAGATGTCATATATTGAAAAACTGTGCAATCACTTAAATTCATGGTAACATTTTGAATGTGAGGAAGCGGGTATCAGTCTGGAATTAAAACGGCATTTAATCGCCGATAGTCTTCACGTCAATCGTTCAAATCTCGTTTTGGAACCAGGTGTATGTTGGTGAGACTGTGGAGTAGAAATATTTTGGGGATTGGTCATTCAGTTGAACTAGTAATACAATTTGATGATAAGTTTGTTACTAAATCTATTAGCTTTTTGTTTCCAATATCAACTGTTGTACTAAATTTCGACAAGAAACCTGCATCGATAATTGAACAGAAGCGATGATAAATGGAAAAGTGGAATCCCTTTTCAAATTGAAAATTAATTTTGATAATTCAGAATCATAAGTTGAAGTTGTAGATGAATAATAATGCGATTTGGTATTGACTGATTTAGTATGTGGAATACAAGAAACGTCAGTCCCAGTGTCAACTAAAAATCTGATTTTGTGATATGTATCCTTGATGGATAAATGACTTGCTGTAACGGGCCTTATATCAGATGTTAAAATAGTAGGCTTCATTAATGTAAAGATTGATTGTTATGAGAACAATTTCTAGTACTTTTTTGCTTTGAGTTCCTATACGAAATGATACCAACAAAATGTTTTATTTTGAAAATTTCGATTATGACGTATCGGTGATCTACTTCGTGGTTTATTCAAATGTATTTAACGTTTCAATAAAGAAACATCATCATCAAAATTGTCAACTATCAACGTTAAGTCTGATATAATTTTGAAAACGTTCGTGTCTGCTGGTCTACACAAAATAGAAGCAGTTGTGGAGATACTAGGATTGGATATTCTAGAAACACCCCAAATTTTGTCAGTCATAGCAATTAATTCCCTAATGTCAGTTTCATCAGAATATACTGCAGCAACTCACATGGTTGGTGAAAGCTTTCTTATTCACAACTCTTCCAATAAATTGTTATTATCTGCCAAAGACGTTCCAGTTGAAATTTTCATCCTCACAAAAAATGTAGATGGTTTGTCGTCTCTTTGCTCCGAGTCCGGCAAGTTTGGGAATGACGTTCAATAAGTGTTTTTTCTTTCATAATGCCATGTTTGCCGAAATATTTCGTGAAATATCTAAGACGCATATGATTGTCTCCTGCGGAAGTGACATAATGACATACTGCTATTTTGTATAATCATCAGTAGTTTTCTCACAGGAAAATTGAATTTCAGCTTGAATGAACCAAGCATCTGGTTTTGTTGGCCAAAACAAAGCAATTGCCGCCTGTTTAATTTTTTTCTTGAACTCTCAAATATATGGAGAAAAATATAGTGGAACACTCACATGAAAAGAAAAGTAAGTATCGTGAATACGAAATGTTCTCCGATGTCAGGTCAGATACTGCTGTTGTTTCTGGTTTTTGAGTTCGAGCTAATGTTCAGGTGCGAGTGACGTTGAGCTGTCGGATGTGAGCTTCTTCCGCGTACGAGCTCCTTTCGGCTGTCGGGTGCGGGTTGCTGTTTCTCCAACCAAGTAGAAGGAGTTCTTGCTGCCATAAGAAGGGGGATGTGTTAGGCTGTGGCAAGTCAAAGGTTTAAAATTTCTCGTAGGACCAATCAAGACAAGTTATTTGGTAGGCACAATCAAGTTAACCCCAAAGTCTTGCCTACTTTGACACCCAAATTATAAGAATTTTTTCGGCTACTTTTGTTATTTTTAATTCAAATTCAAAGCACTCATTGCCTAGAAGACGTCTATTACAATGCGGGGGAAGATGAAGGTTTCAAAATTATTCGCAAAAATGTCTCTCAAAATCTGCTAAAGTAACGTTTTACGGTACACGGAGTAGGAGTCCTGTGTTCTGAAGTGCTTTGTCCCTTTTTTTAAGTTCAAGGTTCAGTCTCAAATCCCGCGCAACTCTTATGATCATAGAAAAATTTCAATTTTTTTGGATTCGAATGAACTATTCCATAACATTGTTTATATTTGCTTTTTGGGACTATGTAATAAGGGTTCAGTACAGGTTATTTCCAATATTTAAAAACAGAATCATCCTTAGAAAATTAGAATTTAATATTAAATCAAAATATCTAGAAGTAGAGAACATCTAAGGGTTGCCAGATATTTTCAATAACAAATGTAGCTTGAGAAAAGTAAAGGAATTCCTAAAATAAATAAAGATAATGATATGATACAATAGCTGATATGGTCAAGAGGGTTGCAATAAGTTCATAAAAGTTTGGTTGTAAAGAAAATCATAAACCTGCCAAGATGAATAACCAATATAGGACGAGAAACTAATGTGTAACTCCTTTTAAAATCTTAATGTTACCCATCTGGAGATATTTCATGTACATGCAAATCAGTTGGTGATATTTAGAAAAGGACAGATAGATTTTGAAATCCCCACCGAAAACATCCTGAACTAGAGACCTCGAGAGCAATTTTACTGCTTATTGGTTGAACAATTCAGGGATCCTTTTCTGAATTGTAGATTGATTCTTGAGAAGAATGACGCATCACAAATACCAGGGACAATCAAACCTAAAAAACCTAAAACATTCAGTTATATTTTCTAGCTTGAATTAGTCTCTTGAGAAATCACGTGACACTTAATTTCAATTAATTTAACTTAATAGTTTCTTCAGAGTGTTTTTGGTGAGAACGGAGGATTTCCCTCAATCAGAGTTGTATTAGATTTTCAATTAATCAAAGTTTATTGTTCTAAGTTTTATTCAAGTTCAAGTTCAATAATACTTCCAAATCAGTTCAATCAATTTCGATCCCCTAGGTTCATGATGGTTGAGTATCAATGTGATAATTTCAGTTTTATTTCTATTTAAGTTAATTTAGATTATTTAGGTTTGTTTCATTCGAGTATAGATTTTGATCCTAGTTTTTATTCTTATTAGTTATAAAGATAATCGTAACATAAATTTTTAATTACCTTTTATTATTATTATCATTATCATATATATTATTGTTATTTTTTATTATCAAATTTTATTGTTGTTGAGTACGAGTTTATATGATTAATATTAACGTTTACCTCTTCCACTCACCTTCCAGTGTGTTAAAATATTGTAAAAGAAAAGGGTGAGTGTCAATGATATTTTTCACATTTGTTCTGGCTTATCAATGATCGAGATAAGACTCCAACTTGTCACGGTTCTCTAAATTAAGTGGCCACACTAATAGATAAATAGGTTGAGGATTAGGAATAACATGAATTCCTTAAGTGAAGTTTTATAGACATTCATCAATAGAGTACCATGTTACAACTAAATCTTTTGCTGCCATAAGTCATAAATTTCCCCATTGTCTTGTAAACGTTGATTTTCAATGAAGAAATTATGAGAATTTCTTCAATTTCGTGGAATCTTCTTCTCTCGCCTCACAGTCAGGTTCGAGGTCCATTCTGAGTGAAAACAAAACTTTCGAGCTGGACAGATCAAAAAATGCAAGGCGATTCTTGATTGATGACTGGAAATGGCAACGGTCATTCTTGTGCTCTCTTTAACTCAAGTTCTGTAGGGCCTTTTTACTCGCTTTTTCAATCGAAGAGATCATTTTGAAAATACAGCTCATTTTGACATATATAACAATGTTGAAGCGAAAATGGAAATTATAACTTTTGAATTGATATTTAAGGGAAAGTATACTACACCAGCCTCTGATTTTTATAATTATATGTTGAGTATTTCTTCCGAATGAAAAGAACGAGCATACATAAAAAAAATCAATTTTTTCATCTTGATAACGACAAAAAATAGAATTATAGGCCCTTGAGCTTGTTCACGGTAAGTTCATTACAGCATATTAGAATTTTCAACTAACGTAAAATACCTGAGAGAATCATCAACTTCTTCTTGGGAAACAATTTGTGCTCATATGATCTTCTGGGGATTGAATGACTTCACAAAAATAATTTTCCACATATTCACAAATATTGTACTGTTTTTTCTGTTAATTTCAGATTCTATAATCACATTTGCTCGATGTATAAGTAGGTATCTACTAAACTGACCAACAACATTTTCCATGTACTAGAACTACTTATTTCAGTTCGTTTGCTGACAAAGAAATCTTTCATGGCAGTTCAGCATAGCCTGCTGAAGGAGTTGATTACATCTAACTTTGCATTATTAACCAAATTAAGTAATGAATCGCATAGGGAAATTGCTGATCTCAAACAACAAATAGCTAAACAATCTAAATTAATCGCCTCACTTCCAAATAATACATCAGCTAAAAATTCAAATAAAAATTCGACCCTGAATATATTGCAGAAGAATGTCATAGAAATAAAACAGCTTCAAGATAACGTTATTCCAAATAAAAACGAGAATAAGAAGAAACTTGAAACTGATTACGCTACATTAATGAATGATATCATCAATTTAGTTCCGTATACAAATGAGGCAAATACTCCTCCAATAGTGAATGATGACGAACGCTCCCCTGAAATAATTCAATCCTCTGGAAAGGTTCTCAAGCGATACCCCCTCTCGCAGATAAAGTAATACATATAAGTAACGTAAATAACTCTATAGAACATAGTGTTTTATATCAGAACATTCCATGCACGAGGAAAATTTCATTCTCATTGATTCATTCAAATATTCAGGGCTTAGGTAACAAATATAACATGCTAGAAGCCTACTTTCTTGGTAAAAACAACCCTGATGTGCTGTGTTTGTGTGAACATTTTATTGGAAAGAATTTAAATGATAAATTAGCTTTGGAAGGTTGGACACAGCTTCGGTTTTTGGTCGATCCACATTCAAAAAAGGTGGTATAGCCATCTTCAGTAAAACATTGTGAAGTTGCCGCTGTTAAATTACGCAAATTTGATTTGATTATAATTTCACTATATCGTTCACCGTCTAGTGATTTTAAATGTTTTCTGAAAGTACTCAACAATATTTTAAACCTTTTATTTTTGTATTCCTAAATCATAATATGTGGAGATTTCAATGTTATGTTCAATGTTAGGGATAAAAATTCTGAGTTGTGTGACCTGCTCAATTCTTTTGATTTCCATCAAAAAATCTTCGAACCAATCAGAGGTCCAAATTGTTCAGACAACATTTGTATCAATTTTGTATCTGAAAATGAGAATATCGTAGTGTGGGAATGTCATTTCTCAGACCACAAAGCTCAACAATTGGGTTTGATCATTCCAGGCGGGTGTGAATCAAAGAAATATAATAAATACAGACCATTAACAGAAAAAGGTTGCGACAAGTTTCATTCTATCATTAAATTGTGACTATGTAAGGGATGTTAACATTGATGCCAATACTGATTTTGATGATTCAGTTGAGCCTTTTCTGATAAGTTTTCTTGAAAAGAAAATCAGAGTAGGAACAGTCAACTCTGATATGCACTGGTTCACTAATCGTCTCCGGTATTTGAGAAATAAACTTGATATCTTCAATAATTTATATAAGAAGTTTAAAACAGAAAACTTCAAAATCACAAGAAATAAGCTTCGCTTAAACTATAAATTAGAAATCAACAAAGCAAAAATCAGAACAAATGACTACAAAATAAAGCAGTCATCAAATCCCAACAAAACTATGTGGGATTTAATCAAGATCAACAAAAAGTCAAATAGTTCAGTTTCAAAATGTGATATTGGTGCAAACAAATTCAATGAATACTTTGCAACTATTCCAGGTAAAATTGATGATTCTACTTCAATGAATGTTCCAAACGGTGTCCGACTATTCTGTAAAAACATCCCACATCATTTCACGTTAGCATTCACAGAAGTCAGATTTATACAAGTTGGAGATGTAATATGTTCCTTAAAAAATAGTTCCTCCATAGACTTTTATAGATTGGATATTTCACTGGTGAAAAGAAACATTGATAGTATTGTTTATTCACTTACAACTCTCATTAATAGCTGCCTCAAGGAAGGAATTTATCCAATTCCACTCTCTGAAAGGATAGTTCATATCTACAAAAATATAAAAATCTGATAGGACGGTGGTGTAATTGGTAAACACCCTGGACTAGAAATCCAGAAATGTGGGTTCGAATTCCGCCTATGGTTCAATCTTTTACGTTTATTCATCTTTATAATCCTATGTTAAATAATCTAAGTTATCTTCATAATTCAGAAAATTTAATTCTATATCTCTCAAGTTACATACACGATAGTGGCCAATTAGGCAAAGAAACTTTAAACTTGTTTATAATTAACCAGAACAATTCTCAGTCAGTTCTATTGAAATATATAAGAACCAGGATGCTGTCATTTGAATAAGAACTGTCAAGTAACTGCCAACCATAGCAGTACTAACCTACAATCCTTACTTCAAAAAACGACTGAACTTTAGATGAATGTGCGTGAATAGTTGATCTATGGTAGGGCATCGATTCGCATTGTGTTCATCAATGATCTACTATCCTTTCAGAGGTTTATATTTACAAAAATATAAAAATCTGATAGGACCGAAGTGGTGTAATTGGTAAACACCCTGGACTAGAAATCCAGAAATGTGGGTTCGAATCCCGCCTATGGTTCAATCTTTTACGTCTATTCATCTTTACAATCCTATGTTAAATAATCTAAGTTATCTTCATAATTCAGAAAATTTAATTCTATATCTCTTAAGTTACATACACGATAGTGGCCAATTAGGCAAAGAAACTTCAAACTTATATATATATATATATATATATATATATATATATATATATATATAAATATATATATCCCGCCTATGGTTCAATCTTTTACGTTTATTCATCTTTATAATCCTATGTTAAATTATCTAAGTTATCTTCATAATTCAGAAAATTTAATTCTATATCTCTTAAGTTACATACACGATAGTGGCCAATTAGGCAAAGAAACTTTAAACTTGTTTATAATTAACCAGAACAATTCTCAGTCAGTTCTATTGAAATATATAAGAACCGGGATGCTGTCATTTGAATAAGAACTGTCAAGTAACTGCCAACCATAGCAGTACTAACCTACAATCCTTACTTCAAAAAACGACTGAACTTCAGATGAATGTGCGTGAATAGTTGATCTATGGTAGGGCATCGAATCGCATTGTGTTCATCAATGATCTACTATCCTTTCAGAGGTTTATATTTACAAAAATATAAAAATCTAACAGGACCGAAGTGGTGTAATTGGTAAACACCCTGGACTAGAAATCCAGAAATGTGGGTTCGAATCCCGCCTATGGTTCAATCTTTTACGTTTATTCATCTTTATAATCCTATGTTAAATTATCTAAGTTATCTTCATAATTCAGAAAATTTAATTCTATATCTCTTAAGTTACATACACGATAGTGGCCAATTAGGCAAAGAAACTTTAAACTTGTTTATATATATATATATATGTTTCTTCTCAGGTTCTCGCGGACGTAATGTGTAGAACTGGATTCTCGGGTATTGATCCGCGTTGTGTGGTTTCGGTCCTCAAAAGGACCAATTTCACGACGTTTCGGCAAAGTCGCATTTGCCATCTTCAGGTGATTCGACCGTAGAGTCTGGAAAATAAAGTTAGTTCGCCTAGATTTTCCAGACTCTACGGTCGAATCACCTGAAGATGGCAAATGCGACTTTGCCGAAACGTCGTGAAATTGGTCCTTTTGAGGACCGAAACCACACAACGCGGATCAATACCCGAGAATCCAGTTCTACATATATATATATATATATATATATATATATATATATATATATATATATATATATATATGTTTATATATGAATGAAAACAAGGTGCTTTAAATTGAATTTAGGATAATAGTTAATTATAACATTTAATTTGCATTTAAAAATTATTGAAATTCAATTTATCTTAAATAAGAAGCAAAATTTGCATTTAGTTTGGACCAAAAATCTTGATTTTTATTAATCCTTATTTACATTTACATATATATATATATATGTATGTATATATATATATATATATATATATATATATATATATATACTTTTTTTTTTTTTTTTTTTTTTTTACATTCAAACCTGGTCGGGGCTGCTGCGAGCTCCGACGACATCGCAGCAGTCGCGCCGGAAAAACCTAAAAGGCGGTTAGCCGAAGCTACTCCCCCCCACCGGTCGGTAAGTAGCTTCAGGTTCCTAAATCGTGTGCCCTAAGTATTCTAATTGAACCCAGAATGACTGCCTTTTGCATCCGGTCTATCAAGATCTGCGCCGAGTTCCTACAGGCCGGAATGATCTTCAAGTTTGAACGCAGCGAAGACCGAATTCCGCCCAAAACACCGATGATCAGAACCACTAATACGACCTTGTGGCCTGGGTATAGCGTGCGGAGCTCGAACAGGAGATCTTGATATTTTGTCCATTTTTCCTCCTCTTTCAAGACTATGTTCTTCTCTGCCGGAGAGGAGAATTCGATGACATACATAGTCTTGATTAGTTTATCGAGGAGGACAACGTCAGGCCTATTTGCTTGTATGGACCTGACGGTCGGAAACGGATAATTCCAGAAGATCTGGCATTTTTCGTTTCCGACAACGGACTCAATATCTCCTGGCATGTAAGGCAGCACCGGCTCTTGGTCTATTCCATACGAGTGCCTTAGATGGTAATACAGCACCCGTAGGGCCGCATTATGGCGATGGGTGTACGCCGAGGCCGCTTTTGCCGGACATGCCGACAGAAGGTGGAAAAGCGTCTCAGGCGCCTTTCGACAGGCCCTGCAGCTGACATCAGGGACCTGCACACCCATCACATTGCGGCGATAGACCAAGGTGTTAATTACGCCATCTTGGCAAGCTGCGGTAAATCCCTCAGTCTCGGATGTAAGCCCGGCTGACCTTAGGTAGCCGGTATATATATATATATATATAGCTATATATATATATATATATATTTGTATGCTTTCTTGGTATATTGGTTCGTATATATACTGAAAATAAAATGTATATATACGAACCAATATACCAAGAAAGCATACAAATATTACAAATGGTTCAAGAATATCAATAAAAGTATATATATATATATATATATATATATATATATATATATATATATATATATATATATATATATATATATATATATATATATATATATATATATACCAAGAAAACATACAAATATATATATATATATATATTTGTATGTTTTCTTGGTATATTGGTTCGTATACATACTGATAATGAAATAAAAATTCTGTTTTGACGTTTCGACAATGTTTATTGCCTTTATCAAAATTGTTAATTGAATTAGTGTTTCCATGTAATTTAGAAAAGAATAGATGATTTCGATTAATGAAATGCGTCTGCAGCCGACTTGTGTTTTAAGATCCAATTAAAACTGCAGAAAACATTGGATCGGTTGTGTGTGAAAGAGTAATGTATGGCTAACTTTGAAATAGATTGAATTTGATTAAATACAAGACATTCCAATATTGTACAATTATAAATATCTATGAATTATTATATGAATTAGTTATTCTATGATAAGCATTTCAGATCTATCATAACTATTCAAGTTTAAGATAATTCTATGGAATTCAACCTCAAAATTGTTACTCTATAGTGTCATAGTTAAATAATACTTCATCTCTTTTGGGTTGAATTTTAAATAGACGAATGGAAAGTGGCACTTCAAATTAATAAAATTTTGTTAAGTTTGAATTAGATTATTGTACAGTTTCGAAAGATTGGAATCTATTTTGTCATTTACACAATTGTTCTTTTTAATTTGAATAGATTCTAATATCAAACGTTTGTTGTCGTTTGTTTCAATATTTAAAATTTTTGTATTGTTGTAGTCGAAAGTATGGTTAGTGTCTTTCACATGTTTATCGAGCGCAGTTGATGAATTTTTGGTATATTTGTGGCCATTTAATCTTTTTTCGAGGTATTGTGAAGATTGGCCAATATATACCTTTTCGCAATCTGTGCAAGGGATGGAACAAACAGTATGGGTTATTTTTTTGAAAGGTACGCTGCTTTTTAATTTTGTAAAGAGACTTTTCTGATTTAAATAACTCTTATGACATATATGTAGGTCATAAGGTTTCACTATATATAAGAGTTATTTAAATCAGAAAAGTCTCTTTACAAAATTAAAAAGCAGCGTACCTTTCAAAAAAATAACCCATACTGTTTATTCCATCCTTTGCAAAGATTGCGAAAAGGTATATATTGGCCAATCTTCACAATACCTCGAAAAAAGATTGAATGGCCACAAATATACCAAAAATGCATCAACTGCGCTCAATAAAAATGTGAAAGACACTAACCATACTTTCGACTACAACAATACAAAAATTTTAAATATTGAAACAAACGACAACAAACGTTTGATATTAGAATCTATTCAAATTAGAAAGAACAATTGTGTAAATGACAAAATAGATTCCAATCTTTCGAAACTGTACAATAATCTAATTCAAACTTAACAAAATTTTATTAATTTGAAGTGCCACTTTCCATTTGTCTATTTAAAATTCAACCTAAAAAAGATGAAGCATTATTTAACTATGACACTATAGAGTAACAATTTTAGAGATTAAATTCCATAGAATTATCTTAAACTTGAATAGTTATGATAGATCTGAAATGCTTATCATAGAATAACTAATTCATACAATAATTCATAGATATTTATAATTGTACAATATTGGAATGTGTTGTATTTAATCATATTCAATCTATTTCAAATTGTAGTTAGCCATACATTACTCTTTCACACACATCCGATCCAATGTTTTCTGCAGTTTTAATTGGATCTTAAAAAACAAGTCGGCTGCAGACGCATTTCATTGATCGAAATCATCTATTCTTTTCTAAATTACATGAAAACACTAATTCAATTAACAATTTTGATAAAGGCAATAAACATTGTCGAAACGTCAAAACAGAATTTTTATTTCATTATCAGTATATATACGAACCAATATACCAAGAAAACATACAAATATTACAAATGGTTCAAGAATATCAACAAAAGAATATATATATATATATATATATATATATATATATATATATATATATATATATATGTATAGCGGAGGCTTTGGGGTCCCATATCATCATACGAGGCAGGTTTTGGGGTCGATGTACCTATAGTAGGGTCGACCCCACAAAAGTTTACATATAGATGGCGGACAAAGGGGTCGTTCACATGACGTCACATTTTACGTTATATATTTTCGTGTAAACCTGCCTAACACCGAACTTTAAATATAGGTTATTCTACCTCCTGTCTACAGATGGCGTGTTCCTAATGAATTGATTTGTTTGCTACTTTGGTTTTATGTTGGAATTATGATTCTGTTTGACGACAAATAATAAAATAATACAGACGACAAAATTAGAATTCTTAGATGTTAATTATTGATGTTCTCAGTTAAAAAATATACAGATAATAAATGGTATATCTATATTGTTTCTCGTAGTTTCAATTAAGCGTTAGGTAAAAATATCACAGTAAAGTTTTAAAATGATTTTAGACTGAAACGGCGAAACTAAGATGATTCAAAAAAGTCATCTGAAAAACTTTTTCTATTTTACAAATATGTATGTCAGCATTGCCAGCCTATGCATACATATTTACCAATTACCTGAGTAGGTACGAGGGATGATATGTTTCCATGGAAAATATCAATATCATGTTGAAGAAGCAGATAGGAGCATGAAAATCTACATTACTGTTTCATAACAAGAGATCTAATTTATAACGAATTAACTTATTTAAATAATCTCAGTTGAATGAATCTTTTACTCGAAAACATTAATATTGAATGAACATATTTCCGAAAATGTTTATAATTTCTATCATCAGCATTTCGTAATAACTAGTTTATATGTAAATCACTACACAAGGAACACTGACGTAGGAATTTCTAGGTATACTTCATGAATACAAAAAATACCTCTGTTTAATATTAAGTTCTGATCATAATTACATGCTATGTTCGTGGGTACTGTTTTATTTCATTAATAATAATAATTCAGGTAATGGGAATACTAAATTCAACTTTTTGAGATAGAGAGTTGAAAATGAACATGGTTAAATGAAATATCAAGTTAAATTACAACTAATTAATTGATTTTTAAAATGAATTCACTTTGTGTATCAATATTTCAACATTTCTCTGTTATCGTGAAAATACATGTCAATAATATATCCTAATACTAGAAAATATTTCTATATTGTTCATTAATTGCAAACAATTTGTTTGTAGATTCTTGATCTTCATTACCTAGGTAGGAATTTTGTTTGGACATAAATTCTACTTTGACCTTCAAGGATTTAGTGTTCCCAAAGCATAGTATACTTTACTTGAAACAGGAATTCCTCTGAACACATTTTACACTATTTCACAAATTGATACCACATCATCGCTAAACTTAATTTTACTCGACCCTGTAAACATTCCTACCAAAAATACTGATTTTATACAATAATTAGCATTGCATTTGTTTTTCAATTTTCCTATGAGTATAGTAATAATAATAAGAAAATAGAAATGATAAACAACACAAGGCAACAAAGAACATAAAAACAAGACTTTGTGCAACATGAAAACAGATAAGTATTGGGTGCCCATAGAAATAGGACTACTCTTCTATGGGTATCTATGTTCAATGTGGTAGGTACACCTGTTATCAACGAGGTCTAGTATAGACCTCGTTGCCTGTTATGACATCAAACAATATTTTAACTTTCTAATAGTTACTTCAGAGGATGCATATTTTCTTGCTTTTGTGGTATCATCGATATTTTATTGCAAAATTACCTAAGAAAGTTTGTCGCTTATACGTAATCTGCAAAATTAGATAAATTTTGTTAATGACTTCCTAAGCAATAAGAATTGTTGAAAGATACCTTAATTCTGTTGGGATTTCCATAAATATTATCAAATCAAATGTCATCTGTTGCACAACTACACACTTATTGTTGGTCATTCAATTATATTTCTATTACAATTAGCATAGATAACTCTAACTAGTTATCTATGAATAGAACGATGCATATAAACATTCAATAAGCTCCTATTATCGGAGGTGCTGACAACTACATCAGTGTACAGCCGGTAAAGATGAGTCGCAAGCAGTGTTCCCGTTTCAAGATTTCATATTGTACTAGACGACATTCGGACATTCCGAAGTTGTCCTAAGGAGACGAGAGGAGAGGTCTTGCCGACAGAACGGGAACTTTAAATTCTACAATTTACACATTTGATGAAAATGTTTAATACTTATTTCATGAGATCAACTATAAGTCTATGAATGACCAAGTAATCTGTAACTGCAGCTTGGGCTTCTATTGTGGAAATGTAAATTATTGACTTTTTATCAACAAGTTCCTTTATTAAGATTCCAATTGTAACATATTTCTCCTTCAAACAATAGCTGCGTATACAATAAGGCATCACAAATTCCAATTTTGTTTTTGTACTAGATTATTGATGGTAATAGTACTAACGATGACTTACTAAATGTTCATGAAATGTACCAGAAACTAGAAACAATTGTACTAAACACAACGCTGGTGGCAAGTCTGACTAGAAAATGAATATCACATGAAAACTCAATGTATGAAGATCACTGATCTCTATTATAATGAACTGTGATCATTCATCATTTGATCACTGGACTTTCCTCATTTTTGTTAGCAACTTAGCTTCGAAACGCTCCTGTAGATTAAATGCATAATGATTGTAAAAACATGTATATAACATATCGGAAATAAAATTAGAAGTAAAAATGACAAGAGTTTATTCTGAAGTGTACGAGAGAAATAAAGAGTCATGTAATCCAACTCCAAAAACCCCACATCCCATTTGAGAAGAATCGGACCATAATCACAAATCTCGTTCGCCATCTTGAATTTTTGAATATTGGTCTATTTTGGCAAACGGAAAACCACAAATATATTGCCGCTTGGAGTGTCAACCTGATTGTTTTGGATCGAATATTCACCAGTTTAATGATATCTATGAGACAACATCATTCAACTAAAACGAACTTTCAAATAACCTATTAACCAACTAATACCAAAAATATATAGAAATTAACAAAAAATTACCGCTTGGTGTTTCGAAATGGGGAAACGAAATCCATATCCGGTGAATCAACCACCTCGGTCACGACCGTCGATGCAAGTTAAATATTGAAATCGGATATTAACAATACATTCGTCGTCTACCGTCGGACGTGGAGATAGTAATTTTAATATCCCTGTTCCTACGGGGAACAGCTAGACAGTCTCTATAATATCCCATAGAATATGAATATGATAAAAATATGCAATAATACAAACTAGAAATGTGTTGCAGCTTGGAATCTTTTGCGGTTACTCTTCGCAGATCATTTGATTTGGTTATTGATTTTTATTTAATTGTTTTACATTCTATAAGATACTCTCCCTATTTGTGTGAAGATAATGAAATAATTTCTTCACTTCTGTATCTTAACACAACTTGAATAATATTTTTAAATAATGTACAAAAATAAATATACCGACGCGTCGCAGATCATTTGATTTGGTTACTGATTTTCATATAATTGTTTCACATTATATAAGACAATATTCGCATTTGTGTAAAGATAATGGAATAAATAAATTATTTGTTTCACTATCTTTATACTAATAAAATTCATAATTTACGAAAATTTACATACCGCATCTGACATCAATTGCAGATTTGTTCAGTTGCTACTTATATTCTTATGCGATGAGTTTACTTCTATAATTGTTTTCTTTGTTATATTTGTTGAACGATTTTGTTGAAATTTGAGTAAAAGCAGTTTTAATTTAGGTTAAATATACTGTGAAAGCTTTGAATCAATTCAATATATACCTTGAGAGTTTATTACACGATTCCTCTGAAAAACAATAGGGTTCCTCAGCGAACAGCAAACGATTTGTTGTCAAAATTTGAATATAATAGGACCTTTCGTTGTTTAGTTATCGTGGGGACAACATTTCGTGACATCCAGACAGGGGGATTCTTTCAAAGTAGTTCAATGGAAAATACTCCTATGAGCATGTCTGGGATGATTGAGCTGCACATGCTTCCAATCGGTAAATAATTGAGCAGAGCAATTATTTTGTGATAAACTTGGAGTAAACACATTATCTGAAAATAATGTTCACAAAACAGTTTTTCTTCATTATTTAAACATAAAAATCAAAAACGATGTTTTACTTACAAAAATAACATTAAATAATAATGGTGTAATGAAGTAAAAAGTATATTTACCTACTATAAGTTGTTAATATTGTTACATGTTTTAGAAGGTTAAGACGAAGCAGGAATGCATAAGCAATTAAACATTCCTTCACTAATTCATACAACTCTGACAAAATAAGTATTTATTTTCCAGATAACATCATATTAACAAGTTTTCGTTGGTGGTTCAACTACACTATGTTTCGATGATTTAGTTATATTCCTTCATAATCCTACTACTATTTTCATTCTAAAAGTGTTACCGCTCAGAACTACGGTGTATTTTGCATAAATGCTTCGCACTTATACATATTAAATACACTTACATCTAGTATATAAACTATATACACCTTGACCTGAACATATCCAATTAATTGAAAAATCGCTATTTAATTCAATACAATCAACATTTTATTCCGTACAGGGAGGAAAATGGAGGACAATAATTCAAGTGAGAATAATATCATATTAGTATTAATATCAATAATAATAATAATTAAATGGGACAAACCACAAATAAAACGAAACAATTATTTTGTACATCAGTCAGATATTACAATATTAGAAAGTGTAGAAGAAGATTGCGGTGCGATATGGAAACGGCTCCGTTTTTGGACGAATTTAACTTTTATGGTGGAGAACAGCAATAAAAAATTACTCTATCGATTGGTGCAGTAACGAGGCAGCTCCGTTGATTTGATTACTATGTTGTAGGAGATATGTTCATGTAGTGTTCATGTTCCCTTCATAAATTAGGAGCAAAAAGGTGGCATATCCGTAGCTGTCTCGTTTTTGCACCGAATTAGTTCATGAGGAGTTCACTCCTCAAGTATCGAACATAGCCTCCGCCTCCGGCCGACCCTTAACCATTAAATTTCTCAATATAAGATATAGGCTTAAAACTCACTTGAATCAGTGAATTCAGTTTGCAGAAATTCTTCTTTTATGCAACCATAGATAACTCTACTACCGGTAGTAGAGTTATCTATGTATGCAACATAGGCGGTCGCCTTTGTTGCATAAAAGGAGGCGGCCCCTTTTATAGCATAAACGAAATGCCGACGTCACCTTTCCTGTCCGGGTATAGCTAGGCTACCCGAGTACCAGCTACAATGTACTACTTTCACGGCATAGATCTTCCAGTCTATTATTTTCTCTCTACAAAGGGCCAGATAGTTAGAGCACGAACAGAGTGCGAAATAAGTAATTCGATAGAAATTTGTTTCAAGTATATTCATTTTGTAACTATTTTCTATATCTTTTATATACGTGTTAAGAATCATTGTCTTCTTATTTAAAAGTCGATTAATTCCTGTTGGAAACTTTTCTGAATACTTCCCATTGTAAAAAGGAGGCAGCTTATCAGCTTTTTCTTAATGCTGTACTTTAAAAAAATAATTTAAAAGTGAATAATAAAAATATTATGTATTCCTCATTAAACTACAACGTAGATTTAGCAGAAAAATTAAACAAGACACATTTTTGGGTTTTTACTAATATCTCGTGGAAACTGTAGACAAATTGAGGCCCCTTTTGAGGAAGGGTTAATATTAGGACGCTGCACCAATGTTGCCATTTCATCAAGAAGACTAGACTTTTTACAGTTCATATCAATCAATTATAACGAACTTTCTATATCAAATGTGTCTACAGAAGGAACATCAATCAATTACATACTTTAATACATGTGTTCAAGGGTAAGGCAAAACAAAAAATATATTGTGGCATGAAGTTTCGAAATTATACACTTATCATATATTATCTACAATTTTATTTCATAAACAATTTTTCACACAAATTACCGAAGAGCTCTATAACTTCTGTAACTATGGTAATCAAGTCGCATGATAGAATATACGAAATGTGTAAGTATTCATACTTTAACAATGGTACCTATAAGTAATAAAAGCCGCACACGCTGTCATACTCGCACTTTTCATGGCCTCATTCCCTCTTTGCCGCACTATTGCTGCGTTTGTTTATCACCTTGCGAGTTGCGAGCACGAATGTAGTAGGAATAAGAGGTGAGAGGTCAGCGTTTCTTCAGGGTTCACAGCTTGGTTACTTTAGTTATAGTTTAAATAAAGTTCTTTATATTTTAAATAAAATCTTGGACTGTGTATTGATTCCAACATAGTAGATTTCCCTTTGCCGAAAAACACACAACATATTTGGTGGATTCTTTTGCACCCTTAAATTAAATCAGATTTATATCCAGCTGAGCCAGCCTTTCCAGCCCTTATAATCTACCTTATTAATTCCAAATAGGTAGTGTTTAAACGAGTACATTTCGATTTATAATCCAGTTTACTTGATGATGGCTACTTGGTAACTGAAAGGTTCTTAGTACCAACCATAGACCTATTATCCTAAGGAGACGAATTGTTTACATTTAAACACGATCAGACATTTCCAAAATTTCGGGCCATTCAGACCGCTGTATATTACAAGTATGGTCGTATGGAATGTGCTGTTGCCGGATTAGTTGTTCTGTGTGCCGGATTGAGATTTGTAATTATTATAAAAGCGTCCATAGCATTATTTGTTGGTTATATTAGAAGCAATACTGTTGAAATGTCGTTTTCCCTAAGAAATATTGGATAATTTATGGTAACCAGTAATATACAATCGAATTATAGAATATTTAAATTTTTAAATATATTACTATTCCATTCCATTGCATCATTTGTTCAGAAGGTGACAACGCCGCGCATCCTTTATGAATGGAGACTTTGTTCTGTACTACGAAATTTGGTATAGTTACAACGTTGCCAATAAGGAGTAATCATGTCTCGACGACAAAGAGGTCCGTTGGTTTTCGTTGTCATACTTCATGTAATCATTGCGAAAGTCATCTAATCAAATGGAGTTTTATGAATGAGATAATAGGTCTATGGTACCAATAATATTCAGTATTTTTAGTAAATAAACTGATTATTGTGTCTTATTTATTCTACCTCAAATTGTTCTGTGACATATACTCTGTGGTGGCTAAAGTGGTCTAGAAGTTTGTTTTATGGTTGAGTGGGTAGTCAGGATGACGGTAAAATTCAAGGCGATAGGTAAGAATCATAATCATTTATTCCACTTATTATCCATGTTTATTGTGTTCATCTTCATTTTATCTTAATAAATAATGTTGGCGTTACTAAGGTAAAATACCGATAGTATTTAGAATACATTAATTCACTAATAGTGTTTTATGAATGGATCGATTATTGAGAAATAATTGGATTACTTTCATACCTCAAACCTCATTACCCACACACTCACTAATTTACTAAGAACATCCTAACTTATCTAAAAAAAAATTTCCGTATTTTTTAGTTTTATGTTAATACCTACTGAATATGCTATCCAAACGTAACACGAATACCCACACACTCACTAATTTACCAAGAACTCCTAACTTTTCTAAACAAATTTTTCGTTATTTTTTAGTTTCAATTTTATGTTAATACTGAATATGCTATCCAAATGTAACTCGAATTCTTATCAGAAATGTAACTCGTTTCTTTTTATATTCTAGATTCTAGAATAATAAGTGAAACGTAAGACTAGAAGGTGCCATCAATTTGATTTCAGCGTTGTCATATATTTCTCCTTAGTTTCTTATATTTTCGCATCAAGTTGCTATGAAAAGAATCTCCCGAGCAATGTTTGCTCTAGTTCGATATGTTGAAGATGGTGTATACTTTGTGTGTGATAAAAAAAAAATTAGAAATAAAAATGGGGAACTTAAGGCTCGTTATAGAGATGGCATCTATTATGTTGCAGAAATTTTAATTTGTAGTGATGAGAGAAAACAATTGGATAGTTTAAGGCAAAATATTTCATTAGGATACCCAAAAGTAAATTTAATTCTGCCAGGGAAACCGTTGAAAAGAAAAACATCTGCACTGCAGAATATTGAAATACTTCAACCTTTGAATGAGATGAATAATCAATGTAGCGAGCTTCTTAACCCAAGTGATCAGATTATGGTCATATATGAACAAATACAAAATGCTTGTGTTGATCAGAACCTCTGTGAGTCTGAACCAAATTTGCCTGAAGATAATATACTTCATTCAAAATATGACGCACATGTGATTGCTGGTGAACAACTTTTGAATGAAGTTCAAGACCGATATAAGTATAGACACACATTACCTAAAGATAACAGACTTTATATGGAGTCAGTCGAGCAAAATTATGATACTGAAACATTGGAAAACACTACACAATATCAACCAATCTATAAGAATAAAAATGAAATGACAGGTGAGAAAATCAAATTTCTGTTGAATAAAGATGATCCTTGATCTTTCAATATTGGAAATACTTCTATTGTGGAATTAACTTGGTTAATTATATTTATGTATTAGTTGTACTGGACATATCAATTTTCACTAAAAAGTCATTACAGCCTTAATATTTTGTATATTGATGAATAAACTTTGAAATAACTAGTAGAATATGTAATGAGGTTTTCTATTGTAGATTACTTTTCAGAACGAAATTTATCAAATGCAGATAATATGGAATGTGAAATTATTATCTTGGATATTTTAAATCATCCAGATTCTGATCCAAATGTTGTAAATATCATCAACATTGATGTGCCTGAAGCTCGAGCTGAGATTATAGCAGAAAAGCCAAACCCAAATCGTCAAAGGAATAATTTAGCTGAACTTTCTTCTTTCGAACTAGGAACAACAACAGATCTATACTTGACACCTACGAATTCTGAAAATAATCTGGTAGATTGTGTTGATGAGCCGATATCTGATTCTAGTAATATACAAGATGGAAATGGTGAGTTAATTTCATTCTCAAATCGAGTTGGTTAGAATAATTTCTGTAGGAGTGAGTTAATATGGGTTCCAAATATAGAATCTTACAATTATTTTATCTTGGATATTATCGTACATTCAAAATGGTTTTAGGTAATTAATTTTCAATTTCTTTCTCATAGAAAAGGAAGACTGACTTACATTATGACAGTAATAATCTTTACGCATTTTACTGTAATGTAGATATACTTATCTCCAAATTATAATCAACAATTAGGAATTTTAAAATTATTTGTCAAGCACAATTTTGCAAGAAAATCAAACTGATTAGTAGGTAATTTTTTCTAACTTTTTAGAAGTGGTCGATCACTTTTATCGGTGAACTGAAGTAAATTACATGAAATATGATCAACATCATTTGTTTATATTTAAGATTTTCTGAAGTTACAAAATAAACAATATTATCCAGATAATAATTTTGGAGATTAGTTTTTTGTAGCGGAAAGATACAAAATACTAGTGATGTTTTGTGATCTAAGATTTTATCTTCAATTAAGTTGAATTTGTTATTGTAGTTCACCCATTTGAAGATTCTGGTTCTGAATGGATGTTATCTGATGTAGATAGTACCAATGATGAAAGTAATTCTATATGCCATCCTTGCTATGTAGAAGATTCACAGTCCAAAAAACAAAGCAGTATCAAGCAAGTTGCATCTATTGTGATGAGAAAACCTGTCAATAAATGTAACGATAACCCTTCCTTTTTATTACCAGGGGATAGCACAGACCTACAATCAACTTCTACAGATCCTAAATATATTCGAGTAGAATGTGTTAGGAAGCAGAGAAAAAAATATTTTTGCATATATTGCAAAATAAGAATTACTAAGTTTGCAAGACATTTAATAACTCTACATAAGGATGAGGTGGCCGTCAAGCAAATAATGCTACTACCGAAACGTAAGTCTAATTATTCATAATTATAGTGATATTTATTATTATATCGGTTACAAGAAAGTGAAGTTTGAAGAACCTTGATTGAGAAAAACTGGCTTGTGTATTCAGTTTGAAAATCTTCTAACATTAAAAAAAAGTGAAAATGATGACATTCTGCAAAATTACACATCTAGGTGCAAAATAAGTTTAATAATTTATAATCAAAAAGTGTTCCAAAGGACTTAAAACTCATGCATTTCTATTGCTAAACAACCAGGAAAAGGATTTTATAAAAGAAATAATGATATTCTACATAGTAGTTATTGCTTCACAGAAAAAAGGTAAAATATGATTAATCTGAAAATGTCCCTAACTAAGTTGAATGGTTTTGGACATATTTCATAGAAACTTCTCAAAGATGTACTGTTATTATATTATTCCTCACTTTTAATAGTAACTTATTTGCTAGATCAGATAATACAAATATATTTAAAAGGCATAAATAATTAAAATTCATATTTTAGAAGAATTGTCATTCAAAAATTTCTTGTTAAAATAGTAGTTGGAAATTTGCAATCTTGTCAATTACTTTTCTAATTGCCTATGTGTAATATTAACATGTTCCTTCTGACATATACGATTAAGAATATTCTGAAATTCTTCTTTCAGAATCTGAAGAAAGAAAACACCTAATTGGTAAATTAAGAAATGAAGGTAGCTTTTTGTTCAATACCACTATGAATTACAATGATGGTACATTATTAGTGACTCGAAGACCTCGATGTAATTCTAAAACTGCAAAAGACTACATGCCTTGTGCATCTTGCAAAGCAATGTTTTCAAAGAAAAACTTGAAGAATCATTACAGAATCTGTAGACATGAAAATAATCTTGGAAATATTCGAGATGCAAAATTAAAGAGTAAACAACTTTTTCAATATGTTAATCCATGTGCTAGTGAAGTAGTGAAGAAGCACATTTTTCCTTTTATGAAGGAAGATGAAATTACTGCACATGTAACCAGGGTTCAATTAGTGGTGAAATGGGCTAATTGGTTATGCATGAAATATCGCTCACAACACCATCACAAAATGATAAGAGCCAATTTGCGCTCTATAGGACGCTTTATATTAGAAATGAAACAGAAACATGAGCATTTGAATAATTTGCAGGAAATATGTCATCCTATGTACATAGATCAGATAATTGAAGCAATTAATGTGTGTGCTGGTCTTGATGTTAGAACTGGTATTTATAGGGCGCCATCAACAGCTTACCACATGGGATTTCATTTAAAACAAACTGCTGAAATTCTTATAAGGGAATATTTGAAATTGAATATTAAGGAGAAAATGGAAGAAACTAAAAATTTTATCTTGCTCCTATCAGATTATCTGACAACATCTGTGAATAAAACCGTTATTGAAAACCAAGAATTAATGAGAAGAAATAAAAATATCGATCTTCCTGATACTGATGACATAAATAAATTGCTCAATTTTGTTAAAGATGGAGCAAAGAAAATGAAAGCAATGTTAAAAGAGGAATTCACTTATCAGTCATGGAAAGTACTGGGAGAATATGTTCTAATATATTTGCAAGTGTTTAATCGAAGGCGAGCGGGGGAAGCTGAGAGAATGCTCATTGAGGACTACAACAATAGAAAAAGTATAGATAAGAGAAGTGAAGTTTATAAGAGCCTCTCTTACGATGAGAAGAAAATTGCTGAAATTTATATGAGAATTGCCATTAGAGGGAAAAAGGGAAGAGAAGTTCCTGATCTCATCACGTTAGAAATGGTAGAAGCTGTAGACATGATTTTGCATTTTAGACATTTAGCAAATGTGCCTGATGATAACCCTTATGTTTTCGGATTACCTGGAAGGAATAGGCACATGTACCATTCAGCAAATGTCATAATCAGGAAGTTTGCAGCAATGTGTGGGGCAAAAAATCCTGATAAATTAAGAGGCACCCTTCTAAGAAAACACATAGCTACAATGCTTAAGATAAAAAATGTAGAAGATAAACAAGTACAACAGCTTGCCAATTTCATGGGGCATGATAAAGCAATTCATCACTCTCATTATCGTTTAACAAATGTATCACATGATATAACACAAATGTCAACCATACTGGAAAATTCTTTAGGGACACACAATCATTCTACCACTTCTAACTCGATAACATCAATAAATAAATTGGATAACATTGAAACGCCGATAATGTCTGAACAATCTCTTGGTGAGTTGCAATTTAAATTAAGTAACTTGAAAAGTGCAACTAAAAATGGAGAGTTATATGAGTTAACATTGCCAGTCAAATTGTGGATATTAGATTGTCGAAATATGAAGAACTACTGCTTTTTCATTCATATTTCCTACAAGTAATATTCATTCAAACAAATATGTAATTATTTGAAAATTCATGAAATCTGATATAACTACATACTCATGCAATTTGAAAAAGTAATAATTTTAAATTGTATGTTACTGTATTTTTAATTGTTAATCAATATTGCCTACAGATACCTATGATTCACTAAGTACAGTAAACATGAAATAAAAACATCTAGATATCAATATACTTTGACTCCTCCACAAACATTTTCTATTTGTGAGTGCAGAGTTGGTTAAACAAATATGAATTCGAATAGTTTCACTGTTCAGTTGAACGTTCTCAAAGTCATAAACAACATTTAGGAATTTTATTGACCTGCACATAAAATAATGAATTTTTGCTTTACCAAATCAACATCATGGAAATTAAATAAAAGCAAAAATTATTAGTTGAAAAATAACCAAATTGATGAATCAGTTGCAATAATGTTAAATGTAGAAGTTTTAGAAATTCAAGCATAATAAATGAATTTAATAACCTTTTCAAAATACTGAATACAATCTGCATTATTTAACTTTACCTTCTAAAAATAGCAGCTCCTTGGTATCTAAATAACTATTTCAACTTCTAAAAATAACCTGCTTGATGAGGATATTTCTATTTCTTGTGAATAGTAACAAAAAACTTTGCTCAACTTTTTTTGATTATGTATTTTTGTAGTCAGATTTCCTTAAAATCATACTTAGTGATTGTTGTAACTTGTACTACCCTTATTTGAGAAGTTAATTATTATCATAATATCTTGGTATTGAACTTCCATGTTTTAGGTGAACTGAAGAAGAGAAAACGAAAATGTTTGGAATATAGTTCCTCTGAAGATGAAGATTACTTACCAAGTAGGTCAAATATGAGCCGACAATCAACGCCATTTAGAAAGTCAGTTCTCGATTCTAAAATTTCTGCTCAGAGGGATTCAGAAGAAAGGAGTATTATAAAACGTCGAAGGTGGAACTCCCAGGAACGAAAAAAAATGTTTGAACTCTTTGAATCGGATCTTGATTCACTCACAGCTCCTAGCGAAGCAAAATGTAGAAGAGCGCAATGTTTTCCAGAATTAAAGGCACGAACTGCCGATCAAATAAAAGTATGGGTAGTGAATGAAAATAATAGACATAAAAAATCGAATGACTTGGTCAACAGTTCTGGTGTTAAAAGACGCTCATGGTCTTCTAATGAAAAAGTGGCAATGAAAGACTACTTCAAACAAAATTTTTCTGATAAGACTTTACCATCTCTTCATCTTTGTCAACTTGCTAAATACAAAATTGCAGCCCTAAGTAACAGATCTCCACAATCTATTAAAGCATATGTTAACAATGAGATTGTCAGAATGAGAAAACTTGGAAGATAGTTCATTGGTTTCAATGGATCGATAGAGGGTTTCAATAAATTTTTGAGTTGCATTATTGTTTTATTTTTACCATTATATGAAAAATTAGATAAGTATATCGTTTGTTATATTTATGTTTTTGTGTTGTACAGGGTAGGTTCTTGTTGAAATTCAAAGTTTGATAGGCTTAATAGCTAATTTCTCTCTACAGCGGGTCTAGACCACACATTAATTAAGAAATTACTTCGAATCCAACAATGAATTATGTTTGGAATATTATTAAGATATATTTTCTGATTTGCCGAATCAAGAGCAGTAAAAAGTACAAAGTTCAAGCACTTTTTCACTAGTACTTAAGTAAAAACAAAGTACTTTGCTAAGAAAACTATAGTAAGTACTAGTAGATTTTTTTTCAAGAACAATTATTTTACAGTAATCTTCAATAATATAATTATAAGTAGGTAAACAATGAATACGAAATTTCTTGTCTTATGGTGGAGGGATTTATTGTACTTTTATAGCACAAATCGAATGTATTTAGTTTTTCCTGAATGTAGTTTTACTGGCACAATTTGTACTACCTGCAGCATTCAAGTAAAATAAAATTCATTTACTCTGTCTTATAGGTGTAGTCAATTCTTGATGGTAGGTGACGTCATACTATCGGAGTCATGTTGAAGTAGTTCTATATAAGGTGCCACTGTTGAATGTAATTTATTTTTCCCTTTACCCCCCTTAGAAAATGACGTTTACTAGCTCTGAATGAGGATAGAAAATAACACTTCTACCTAGAGAGGTCAACTCAATAAGTTTTTAAGCTTGGATTTTATTCAAATCAAAAACTGTTCACAAAACCAATAATGTTATATTTTAACAGAAAAAGATAATTGTTGAAAATGGACATAACAGGTAGTAGGAAAAATTTGATACATTTCTCTAGAGTAAAGTGCATTGTATTCCTTGGATCTTAATCAAACTATCCCCGGGGAGGTATGAGGCACTTTCCTCCTTGGTATGTAAATAACTATTTCACGTTTTTTTTATCCTTTTTCCACTAAAAATTATAACTTTTCTGTTGAATAACACTTTTAACTGCGATGCCATTACTAGATTATGTTGAGTTAAAGAAGTGGTGATGGGCTAATTCAGATTAAAAATAGGGTGGAGCTATTCGTCCGATAACCGGACAAATGAGCTAAAAATTATTCGTGCAAAATTGAGTAGATCTAGCTTTTTTCACGTTAACCATGTCTCGCAAGTCTTATCGTCTGCTGATAAGTAATTTTATAGTGAATAAGAAACGCCCTTATTCACTAAGAATACTGTCACGAAGTGGCAATCAATAACTGAATGGTTTCTTGGGGAGGAAACTTGACTTGAAAGGAAAATCCATCATTTATAACAACTTTGAAGTGACCTACTAGCCCCGTATTTCCTAAAATATGTAAAAATTTATGTGATAGCAAGTATTTGAATGTTCTTTAGAACAGAAAATATATTCAAACCTGAAATATACTTATTAAAAGTACAAGAATAATGACTAAAATTCGAAGGTAAGGTTGCACAATAGTATAGGCCTTGTTTATATATAGTCTACATACTCAAGGGTATAGGCTAGTTTCATTAGGCATGATTTTAACGTACAAGTTCAAGCCCCGCGAAGCGGGAATTTCCCACGGGACGATTGCGCTAATATCAAGGACGGATCCAGAAAATTTAAGAGCCACTCACTTTTTTTTAGGTATTCCATACTTTTATTTTCGATGGTAGTAGAGAGGGGACATGATAATTTGCACAGATCATTTGTTTTAGCGCCATTTGCTATCACTGCTGCGAACTAAATTTTAAAGATCGAGCGTATCGATTGAGCAATTAAGTTTTAATTATATTTTACTGTACAGTACTTGACTATGGTTTTCTGCTCGCAATTGTTGTTAACATGAACAACAATAAGTAGAAAACAACAACAAGTAGAAATACTGTATCGTTTCAGCAGGCAAGGTAATTAAAAAATTTAAAAAAATATAATTTTTATTAAAATAAAAGTTACGTAATATAATACAAAATAATCCAAAATTATACCTAACCTACAATGGAAACAATGTCTACGTAAATAAAAAATATTTTAAAATATGTGATTGGTGCATATAATTTAACATATAGTTATCAATTACACTATTTTTTCTAGAATCTTTTCTGTGAATTTTTTGTTAACTAAATCAATGAAGTGTTTCAGATGTAATTTGCTGGAAGTTCAAATTGGTATACGATTTCGTCTCTTTCACTCTTTCTAATTTTGTTCGCCTTTTCTAGTCGTAGCTGTATATTTCCTACTCTACTTTGTGTTTAGAGTACCTATAATGTATAGTTTAATAACCCTAATGAAATGCAATAATAACGAATGAATCAAAATTATTGATTTTAGTGACTCCTGATAGGTACCTATAATACAAAATGAGACTGTTAAACTTGTGTACTAAAGGCGTAAATTTTAAATCAAACACTTTGTCCAACTCCTGTATCGAACAATAAACTTCTTTCAATGTGATCTGCCTAATTTCCATTTATTATATTAACGTAACCTACAGTCAATATTTGTAGCACTGGAAAGTAGCCTAATTGAAAAAATATAACTCAAAGTATACCTACATTGAATTCATTAAAAACTTTCAAAGCAGATTTAAGTTAATTTTAAGGCTGCCTTGATCTAAATTTCAGTGAAACACGACGAAAATATTTGTCGAAGTAAACTTTATCTTAGATTGTACTTCAAATGTTTTCATTTTATAGCCTTAGTGGTCTATGGGTTATGCGATTCACTGTCACGCGGTAGAAACGGGTTTCGATTCCCAGTACGTGGAAACATTTGTTTTTGTACATTTTCTTCAAAACATTATTAATTTGAGCATTTAGTTGTGTGTTGTGTAAAGATAAAGGAATAGATAATTTAGGAATAATTTATTAATGTCATTATCTTTACACAAATGCGAAGAGTATCACATAGAATGTGAAACAATTGTATAAAAAATCAGTAACCAAATCAAATGATTTGCAAAGAGTAATTTTGCTTACTATTTATCTGTTCTCCGAGCGTAAACACATTTATAGTTTTTTTTTTACGAGTCTTGTCTTACTTTTTCATTTAGATAGATTCGTAAGCGTAATGAAATGAATTATTGTTAACACAGGAATACCTTATTCTTGCCTGTTAATGTGAGGTTTAGGTTTAGGTATATTCTTCATGTATTATACAACAAATTAATATATTGTGCCTGTTCCATGAGGTCCCAACATATTTGAAAAAATTATATTAGTAGCAAGCGTTGAATAATAGGTATATTGTACTATACCTGAAACCATTGAAGTCAACTTATTGAATTCATGTTATTTTAAGTATGTGGGTATTACCAATTATATTCACTATCTTAAAATATTCAATTACTAGCCATATGTATAATAATAAATAATAAGAATACCTTCTCTTTTATTCTCGAGTAGGTAGTATCGGACATCTATCGGCTAGAAGCTAAAATTCTGATCTATAAGCACGGACCAGAACCTTTGTTCATTGGCTATAAGGATAATATTAAGCCTCGTTCACCAACGACCCTATTACAGCGACCCCAAAGAATACCATGTATATAGATGTTTCCGACCCCAAATCCTCCTTTATACATATATATATATATATATATATATATATATATATATATATATATATATATATATATATATATATATATATATATATATTTGTATGTTTTCTTGGTATATTGGTTCGTATATATACTGATAATGAAATAAAAATTCTGTTTTGACGTTTCGACAATGTTTATTGCCTTTATCAAAATTGTTAATTGAATTAGTGTTTCCATGTAATTTAGAAAAGAATAGATGATTTCGATTAATGAAATGCGTCTGCAGCCGACTTGTGTTTTAAGATCCAATTAAAACTGCAGAAAACATTGGATCGGTTGTGTGTGAAAGAGTAATGTATGGCTAACTACAATTTGAAATAGATTGAATTTGATTAAATACAAGACATTCCAATATTGTACAATTATAAATATCTATGAATTATTGTATGAATTAGTTACTCTATGATAAGTATTTCTATCATAACTATTCAAGTTTAAGATAATTCTATGGAATTTAACCTCAAAATTGTTACTCTATAGTGTCATAGTTAAATAATACTTCATCTTTTTTAGGTTGAATTTTAAATAGACAATGGAAAGTGGCACTTCAAATTAATAAAATTTTGTTAAGTTTGAATTAGATTATTGTACAGTTTCGAAAGATTGGAATCTATTTTGTCATTTACACAATTGTTCTTTTTAATTTGAATAGATTCTAATATCAAACGTTTGTTGTCGTTTGTTTCAATATTTAAAATTTTTGTATTGTTGTAGTCGAAAGTATGGTTAGTCTTTCACATGTTTATTGAGCGCAGTTGATGAATTTTTGGTATATTTGTGGCCATTTAATCTTTTTTCGAGGTATTGTGAAGATTGGCCAATATATACCTTTTCGCAATCTTTGGAAGGGATGGAATAAACAGTATGGGTTATTTTTTTGAAAGGTACGCTGCTTTTTAATTTTGTAAAGAGACTTTTCTGATTTAAATAACTCTTATGACATATATGTAGGTCATAAGGTTTCACTATATTACAAATTTTCTCTGAAAGTCCACCGATATATGGTAGTGATATGTAATGCCTATCATTAGTTTTCTCATTATTGGTATTGATTCCACCAAATGAGTTATAAAATTTATGAATTTTGTCTTTAGTTATCGAATTTACTAAATCAATGGGATAACCATTTCTTATTAAAGTTTCTTTTGTTTTTGTAATAGATATAGTTCTCAGTTCAGGAGAACTTAGTCGAATAGCTCTATCTATTAGATTTATAATAACATTTTTCTTATATTTTTTAGGTATATTAGAATTGAAATTAGTATACCTTCCTGACCAAGTAGGTTTGGTATACCATTTTGTTAGAATTTTGTTATCATTTGATTTCCTTACTAAAGTTAAATCTAAAAAATTTATTTCATTATGATTTTCTAATTCAATCGTGAATTGTAACTTATGGTGAAAGGAATTGAAAGAATTCAAAAATTCATTACATTTGTTTTCAGGGATTGCAGCAATACAATCATCAACATATCTTTTGAAGAAGGCTATATTATAATTTGTATATAGTTTTATTTCATCCCATTTATTTTGAATTATTTGTTTAGCTAATTCTAAAGGGATATTTGTATATAAAGATGTGACATCTAGTGATACTAAGATATAGTTCTTAGGTATTGTAATTTTGTTAATGAATAAATATATATATATATATATATATATATATATATATTTGTATGTTTTCTTGGTATATTGGTTCGTATATATACTGATAATGAAATAAAAATTCTGTTTTGACGTTTCGACAACGTTTATTGCCTTTATCAAAATTGTTGATTGAAATTAGTGTTTCCATGTAATTTAGAAAAGAATAGATGATTTCGATTAATGAAATGCGTCTGCAGCCGACTTGTGTTTTAAGATCCAATTAGAACTGCAGAAAACATTGGATCGGTTGTGTGTGAAAGAGTAATGTATGGCTAACTACAATTTGAAATAGATTGAATTTGATTAAATACAAGACATTCCAATATTGTACAATTATAAATATCTATGAATTATTGTATGAATTAGTTACTCTATGATGAGTATTTCTATCATAACTATTCAAGTTTAAGATAATTCTATGGAATTTAACCTCAAAATTGTTATTCTATAGTGTCATAGTTAAATAATACTTCATCTTTTTTAGGTTGAATTTTAAATAGACAATGGAAAGTGGCACTTCAAATTTAAAATTCAACCTAAAAAAGATGAAGTATTATTTAACTATGACACTATAGAATAACAATTTTGAGGTTAAATTCCATAGAATTATCTTAAACTTGAATAGTTATGATAGAAATACTCATCATAGAGTAACTAATTCATACAATAATTCATAGATATTTATAATTGTACAATATTGGAATGTCTTGTATTTAATCAAATTCAATCTATTTCAAATTGTAGTTAGCCATACATTACTCTTTCACACACAACCGATCCAATGTTTTCTGCAGTTTTAATTGGATCTTAAAACACAAGTCGGCTGCAGACGCATTTCATTAATCGAAATCATCTATTCTTTTCTAAATTACATGGAAACACTAATTTCAATCAACAATTTTGATAAAGGCAATAAACGTTGTCGAAACGTCAAAACAGAATTTTTATTTCATTATCAGTATATATACGAACCAATATACCAAGAAAACATACAAATATTACAAATGGTTCAAGAATATCAACAAAAGAATATATATATATATATATATATATATATATATATATATATATATATATATATACATATATATATATATATATATATATATATATATATATATATATATATATATATATATATATATATATATAAACAAGTTTAAAGTTTCTTTGCCTAATTGGCCACTATCGTGTATGTAACTTAAGAGATATAGAATTAAATTTTCTGAATTATGAAGATAACTTAGATAATTTAACATAGGATTATAAAGATGAATAAACGTAAAAGATTACAGGACCGAAGTGGTGTAATTGGTAAACACCCTGGACTAGAAATCCAGAAATGTGGGTTCGAATCCCGCCTATGGTTCAATCTTTTACGTTTATTCATCTTTATAATCCTATGTTAAATTATCTAAGTTATCTTCATAATTCAGAAAATTTAATTCTATATCTCTTAAGTTATATATATATATATATATATATATATATATATATATATATATATATATATATATATATATTTGTATGTTTTCTTGGTATATTGGTTCGTATATATACTGATAATGAAATAAAAATTCTGTTTTGACGTTTCGACAATGTTTATTGCCTTTATCAAAATTGTTAATTGAATTAGTGTTCCCATGTAATTTAGAAAAGAATAGATGATTTCGATTAATGAAATGCGTCTGCAGCCGACTTGTGTTTTAAGATCCAATTAAAACTGCAGAAAACATTGGATCGGTTGTGTGTGAAAGAGTAATGTATGGCTAACTACAATTTGAAATAGATTGAATTTGACTAAATACAAGACATTCCAATATTGTACAATTATAAATTATCTATGAATTATTGTATGAATTAGTTATTCTATGATAAGCATTTCAGATCTATCACAACTATTCTAGTTTAAGATAATTCTATGGAATTTAACCTCAAAATTGTTACTCTATAGTGTCATAGTTCAATAATACTTCATCTCTTTTAGGTTGAATTTTAAATAGACAAATGGAAAGTGGCACTTCAAATTAATAAAATTTTGGTAAGTTTGAATTAGATTATTGTACAGTTTCGAAAGATTGGAATCTATTTTGTCATTTACACAATTGTTCTTTTTAATTTGAATAGATTCTAATATCAAACGTTTGTTGTCGTTTGTTTCGAAATTTAAAATTTTTGTATTGTTGTAGTCGAAAGTATGGTTAGTCTTTCACATGTTTATTGAGCGCAGTTGATGAATTTTTGGTATATTTGTGGCCATTTAATCTTTTTTCGAGGTATTGTGAAGATTGGCCAATATATACCTTTTCGCAATCTTTGCAAGGGATGGAATAAACAGTATGGGTTATTTTTTTGAAAGGTACGCTGCTTTTTTATTTTGTAAAGAGACTTTTCTGATTTAAATAACTCTTATGACATATATGTAGGTCATAAGGTTTCACTATATTACAAATTTTCTCTGAAAGTCCACCAATATATGGTGGTGATATGTAATGCCTATCATTAGTTTTCTCATTATTGGTATTGATTTCACCAAATGAGTTATAAAATTTATGAATTTTGTCTTTAGTTATCGAATTTACTAAATCAATGGGATAACCATTTCTTATTAAAAATTCTTTTGTTTTTGTAATAGATATAGTTCTCAGTTCAGGAGAACTTAGTCGAATAGCTCTATCTATTAGATTTATAATAACATTTTTCTTATATTTTTTAGGTATATTAGAATTGAAATTAGTATACCTTCCTGACCAAGTAGGTTTGGTATACCATTTTGTTAGAATTTTGTTATCATTTGATTTCCTTACTAAAGTTAAATCTAAAAAATTTATTTCATTATGATTTTCTAATTCAATCGTGAATTGTAATTTATGGTGAAAGGAATTGAAAGAATTCAAAAATTCATTACATTTGTTTTCAGGGATTGCAGCAATACAATCATCAACATATCTTTTGAAGAAGGCTATATTATAATCTAGTTGAGATACTACTTTTTCTTCAAGCAATTCCATTACTATTTGGGCTATGATACTTGATATTGGAGAGCCCATTGCACAACCATCTAATTGTTTATAACAATCATCTTTATATTGTAAAAAATTAGCAGTGAATGTATATTCTATAGCTGTTAAGAACTCATTCATAGGTAAATTTGTACATAGTTTTATTTCATCTCATTTATTTTGAATTATTTGTTTAGCTAATTCTGAAGGGATATGTGTATATAAAGATGTGACATCTAGTGATACTAAGATATAGTTTTTAGGTATCGTAATTTTGTTAATGAATTCCTTGAAATCCCAAGAATCTTTGATGTAAAACTCATTTTTGTAAGCTATGTTTTTTAGTATGTTGGATAAGTATTTAGCCATTTCATAAAAAGGTGATTGAATGCTGCATACTACAGGTCGCATCGGTATATTAGGTTTATGAATTTTGGGTAAACCATATATTTTTGGAGGATGAGCATTATGTATCGTTAATTGTCTATGAATGTATTTTGAAATATATTTCTTTTCAAACCATTTTTTTACTAAGTTATTATTTTTAGTTTGGTAAATATTAGTTGGGTTGTTATTCAGTTTCTTATATACTTCAGGATCATTCAACATTGTAGACATTTTATCCTCATATTCATTTGTGTCCATGATAACAGTTTTATTATCTTTATCTGCTTTTAAGATAGTGATTTGTGGGTTAGATTTGATGAATTGTTTGGTTTCTTTGAAATTTTTGATTGATTTGTTATTTTTATTATTAAATTTATTATTTTTAACTGTTTGTTTGAAATTAGTTATTGTGTTTATACATTTTGATCTTATTTCATTTGCTATTTGAGTAGGTTTTTTAGCAATTTCAGTTTCAAGTGAAGAAATTATGTTAGGTATTTGTCTTTCGTTATATAGAGTATTACTAAATTTCTCACCGAGAGCTAAAGTGTCTATAACATTTTTTGGAACATTTGTTTGAGATAAATTCATTAGCCAATTATTATCAACTATGAGATCTCTTTTGTTATTGTTATTTAATTTATTTATTTTCTCAATATTTCTATGCTTAATTTTATTAAAGTTTTTTTCAAATTTTTGAGTTTCTAATTCTAAATACGTATTGTAGATTTGGGTAAGTAGGATATTTTTTATTGTAGATTTGGTTCTGCTTATGTTATTTTCAGTTTGTTTTACATTTTTACAAGTGTCAGATATTAAGAGGTTTAATAATTTTAATTGAAACGTTTCTTTGAATTGAAGATAAGTATTATCTAAGTACTCACTATTGAAAATGATGTGATTATCATTGATTTTTAAAAATTTTGGTATTATTCTTTTTAGTCGTAATAAGTATATTTTCCTATTTTTTTGATTGGCGAAGAAACTTTAATAAGAAATGGTTATCCCATTGATTTAGTAAATTCGATAACTAAAGACAAAATTCATAAATTTTATAACTCATTTGGTGAAATCAATACCAATAATGAGAAAACTAATGATAGGCATTACATATCACTACAATATATTGGTGGACTTTCAGAGAAAATTTGTAATATAGTGAAACCTTATGACCTACATATATGGCATAAGAGTTATTTAAATCAGAAAAGTCTCTTTACAAAATTAAAAAGCAGCGTACCTTTCAAAAAAATAACCCATACTGTTTATTCCATCCCTTGCAAAGATTGCGAAAAGGTATATATTGGCCAATCTTCACAATACCTCGAAAAAAGATTAAATGGCCACAAATATACCAAAAATTCATCAACTGCGCTCAATAAACATGTGAAAGACACTAACCATACTTTCGACTACAACAGTACAAAAATTTTAAATATTGAAACAAACGACAACAAACGTTTGATATTAGAATCTATTCAAATTAAAAAGAACAATTGTGTAAATGACAAAATAGATTCCAATCTTTCGAAACTGTACAATAATCTAATTCAAACTAAGCAAAATTTTATTAATTTGAAGTGCCACTTTCCATTTGTCTATTTAAAATTCAACCTAAAAAAGATGAAGTATTATTTAACTATGACACTATTGAGTAACAATTTTGAGGTTAAATTCCATAGAATTATCTTAAATTTGAATAGTTATGATAGATCTGAAATGCTTATCATAGAATAACTAAGTCATACAATAATTCATAGATATTTACGATTGTACAATATTGGAATGTCTTGTATTTAATCAAATTCAATCTATTTCAAATTGCAGTTAGCCATATATTACTCTTTCACACACAACCGATCCAATGTTTTCTGCAGTTTTAATTGGATCTTAAAACACAAGTCGGCTGCAGACGCATTTCATTAATCGAAATCATCTATTCTTTTCTAAATTACATGGAAACACTAATTCAATTAACAATTTTGATAAAGGCAATAAACATTGTCGAAACGTCAAAACAGAATTTTTATTTCATTATCAGTATATATACGAACCAATATACCAAGAAAACATACAAATATATATATACTATTAAGAAAACTCTTACTGAGTTTTTATTTATTTAATAATTATAATTTATTCTTCCGGCTAGCTTTTTTATTTAGTTTATTTTGAATAATAATGATCCTTTTCTTTTTATATATTTTTATTTTATGGAATTAAACACAATATTCTTTGAATGTTAAAAAATTTCTATATTTAAATCTCTATGACTCTAATTATCTCAGGGTTTCAAATTTACAATTTAGTTTTATGTTCTAAGCATAGAACTAGCTTTAACCTCAAAACTATTCAATATTAATAGTTGTTTACAAAATTACAAACGACAATCTTTCTTTCAGATTTACAAATAACACTACAATGGAAATATAATAAACAAACTTACTTTTAGTTTATATCCAAAAGTGTGTTTAACTATGTTGGCAATTTTCAATTTAATTCCTTTATAATTTCGTTGATGATTCACTTTTACACAATACTATGCTTTTTCACAATAATCACAGGTAACTAATTTGGATTACTTCTTCTTGAGAATCAGGAACTGTTGATAATACTTTGTTTTATCCTTTTAGATAAAACATGAAACTTTTCGATGATTTATTGAAATTATTGATGATTGGCAATCGTTGGAGACTTCTTCTTAATTGAAGGTTATTACAGCCTTTTTACTGGATTCAGATACTTGGATAATCGTTGACTTTATATAAAACTTATTAACTTTGGTTTCTTTGAACCTATCGAAGTTTGGAACACTTTCGTTCACTGGTTTTTTATAGGTTATGAAATTTTGGTGAGTTGCAGGAGTACTTTCAGTCTACAGATGTAATGGCAAACTGAACTTATTTACTTCCAGATTCGTTTTTATAGGCCTCCAAAACCGACGCAACTTTATGTCATAAACAACCTATGAGATGATTGCTTTTCAAATCAAGGATGCCAAGTTAATTGTTGTAAAACTGACACAAGTCTTCATTGTTACCAGATTGACATTGGAAATTCCTATTGACCAATCAGAATTTAGTATTCTTTACTTTTTGAATTATTTGAGATTTTCAACTTATTTTAATTGTTAGTGATTCCTTCTTTTTAAATTAATATTGCCCACATTTTTCCCCACACTTTGGTATAATATAACCTATGATTGGGTTATTATTAATATGATTATTCCCATATTTATGGTTTTCTTGACAGTTACTTATTCTTAAATCTAATACATACCATATTATATCAATAACATTCTTTTAACATTACATAACTCAAATTTACTAATCCTAACTTACATCTATAACATTATTCAATGTTTTGTACTATCTCATGATAGTTTTGTAATCATTTTACTTATGATTTATGATTTCGTTACACTGAACGTTTCTTCACTTTCACTGAAGTTCTTGTTTATCACATCTTATACTATTACATCGTTGTTTATTATGTTTTACATTGTTAATATTAATATCCTAACTATTATTTAGCTTTTATTATTGTTTTTAATTCCATAAAATATTTTTTATTTGATCTTTTCTTATTTTCATAGTTCGGTAAGTTATTATTTTTAAATTTTTTATTGTCTATGAAATGAAATCATAACAAATTCCCCTAAATCAATTTTAACATATTAATCACATTAATATTTAAAATTTATTTATCTTTTGATTTTATTTTCATGAACTAAATTTATTAATAATTATACTTGTATATTTGATCAATATTAAATATTCCCCTTATCTTTCCGTTTTCAGGATTCATTAATTCATAACTATTTTCAGCATTTTCATTCATAACTACATATGGACCTTCAAAAGCAAAACATAATTTTCCACATATATTCTTTTTATTATTAGTTACTCTCATTGCTCTTACTATTACTAATTCACCTATTTCAAATTTAATTAACCTTCCTCTTTTTCTCATTTCCCTATTCATATATTTTCTTGCATTTCTTTCTAACCTATTACTGATATCTTTCAAAATTTCATTTTGCTCTACTGAATTTTCATCTAACCATTTTCTATCTGGTTCTTCGCCTTTCATTATTAATACAGGTGTTTTCTCTGTTGTAGTATTTGGACAATGATTTAAACATTTTCCTACTCTGGATATTGATTCATCCCATTGACGATGTTTACCCTCACAAGATATTCTCAGATATTTTATTACTTCCTGTATATATCGCTCTGATGGATTGGATTGAGGATGTCTGATGCTTGTTAATTGATGAAAAATCAAATTCCTTTTGCAAAAATACTTGAAACGTATGTTTTTGAAATATGTTGCGTTATCTGTAATTAACTTTCTTGGCCTACCAATTTCTTCAAAATAGTTTTCTAACTTATGCATTACTTCTCTACTTTTTGTCGTTTTGCAAGCATATAATTTTATATATTTAGAAAATAAATCTACTACAACCAAAATATGTCTATTTCCTTTTTCTGTTACTATTAACTCACTTAAAAAATCTATTGCTACTATTTCTAAACATTCCTTTACTATAATACTCTTTGCTAAATTGTGGTTAATTATATTTTTAGGCTTTGCTCTTTGACATATGTCACATTTCTTTGTGATTTCTTTTGCAATTTGGTAATCTCCTTTACCTATATAATTTTCTCTGAATATGAGCCACATTTTCCTTGCTCCTATGTGATTGAATTCACTATGTAAATGATTTAAAATTTTTAAAGTTAGGTCTTGATTTATTCTGTATAATTCTTTCCTACCTATATCTTGTAAATAAACTCCCTCTTTGATTTTACATTTCTTTTTATCCTTCTCTGATAAAGTACTTTGATTGTTTTTAATGCTCTCTAATGAAAATAAACCCCTTACTTCTAATAAAATATTTGCTCCTACTTTATATTTCCTTTTATCAATTTTTAAATTCCCCTCTTCTCTTGTTAAAGTATCAGCTATTATATTTAATTTTCCTGGAATATGTTTTATTTCAAAATCATATTCCTGCAATAACAAAATCCATCTTTGAATCCTACTGTTTACAAATTTGTTTTTAAATATACTTGTTAATGCACTATGATCAGTTTCTACCCTTACTTTATTCCCTAACAAATAAAATCTTAATTTCTTTACACAAAAAACTATACTTGCTAATTCTAATTCAGTAACGCTGTAATTTTTTTCATGAACTTTTGTCATTCTTGACACAAAACTTATGGGCACTTCTTCATTATTTTGTTTTTGTAATAAAACACCACTGAATCTTTGTTTAGAAGCATCTGTTCTTAATATGAAAGGTTTGTCATATTGTGCATGATAGACTTTTAATTTTTTAATGAAAATATCTTTTAAATTTTGGAAAGCTTCGTGTCTTTCATTATCCCATTTCCATTTTACCCCTTTCTTAAGTAATTCTACTAATGGAATCTCCTTCTGACTTAAATCAGGAATGAGCCTTTTGAAATAATTTATTAGACCTAAGAATCCCCTCAAAGTTTTAAGATTGGTGGGTCTTTTGAAATTTTTAATTACATCTAATCTATCTTCATCCATTTCTAAACCTTCCCTCGTTAATTTATAACCCAAAAATTTAATTTCTGTTTTATAGAATTCACATTTCTCAATATTTATTTTTAAACCTGCTATATCTAATTCGTTCAAAACTAATTTTATGTGATCTTTATGTTCTTCTACTGTTCTAGAAAATATTAATATGTCATCGATATAATGAACTACAAAAATTTCAAATTTATTTAATATTTGATTCATACTTCTAACTAACGCACTGCATGCACTTTGAATACCAAAAGGCGTAACTTTAAAACGATACACTTCTCCATCTATCATAAAACCAGTGTAATCTCTACAACTTTCATGTAAAGGAATCAACCAGAAACTATGTCTTAAATCAACTTTACTAAAAATTTGTGCCTTTATTATTCTACCAAAAATTGACTCTATATTTTTAGGAGCTTCATATTGTGGTACTGACAATCTATTCAATGTTCGAGCATCTAAACATAACCTAATATCACCATTTGACTTTTTTGCTATAACAATAGGGTTTATATATTTTGTTTTACTTCTTTCTATTATGTCTTGTTCTAGCATTTCACCGATTTTTTTCCTAACATCTTCTATGTACTTGTATGGGATTGGATAGTTCTTGAATTTAAAATTTTCAATTTCTTTGACTTGGAATTTATGAATATAATTACTAGCTATACGAGTTTCATCAATTATTAAACCTTTATGTTGTGAAATTATTTCTGATATTATTCCCCTATATTTCTCGGATATTTTCATCTGCGAGATTATTTCATTTAAATTTCTGCTTGAGTCTTTTCTTTCGACCGCATTTATTATATTGCAACCTTCATTTGGTCTGTCAATATTTTCATTTTCCCCTTTCCCTATCTTTATAATTTCATCTAACAACTTTATTTCCTTTTCCTCGTAATCTATAATAATTCCATGCTTTTCTAATTCATCAGTTCCCATAACAATATCCAATTTCATATTCGGCACTACAAATAATTGCATCTCTAGACTTGACTTCCCTATTATAACATGCTCAGTAATCATTTTTGATACTTCAGTAATTTTCTTTCCACTAATATTTACTAATTCTACTTTTGGTATTTTCAATTGATTTGTTAATTTTATTTCAGACAATAGTTCTTCCCTTATTAAAGATAGTTCTGATCCTGTATCACACATAATTTCTACTTCTTTCCCTTTTAAAAAACCTTTTAATTTAATTAAACCTATACTTTCATTTTCTTCCCTTTGCTGTTCGTAGTCAATGTATTCCCTCTGATGTTCATATAATACATTAACGTGGTATTCGTGCTTTCTTAAAAATCCTGATTTTGTTGATTATTTTGACTTGAAGAGTCTTCCCTTTCCCTATTACTTTCAATCCTACTACAGTTTACTTCCCTTTGATTGTTTTCATTTCTACTATTATTTCTATTATTATTATTATTTTGACTTCTATAATCCCTATATCTATTTCTATTTTGATTAGCATTATTTCCATTATATCTATTTTCCCTATTATAATAATTTTGGTTTCTATTATCTCTATTTCTAAAATTGTTTTGATAATTATTATTTTGGAATCTATTATTATAATTTTGATTTCCCCTGTAATTGTTCCTGTTATCATTATGTCCATTTTGTTGCCTAGTTCCTATGTTATTCTTATTATCAATTCTATTTAAGTATGATAGTAGTTGATTCATGTTTTTAATATTTGCAATGGCTATTGCCTCAGATATTTGACTTCGATACTGTCTTGAAATGTATAAAACTATCTCTTCCTCTCTCATTTTAGGTTCTAAATATTGCGCTTCATTATATAGGCTAAGTGCATAAGCATTCATGCTTTTTCTAGTCCCTTCTATATACTTCCTAAAATATAATCTTTCTCGACATTTCGATTGTTCATTTTCACCCCAAAAATTATTTAAAAACTCATCTATAAACTCATCTAAACTATTTAATTCCCTTTCTTTGCAATTGAACCACAACAAAGGTTCATCAACCAATCGTTCTCTTATTAATTTTTTCATTCTCTCTATATTCCTTTCATACTGTATTTCATTTTTCAAATCTTTAACAAAAATGCATGGATGTAATAATTTTATGTTTCCATTAAATTTTATTGTATTCTCATGACCTACATTTCTGTATTCTATATTCATTCTCTCTTCGGATCTATTCTCAATTCTTTTTATTCTTTCATCTTGTTCATTTATCATTTTTTCCTGATTTTCTTTCATACTTTGTACATTCACATTTACATTCTCTTCAATATTCTTCCCCATATCATTCATTCTATTTTCCATAATATCTATTTCTTTCTCTACATTATTAAACTTTCTATTTACAAAGCTATTATATTCTTCTAATTTATTATCTATGCTTTCTTCAACATGTTGTCTTATTTCCTTTTTTTCAGTTTCAACTATTCTCATAATTTCCTCAGTTCTTTTATCAAATTTATCATTCACTCTCTTAATTTCATCTCTTATATCACTCATACCTTGTTCAATTCTAGCATTAGTTTCATTCTTACATTGTTCAATTTTTTTATTTGTTTCATTAGCTTTTAAATTTAAACTTTCAAGCAATATCATTATTTGTGATTGACTATCTATTATTGGTGGTCTTTCTGCACTAATCATTTCACCCTCTTGATCAAATCCTATCAATTCTGGAGTCCTCTGTCTATCTCCTTCCATTTTTACTTTCTTATTAATTAATCTAGTTCTTTAAATTATTTTGATACGCGGTTCTATTTCTTTTTTCAAATGGCCTCACGTTTGAGCGACAATTATTAAGAAAACTCTTACTGAGTTTTTATTTATTTAATAATTATAATTTATTCTTCCGGCTAGCTTTTTTATTTAGTTTATTTTGAATAATAATGATCCTTTTCTTTTTATATATTTTTATTTTATGGAATTAAACACAATATTCTTTGAATGTTAAAAAATTTCTATATTTAAATCTCTATGACTCTAATTATCTCAGGGTTTCAAATTTACAATTTAGTTTTATGTTCTAAGCATAGAACTAGCTTTAACCTCAAAACTATTCAATATTAATAGTTGTTTACAAAATTACAAACGACAATCTTTCTTTCAGATTTACAAATAACACTACAATGGAAATATAATAAACAAACTTACTTTTAGTTTATATCCAAAAGTGTGTTTAACTATGTTGGCAATTTTCAATTTAATTCCTTTATAATTTCGTTGATGATTCACTTTTACACAATACTATGCTTTTTCACAATAATCACAGGTAACTAATTTGGATTACTTCTTCTTGAGAATCAGGAACTGTTGATAATACTTTGTTTTATCCTTTTAGATAAAACATGAAACTTTTCGATGATTTATTGAAATTATTGATGATTGGCAATCGTTGGAGACTTCTTCTTAATTGAAGGTTATTACAGCCTTTTTACTGGATTCAGATACTTGGATAATCGTTGACTTTATATAAAACTTATTAACTTTGGTTTCTTTGAACCTATCGAAGTTTGGAACACTTTCGTTCACTGGTTTTTTATAGGTTATGAAATTTTGGTGAGTTGCAGGAGTACTTTCAGTCTACAGATGTAATGGCAAACTGAACTTATTTACTTCCAGATTCGTTTTTATAGGCCTCCAAAACCGACGCAACTTTATGTCATAAACAACCTATGAGATGATTGCTTTTCAAATCAAGGATGCCAAGTTAATTGTTGTAAAACTGACACAAGTCTTCATTGTTACCAGATTGACATTGGAAATTCCTATTGACCAATCAGAATTTAGTATTCTTTACTTTTTGAATTATTTGAGATTTTCAACTTATTTTAATTGTTAGTGATTCCTTCTTTTTAAATTAATATTGCCCACATTTTTCCCCACACTTTGGTATAATATAACCTATGATTGGGTTATTATTAATATGATTATTCCCATATTTATGGTTTTCTTGACAGTTACTTATTCTTAAATCTAATACATACCATATTATATCAATAACATTCTTTTAACATTACATAACTCAAATTTACTAATCCTAACTTACATCTATAACATTATTCAATGTTTTGTACTATCTCATGATAGTTTTGTAATCATTTTACTTATGATTTATGATTTCGTTACACTGAACGTTTCTTCACTTTCACTGAAGTTCTTGTTTATCACATCTTATACTATTACATCGTTGTTTATTATGTTTTACATTGTTAATATTAATATCCTAACTATTATTTAGCTTTTATTATTGTTTTTAATTCCATAAAATATTTTTTATTTGATCTTTTCTTATTTTCATAGTTCGGTAAGTTATTATTTTTAAATTTTTTATTGTCTATGAAATGAAATCATAACAATACATATATATATATATATATATATATATATATATATATATATATATATATATATATATATATATATATATATATATATATATATTAATTGAAACCAAAATAGAGGTAAATCACTGTTAATGATTAAATTGAAATTAATTTCCAATTAAAGAAATAACATAAAATAAGCTTCTAACTTAATTTAAAGCGTTACACGTTTTTATTTCTATTCATATAGTTTATTAAAACATTATATTTTCATTATAAAAATATATTTTTTCTTATAAATTACTTAGAAATAAATTTATTTCCTTAATATCTTCAATATTATACTCTTATATGAGCTATTTAAGTTAAAAAAAAATAAAAATAATTGATAACCAAAAAAATAAAAAAATAAGTACATATTCAAAATTAAAAAAAAAATAAAATCCTAATTTTTTAGAGAAATAAATGAAAAAATTAAATAAATTTTGACTTCCAAAATATTCTAACCATCCTTGATCCAATATTTTAATATAATTTTTACCTAAATCTATAGGATAATAATTAATTCCTAAAGTAGAAATAAAAGGTAAATTTCATATTAAAAAAATAAAATGAAATTTTCTTTCTATAAAACTTAATTATGAGATAAATTTAGCTAATTCATAACCCAAAAAAATACCTAATATAAAACTATAAATAAAGTTAGTATTCTTATAAAAAAAGGTAAAATAATAATATAAGGAGAAGAAAATATTATTCATCTTAATAATCTTCCTATAAAAATTACTCTTATAATTAAACCTCTTGTTCCTTTTAATATTTTAAACCCTTTCTCATTTAATATATTTAAAGATAATAAATAAAAATCTCCTAATATTAAATAATAAAATAAACGAAATCTATAACATACAGTTAAACCAATAGAAACATAAAAAATAAAATAAATAAATATATTTATAACTCCTATAGATATAACTTCTGCAATTAAATCCTTTGAATAAAAACCTGAAAAAAAAAGTAAACCACACAAAGATAAATTTCTAATATTTAAATATGTAAAAGTTAAAGGTATAAAATTTAATATACCTCCCATATAACGAATATCTTGACAATTATTTAAATTATGAATAATATTACCCACACATATAAATAATAAAGCTTTAAATAAAGCATGAATTAATAAATGAAAAAATCTTAGTATATAATCTCCTAAAGCTAAACTAACAATTATCAACCTAATTGACTTAATGTTGATAAAGCAATAATTTTTTTAAAATCAAATTTAAAATTAGCTCCTGATCCTGATATAAATATTGTTAAAGAAGAAATAATTAATAAAAATATTATTAAATTTATATTAAATCTAAAATTAAAACGAATTAATAAATACACTCCCGCCGTTACTAAAGTAGGAGAATGAACTAAAGCAGAAACAGGAGTTGGAGCAGCTATTGCTGCAGGAAGCCAAGAAGAAAATGGAATATGAGCTCTTTTTGTTATAGCTGCTAAAACAACTATAAATGAAATTAATTTTATCTCATTATCTAATTTTATTAAATCAACATAAAAAATAAAATTTCAACTTCCATAATTTAATATTCAAGCAATTGATATTAATAATAAAACATCTCCTACCCGATTTGATAAAGCAGTTAATACACCAGCATTGAAAGATTTATTATTTTGATAATAAATTACCAAACAATAAGATACTAATCCCAATCCATCTCAACCCAATAAAATTCTAATTAAATTAGGAGAGTAAATTAATAATATTATAGATATTACAAATAAAACTACTAACAAAATAAATCGATTTAAATTTAAATCTTCATCTATATAATCAATACTATAATAAATTACTATAGATGAAATTAATAAAACAAATCTTGAAAATAATAACGATATTCAATCAATTAATAATAATATAGAAATATTAGTTCTATTGAATATAATAAAATTAAATTCTAAAAAATAAACTATATTATTAAATATAAAATTTAAAGATATTAAAAATAAAATAATAAATAAAAAAAAATATATTAAAAAACATCAAACAAATAATTTAAGATAAAATTTACAACTTTGATATCACAAATCAATATTTTCATTAAACTACTTAAATAAAAAAATAAATCTCTTCTTGAAATCAATAAATTCAATGGAAATCAATGAAGAAATAATAACAAAAACTCACGAATATTATTAATTCAAAAAGAAAATAAACCAGAATAAAATATTCCATGTTGAGAAAAAGAATATAAAAAAAGAGAATATACAGCACTAAAAAAAGATAATAATATTAATAAAAATATAAAAAATAAGAATAATTAACTAATCTATTAATAATAAAAATTTCTCCTGATAAATTCAAAGAAGGGGGAGCAGCCATATTTGCAACACAAAATAAAAATCATCATATTGATAAAGAAGGCATAATATTAATTAAGCCTTTATTTAAATATAAACTTCGTCTTCTTATTCGTTCATATAAAATATTTGCTAAAACAAATAACCCTGAAGAACATAATCCATGTGCAATTATTATAACAAATGCTCCTATTATTCCCCAACAAGTTAAACTTATAATACCTCTCAAAACTAGTCCTATATGTGCTACAGAAAAATAAGCAATTAATATTTTTATATCTCTTTGACGAATACAAATAAAAGACACAATTACTCCTCCTAACAAAGAAATAATAATAAAAACTAAGTTAATTTTTATCCCTAAATCTAAAAATAATTTCAAAAAACGTATCAAACCATACCCTCCTAATTTTAATATAATGCCTGCTAAAATTATAGATCCTGATACCGGAGCTTCTACATAAGCCTTAGGACGCCATAAATGTAATATGAATATAGGTTTTTTTACTAAAAATACTAAATTTATACAAATATATATATATATCATTTACTTAAATTTAAATTAAAAAAAATAAAATCTAAAGAATAATTCAAATTATATAAATAAAAAATTATTAATATTATTGGTAAAGACATAAATATAATATAAAATAATAAATATATACCAGCTTGAATACGCTCAGGTTGATAACCCCAACCAATAATTAAAATTAATGTAGCAATTAAACTAATCTCAAAAAATAAATAAAACAAAAATAAATTTATAACAATAAAAGTTATAATTAAAGATAATAATAATAATAAAACTATAAAAATAAATATTTTATAATAATTATTATTTAAATAAATTTTTTCTCTAGCTAAAATTATTAATAAACAAATTCAAAATCTCAACAAAATTAAAAAATAAGAAATTATATCATATCCTATATTAAATCTAATATATCTTGTAATAAATCTAACATTAAAAAGAAAAAAAAAGTAGCAATTAATAAAAAAAATTGCATTAATCGAAAATTTACTAAAAAAGATAAAGGTATCAAAAAAACTAAAAACAAAATTAATTTTATCATAAAATATTGAAAGAATTAAAATAATCATTACCATGAGTTCGAATTATTATTACTAAAATAGATAATCCTAAAGCACCTTCACAAACTCTTATAGAAATAAAAATTATACAAAAATAACATTCATAATTAAATATACTCAAAAAATAAAATAAAAATATAAATATAATTAAAATAATAAATTCTAAACTTAATAACATTAAAAGTAAATGATTACGTTTAAGTAAAAACCTTAAAATTCCAGAAAAAAATATATATTAATATATAATTAACATTTGTTTTAATAATTTAATTAAAATATTGGTCTTGTAAATCAAAAATAAGAAATTCTTAACTACAGAGAAAAAGTAACCTTTATCATTAATCTCCAAAATTAAATTTTTTTTAAACTATTCTCTGTATATCCTTAATTTTAATAATCTCAATTATATTCATTATTTTTCCTCATCCTATTACAATAGGAATAATATTATTAATTCAAACTATTTTAATTTCTTTAAATATTAGAATATTTATTATTATTTATTTTAATTCCTGATATTCTTATATTTTAATTTCAATTATAATTGGAGGAATATTAATTTTATTTATTTACGTAACAAGAATTGCTTCAAATGAAAAATTTAATTTTTCTTATTTAAATTTATTAACAATTTTTATTATTTTTATCCCAATTAACTTTATAAATAAATCTATTTTTAATTTTAATAATAATTATAATTTTAATTTATCTATAAGAAAATTTTATAATATACCTTCAAGACTAATTATAATTATAATTATTTTTTATTTACTATTAACTATAATTGCAATTGTAAAAATTTGTAAATTGAATAAAGGAACTTTACAACAAAAATTTTAATGAAAATACCTTTACGAAAAACTTCCCCTTTATTAAAAATTATTAATAATTCATTAGTTGATCTTCCTACTCCATCAAATATTTCAACTTTGTGAAATTTTGGATCTTTACTAGGAATTTGTTTAATAATTCAAATTATTACAGGATTATTTTTAGCAATACATTATTGTCCTAATACTTTAATAGCTTTTAATATAATTATTCATATTTCACGAGATATTAATTACGGATGATTAATTCGAACTGTTCATGCTAATGGAGCTTCTATATTTTTTATTTGTATTTATTTTCACATTGGACGAGGACTTTATTATAATTCATCAAATTTAATATTTACATGAACAGTAGGAGTATTAATTTTATTTATAGTAATAGCAACTGCCTTTTTAGGTTATGTTTTACCTTGAGGTCAAATATCTTTTTGAGGAGCTACAGTTATTACAAACTTATTATCCGCTATCCCATACCTAGAAAATTCTATTGTACAATGATGATGAGGGGGATTTGCAGTTGATAATGCAACTTTAACTCGATTTTTTACATTTCATTTTTTATTACCTTTTATTATTTCTGCTTTAGTTATCATTCACCTTTTAGTTCTTCATCAAACAGGATCTAATAATCCTTTAGGGACAAATAGAAATCTAGATAAAATTCCATTTCATCCTTATTTTGTTTTTAAAGATATCGTAGGATTTATTATTACAATTTTTTTATTAACATTATTAACTTTAAGAAATTCTTCCTTATTAGGAGATCCAGATAATTTTACTCCTGCTAATCCATTAGTTACTCCTACTCATATTCAACCTGAATGATACTTTTTATTTGCATATGCTATTTTACGATCTATTCCTAATAAATTAGGAGGAGTTATCGCTTTAGTTATATCTATCGCAATTCTTTTTTTTATTCCAATTTTTAATAAAACAAACTTTTTAACTAATCAATTTTATCCAATAAGAAAAATTTTATTCTGAATACTAGTTATTTCAATAATTATTTTAACTTGAATTGGCTCACAACCCGTAGAAGACCCATTTATTTTAATTGGTCAAATTTTTATAGTAATTTATTTCATAATTTTTATCATTAACCCTTTTATTTTCAAATTTTGAGATTTAATAATATTTAATTAATCAATAAACTTGAATAAGTATATATTTTGAAAATATAAAAAAGAATAAAATTTCTATTGATTTATACAAAAATTGATTAGCTATATTAAATAAGAAAAATAATAAATTTTTAATCCAAAATAAAAATAGGTAAAATAAAGAAATAGGTAAATATATTTTTCAAGCTTAATATATTAATTCATCATAACGAAAACGAGGTAAAGTACCACGTACTCAAACTCAAAAAAAAGATATAAATCTTAATTTAAAAAAAAAAATCCAAGAAAATAAATTACCTCCTAAAAATATAAAAGAACATAATATTCTTATAAATAAAATACTAGAATATTCTGCTAAAAAAATTATAGCAAATCCTCCTCTTCTATATTCTACATTAAAACCAGAGACTAACTCGGATTCACCTTCAGCAAAATCAAAAGGAGTACGATTAGTTTCAGCTAAACTAGTAACTACTCATATTAAACATAAAGGAAAAAATAAAAATAAAAATCAAATGTATTTTTGAAATACCATAAATTCTAATAAATTTAATCTTTCAATTATAATTAAAGAAGATAAAAAAATTTAAAATTAAGAAATAGTTTGAGCGATAGCCCGTGAACTACCTAATAAAGAATAATTAGAATTAGAAGATCATCCTGCTAATATAATTCTATAAACTCTTATTCTAGATACAACAAAAAATAATAATACTGATAAATTAAAATTAAAAACCCCTGAAAAAAAAGGAATACAAACTCATAAAAATAAAGATAGAAATAAATTTATAATACGACATGAATAATAAATAAAATAATTAGATATAGTAGGATAAGTTTGTTCCTTAGAAAAAAGTTTAATAGCATCTCTAAACGGTTGTAAAATACCTAAAAATCCAACTTTATTAGGGCCTTTTCGAATTTGAATATAACCTAAAACTTTACGTTCTAATAAAGTTAAAAAAGCAACACCAATTAAAACACTTATAATTAAAATAATTATAGACATTAAAATTAAAAAAATATTAAAATACAAGTATTATTCATAAAAAATTATATAATAAGATTCTAAATCTAGTGCACTACTCTGCCAAAATAATATTAATATTCAAAATTTAAATTATTAATTTTATATTTGGTCCTTTCGTACTAAAATATAATTTTTAATTAAAGATAGAAACCAACCTGGTTCACACCGGTTTAAACTCAGATCATGTAAAGTTTTAAAGGTCGAACAGACCAAATCCTATAGCTTCTGCACCATAAATTAACTTTAATCCAACATCGAGGTCGCAATCTTTTTCATCAATTAGAACTATCAGAAAAAATTACGCTGTTATCCCTAAGGTAATTTAGTCTTTTAATCATTTATACGGATCAATTTTTCATCAATTAATGTTAAAAAAAATAAAAAGTTATTTACATTTTTAAATCGCCCCAATCAAATAATGAAAATATAATTAAAATAATAATCCTAAAAAATTAAATATAATTTTATTATAAAACTCTATAAGGTCTTCTCGTCTTTTAACAAAATTTAAGCTTTTTAACTTAAGAATTAAGTTTTAAAAAATTTAATTTAAGACAGTATTTTTCTTATCCAACCATTCATTCCAGCTTTCAATTGAAAAACTATTGATTATGCTACCTTTGCACGGTCAAAATACCGCGGCCCTTAAAATTATACTCAAAAAGACATGTTTTCAATAAACAGGTAAAAAAATAATTTGCCGAATTCCTTAAATTAACCTAAAATTTTTTATAAAATTTTATAAAAATATGTACTAATTTTATCATCAATTCTAATTATTAAAAATTAATAATTAAATTTCAATAAAAAAATTAAATTAAATATAAATCTTAAATAAATAATAATTTATTATAACATAACTTTATTGATAAAAATTTCTAATCCTACAATTTACAATTTAATATTTAATTATAAAAATAAATTTTAAAGCTCAACCCTTAAAATATTTAATTTTAATTTTATAAAAATTTTCTAATAAATTTTATAAAAATTAAAAATAAAATTAAATTTTTTTCTTAAAAAACTAGATATATTTAAAAACGAATAACGTTTCATCACTAATTTTATATTTTAAATAATTATTTAACATTAAAATTAATATAAAATTAGCTCATTTAAATTCGAGAAATTTAAATAATTATATTTTAATCAATAAACCCTGATACACAAGGTACAATGAATAAAATTTTCTCTTAAAAATAATTTATTTCTCAAAATTCTTTTTCAATACTAATAAACTATATTTAAATTAATTTTTTCTCAAAAATAATAAAATCAAATATATTTCTTTTAAATTTAAATAAATAATAATTCCAAATAATTTTTTATATTTAAATCAAACTTTTAAAAGTTAACTTTTTAATGTAAATGAAATATTTTTTAAACTATAATTTAATTTCTAGATTCACTTTCCAGTAAATCTACTTTGTTACGACTTATTTCAATTTAATTGAAAGTGACGGGCAATATGTACATATTTTAGAGCTAAAATCATTAAAAAAATATATAATTAATTACTTTCAAATCCATTTTCACAATAATTTTAAATATATTAATTCACATATAAAATATATTGTAATCCATCTCTCCTTTATTATAAACTGCACCTTGATCTGATTTTAATTTTTATAAAAATTAAGAATTTAATTTCTTATAAAATACTTTTCTACGATGGTATACAAATTATTAAATAAAGTAAAATTAATCGTGGATTATCAATTATAGGACAGATTCCTCTGAAAAGACTAAATACCGCCAAAATCTTTAATTTTTAAGAACTTAACTAATACTAATTTTGATTTATATTTCATAACTAAAATAATAGGGTATCTAATCCTAGTTTATCTAAAATCTTTCCAAACTTCATTAAATAAATAAAAATTTCATAAATTTAAAATTTCACTTAATAAATTTATATTTAATTTTTTATAATATTTAAATTAATTTTATCAAAAAATATTACATTGCATTATTTGTTTAACCGCAACTGCTGGCACAAATTTTGTTAATACTTTTTATATTAATAAATCTAATTTTATTTAATTTTTAAATTTATATACTGCGATTTTAATAATGAAATTTTTTAAATTTTAATCAACTCCTACAAAAATTTACATGTAAATTAAACAAAAATATAATATAAAAGCTAGAATAAAACTTTATTATAATTAAATAAAAAAATAAACATAAAATTGATTAAATAAATTAAAATAAAACATTAATTGTTTATAAAAATAAATATCTTCAATAATAATAATACCTATTAAACAAATTAAATTATAATTAATAAAAAAAAAATTTATAAACATTTCAAAGCGTTTCTGCCTAGGATTTTTTTTAAATTTATAATTCCATATATTAGAATAACTAAGAATTAACTATAGAGCTTGTTGCAGAAGCACATTCTTAGAACTGAACATTTTAACAATACCTGGCCTTTTTATTTTGGAATGCTTATCGTATGCTCACAAAAATGTTGAATTTGACAGTTCAAATAGCGACATTCATCCGCATCATACCAGACATAAGGATGATATTCATTTACCATTTTTCAGACTCAGCAAGTCACAAATGGTCCGAATTTTCTTGCCTTCAAATTTCTTAACAGATTACCGGTATGAATTCGTAGTCTTCCATTTAACAGATTTAAAATTCTAATTAGATCTTACTTAGTAAAAAATGTATTGTATAAAATAAATGATTATTTTAATCTAAATTTTAAGAATATGTTAAGTGACTGATTTTGGTTTGTTATTAATTTGTATTCTAACTTTTATCTTCAAACTGACCTGTGCAAATAATGCTTATATTATATTAGCACCAAATAAAGTACTCTACTCTACTCTACTCTACTCTACTCCGACACCCGAGCCGGTAAACAAAATCAACATGACACTCATGCGGTTTGCGCATGGAAATGCTTATAAATCCACAGGCATCCGTATAAATTTATGAAAATTCTTGGAAATTCACCAAAATACAGCTGCGGATTTATGGTATAATAAATCCGCGCAGCTGTTAAGTCTCCGGATTAAAGTTATCAAAACACTTTTTTTATGATTTTTGGAATGTCATGCAAGATGTCTATTGTCGGAATATGCTATTTTTTATTATAAGAATTTCGTTTAAGTATAATTTTGTTTTCTCTACCAAAAAACATTGTTTCCCATGATTTTTGATATATCATTCGAGATGCCTATTATATTACGAGAATCAAATCATTTCTGCAAATATCGATGGTTTTGTGGGCGGGACCTTGTATTTTGTTCAAAATGTTGATGGTACCTCTGACAATGCAAGTGCTAAGCAAATAAATGTATGATGAACAAAGCAGAGCAAATGTACTGTATTGGTTGTTGATTCTATAAGTCTATATCTTCCAGCATTATGTTCCAAATAAATGATCTCAAAAATATTCTCATTTCTGCCGCCGTTGTACGTAATATCATACATCCTTGTGAGTAGTCGAACTGTTGTCGTATACTGGCAATATAGAGTATTTGAACGAGCTACACGCTAGCTCTAAACTTGTGGATATTGATTCAAACTGATGATACTTAGCACAAACTGAACTCATCAATACAAGTTCAGTAGGTCGTTCTACTATACAATAAATGACAAACAATATTTACCAACACTTTTCAACTTATTACTAATGCATCATCAGCTTCCTTACTCACTTCAAATGTAGCAAAACTAACTAGAGCTAAAAAAAATTAACGGACCTACGTATGAGCTTATTACGTTTTTGAGGTATATTAAATTCATAATCATATTGCTACAGAGACTTTCAGGTTATTTTGAAAATTGTTTTGATATCATAAGATCCCATATGAGACCTATAAAAGGGTTTTGTGAAAGTGGGATGCAAATCAAATTCTTCCAATAATAAATTTCAACATGACAACTGAATATGTCAGAAACAATCTCAAATTGAATTATCGTTAAATCAGCAATTCCCTTGAAACTTAATGATGCAGTCAGAATAAAATGTAAACCCGGATCCTCCTATCCAAATAACGAAGTTTGTCCAAATATGAGATCGATAATCTGAAATCAAATTCGTTCTCTAGATACAATGCTTTTCTTAAAAATCTGAATACCGAGGACGAATTTATAAAATATCACATCGAAATGTTTCAAAAAGTGTATTTAGACTGAGTATCAAATGTGAATGCGAAGCTAAAGTTGTCCGGAGAATGAACTAAATTACAGAGGCGTGTACCAGTGTATGGAACATATGTTCGATAGCTGAGAAATTTGGGGACCGTGCACGCCATGGAAGTAGCTATTTTCTTCCAAGTCTTCTTGTGTGAGGATGTACATTATCTTGTTGGAATAATAACTGATTCAACCCTCTTAGATTAGACATAGTCATTCTGGAGGCAGTTCCAGTTCTTATGTAATCTATAGAATTTGAGGTGTCAGGAATATCGAAAACTAGAACTAGTAGCATAATTTATTGAACCCCTCATGTGGGGTATATGTGTCGTTCTATCGTAAACTGAGAACCCCCTCACCATATTCGATCATAGTGGACCCATGGACAGAGCCTGGATCTATCACCGAATACCGCTCAATTTTTTCTCCAATTTGCTTCATCATTGTATCTTCTTAAAGCTAGAGAGACCAATCGATACCCGGGAATTGAAATCACGACGCTTATCAAGTGGAGGTGGCTCACTGCGGCAAGTACAGAAACCTTGTTCGAATTTGGTCTCCCCCGAGTGAGAGCAAAGCGTCTGCAACAAATATGCTTGACCTTCCAGTCCTGTCTCACTCTTTAGAAGTAGTGAAATGGACGGTCGATGAGCTGCATAGACTTGACAAAGACACCCGTAAAATGATGCATATCCATCAGTTTTCATCCTAGGTCGTCCGTTTCCTGCATCTATCTCCCACTTCACCGAGGCGGTGAGTGTCTCCTTAGTCTGAAGGGTCAGCTCCTAAGTGTGGTTCTGAATATAGCTTGTACAGTTCTCAGGAGCTTGGACATCCTCCCGTGCCTTGTCAAAAGTCACAAATTGACTGGAGTGGGGAATTTATTGATGAGGCAGCACAAACATTTGCGGAAGAACATGGTCTCGAATTTCATACCAGTCAAGAAGGCCAAATAGAGGGCACCTCGAGTCTTAACTTTCTCTCCTGAAAGCCCAGATGAATGCCGCGAAGGAAGATGTTATGCTCAGGCAGCATGCTGACAAGCCGATACACGGTGTTCTCTACCGAAACATCGAAACATTCGGCTTGTCAACCAGGCTGACCTTCAGCTACCTAAGGACAGCCGGGCTCACATCCTAGACCGAAGGATTTTTCCGCAGCTTGCCAAGATAGTGTAATCAAAACCTTGGTCAACCGCCGCAACGTGATGAGTGTGCAGGCTCCTGATGTCAGTTGCAGGGCCTGCCGGAAGGCGCTCGAGACGCTTTCCCACCTGCTGTCGGTATGTGAGACAAAAGCGGCGTCGGCGTACACTCATCGCCATAATGCGGACCTACGGGTGGTGTTATACAATCTAAGGCACTTGTACGGAATAAACCTAGAGCCGGTGCAGCTTTATATGCCAGGAGATATTGAGTCCTTTGATGAGAACGAGAAAAGCCAGATCTACTGGTATTATCCGTTTTCGGCCGTCAGGACCGTACAAGCAAATAGGGCTGACGTTGTCTCCTTCGATAAACAAAACAAGACTATGTATGTCATCGAGAGAAGAACATAGTATTGAAAGAGGAAGAAGAATGAACAAAGTATCAAGATCTCCTGCTCGAGCTCCGCATGCTATACCTAGGCCACAAGGTCGTATCAGTTGTTTTGATCATCTGTATTTTTGACTAAATTCGGTCTTTGCTGCTTTCTAACTCGAAGATCCCTCCGGCCTGTAAGAACTCGGCGCAGATCCTGTTAAACCGGATGCAGAAGGCAGTCTTCTGTATTCAATGAGGCTACACAGGGCACAAGATTTAGGGAGCAAAACCTACTCACCGACCGGAGGAAGGTGAAGCTGTGAACTGATATGGTTATTCTGGCGCGATTGCTGTGATTGAGATTTTCATGCTTCTACGTAAGAAACATCGGTAAATAGCTGATACCTCTTCGATACGATCAGAAAAACTCTCCCCCTCATGGGTAGGTAGCTTCACGTTCCCAACTGGTGTGCCCTAAGTAGTCTAATTGAACCCAGGATGACAGCCTTCAGTATCCGGTCTATCAAAATCTGCGCACAGTTTTTAAGGCCGGAATGATCTTTAAGTTCGAACGCAGCGAAGACCGAATTCCGTTCAAACCATTGATGATCAGAACTACTTACATGACCATATGGACTGTGTATAGCGTGAAAGGAGTACAGCGTCCGGCCTATTTGCTTGTAGGGATCTGACTGTCGCAAACTAGTAATTCTAGTAGATCTAGCATTTTTCGTTCATGACAATGAACAAATATTTCCTGGCATGTAAGATAGCACCAGCACCAGCTTTTGATTCATTCCGTTCGATTCCCTCATATGATAATACACTGCTCGTATGGTCGCATTATGGCAATGACTCTACACCAAGGCTACTTCCGACGGACATGCCGGAAGTAGGTGGAGAAGCATCTCCGGCGCCTTTTGACGGACCCCGTACACGCATTACTTTGTGGCGATAGACCAAAGTATTGATTACGCCATCCTGGCAAGTTGCCGTGAATTGCTCGGTCCCGACTGACCTTAGGTAGCCGAAGTTCAGTCTGGTTGACAAGCAGAGCCTTTCGATGTTTTTGTAGAAAACATCGTGAATCGGCTTGTCAATGTGCCGCCTCAGCATAAGATCTTGTTCCGGTGTATTTATCTGGATTTTCAGGCGAGAGGGTTACAACTCGAAGTGGTCTTCTAGTTGGCCTTCTCGAATTAAGTGAAATTCGAGACGAAGTTTATCCGCAGCTCTTTGTGCCGCCTTAACGATAAATGCGGCCACTGCGGCCAAATAGTTTTACTTTTGACAATGCACAGGAGAGGGTCAGAAATTCTAAGAATTTTACACGCTATACTCAAAATAACACTTCGATGCAGACCCTCCACACTGGGGAATATCCTACTTCTCCGGTGATGTGGGAGATGAATGCGGGAAACAGACGATCCAGGATGCAAACTCTCATGTGTATGCATTATTTTTAGTTGTCGACTCTATGCAGATCATCGAACGTCCATTTCAACACTCGGAAAGAGTAAAGCAGTGCTGGAACAGCAAGCAGATTTGTTGCGTATGTACGGACGACCAAATCTTTCGATCAAGGTTTCTGTACTCATTGCGGAGAGCAACCTTCACCCGGGAAGGCTCATAATAAGGACGCTCTTTAATGTTCAAATATGCTTATATCGGCAAAGTGATATTTCACTCCCCAGAGGCATACAGTTACAGGTCATCCGTCTAAACTAAAAAAGTGATCTAATGTCTGATCTGGTGAGATGTTGAGAAAGAGGAGACTCAAGGAGTTTCTTTGGAAAACCCTTGAGTGTTACCAATTCTGTCAAAACTCGTCGCGTGCCTGATGTGACGGCAAAATGAGTCTTCCAGACTGGCAAGAGATGTTATATGCATCTCTCTAGTGGGATTGGTACCGCGAGGCATTGGACCAAGAATAATAATAGCTCATGTGATGTTGAATCAAATCCATTGAGGTAGTCAATCCAGGCCATGGAAAGGTTGTGCTTGTAGAGTATGGAGTACTCAGTGAAAGATTTATCAATCACCAGGTTCCCCCGGCAACCCACCATGCCTTCCTTCGCCCCTCGCTGGTCGCTGATGTTATCAATTACTGGACCGATCGATCTCAACAAGCTAGAGTACAAGATACGTGTTAATAACTTGTACCAGGTGTTGAACAAGTAACCGGCCGGTAGTTTTTGTAATCAGACAAATTTCTCTTCTCTGGGAGCAGCAAAGTGTACCCCTCGATAGCGCTGCCTAGAATTTACCGCTCCTCTTTAAGTTTGATACAATCAAGTGATGTCCATTGCGAAGACCTTTCCACAAGAACTTTGTTCTCTATCACGTACCAAGAGCTACTTAACCCCAGCAAGTCCTCATAATCTACAAAGCTCAGATTCGACCTCTCTTGGATTACCTCATATTTACGGTTCACCTTCTTAACATACATTGAAGCTCTTGAATTATATTCAGGGGAGAGCCATTTTTCTGGTTGGTGATGTCATACTAACTAATTCATTGACCTCTTTAGAAAATCGTTGGAAGATTGACGATCTCTTTTATTCACCTCCGAATATTTCCATGGTGGATGCTCATCGGGAATCTCGTATCCACTTCTTAGACATTTTATAGGTAGACAGACTGTCAACTTGTTCAACACTTCATGATCAAGTTCAAAAGCTGCCGAGTTGGGATCTCCCAGACTTCATTATTCTATGGAGTGGCGAAATTTGGAAGTTGTTTGCAGTATGAGGTTCTTTTGATTCTCAAGACCTCCAAACTTTCAAGAAAAATGTCAATGCATATCTTGTCTCCCAACTATCCATCACTGTCTCACACGACGTTCTACAAACATTATTGGTTTTCCTCTCATATAGTAAATTGTTCTCTTAAAACCTATTATTCTTAATCAAAGATTTTTAGGATCAGAATAACGATGATTTGTTAAGTGGATAAAACCTAAGATATAATCCTTTTGAAATGAATAAATGACCAATAACGTATTTGCTAAATTTCAAATTGATCCTCTCGATCCTAATCAATAATGAAATGAAGTATCATTCTAGCAATAATCAATCAGAAACAGTAGAATTTGAAGTTAATTTATTTCCGCAAAACACGACAAACTGGTTGTTGCAAGATGGACGAATTCGTATAATCAATATCATGAGTTGATTCTGCAAATATTGAAATGTTATAATATGTCAACTATCGATAATATAGTTTCAAAATGTTATCCTTTTTTTTTACAGACGTGAAGAAATAGTAGCTCGAGAGAAAATAAACATCAGTCTGTGGAATAAATGTTCATAATTATTTAGGTAATTTGATCCCAATTGGTTGGAGGAAGCTTCAAAATCTAACGTCATAGTAGAATGATGTAATTTGGGAATAATCCAAATAGCCGGAATGCATTTATTTGTTTTCTATCAGTAAAATAAAATATATCTTGAGCAAATATATCATATCAAATTATTAAATAGGCAAAACATTTATTAGAAAATGAAGTATGGAAAAGTATTAAATTCAGAAATGAACAAACAAAATATACCGAAAATATATCCAAGCAAATAGTTGCTTAAGAACTTTCATGCAGTCTTTGAATGAAAAGCGAAAGTAATTATACTTCATGCATAAATTCTATAGTTATGAATATTGGAGTTTCCTAATCCTTACATCATTTGGTGTGAGATAAGCTCAAGTATTAATAATGTAGAATATTTGTATTTGAAATGGAACAATAGTGATTAAAAACTGTACAGGATGCTTCTACACTTTCAATATATACAGGGAGATTCTGAAATACCAAATTTGTAATTGGTCCTGCCAGAAACCTTCCTATATCAACTAAATTTTCCCAAATAGAATACCCATAATTTGGATACATATTTGACCTCTACTTTCAGATTCAGTCAAATTATAATATAAAATGTTGTACAGAATCACAATTCTTCGAGTTGATGAGAATGCTCAAGTTTGAAGGGAAAATAATTCTATTCACAAAAATCTATGTTGTAACAGATTTCTTCATTTTGTCGAATGGGTTTGTACACAATTTTTGTTGATAATGTATAAATTTCTAATTTTGAGACATCAAATCTGTTCTGAGGAATCCGATATTAAATAATTAAAATTTTCCGATTTCATCGCAGGCAAGATTTCGCATTTTTCACTGTTTATAGAAATATTTAGAGAAATTGTTTTTGACTAAATCATTTTTACTGTGACAGTTAGATGATAATTCTCCATATCAAGTCCAGAATTTGTTTTCCGAGACTGAGACTACTGAATGTCATATTCCGTAATTGTTTTTCGACTGAGAACCTTTTCAAATGATTACACAACATTATATTTGGATATCATCACTCCACTACAGTCAGTGAGTGACGTTCCTTTACCTTAATGTATCTAGGAGGATATTGAACTGACTATGTCCCTCAATAGTATTCCAGGGTTCGATAATTGATTCTTCATATTCTTCGAAGAGTATTACCAGTATGAAGTCTGCTATGACGCAGCAGGGTTCTGGTCCTATCACCGGCACTTTAGCTCCCTTGCGTGTAAGGGCACTTCATTCTTTTATATCTTGATACCCAGTGTGAAGGTGATTCTGTTCTAGAATCCTGAAGTAGTCAGTTCAATTTTGTACGTAAGAACCATCCTCAAGCTAATAATGTTTGAGCTCAGCGCTTTCATGGCTGATTGACTATCAGAATGATGGCTTTGTCGTTTTTTTGTATCCTTATTCTAGATTGAGTTGTGCACATGTCTCAGTTGCTTGGAATTCCACTTTGGAAGATAATGATGTATTAACCAGTAGAAGAATTTGATTCTGGTTCGTTCCTCCTACCTTCTGTTGTTTAGGCTCCATCGGTATAGCAACAAATTGATCTTAAGGTCGCACATTTTCCTGTCTCCACTCATGATTGCTCCTAATGTGGGTTTCGAAGATTTGTGTGGACATGAACCTTGTCCTATCGTCCTTTGTTTACATGAGTAATGAGAGTTACATCTTCCGAGTTTTCATCGTTCCATCGACGTTTTTTTACCTTTCCTGAACTGTTCTCTGCTTATATTAGGCATAACCTCTCTCGCATTCCATTGTATTGCTATATATATATATATATATATATATGGATCTGATCGTTGCTTGGTTACTTGAGTGTTCTTTGAGGATGACATTAGGGCAACTACGTGGTGGTGCGATGGTCTTCCCTCCGAGAATCCCCCTCGAGGCAGCTCAGCTTTTCCATCTTTTGATTGACATCTTTTATTTGTGTTCCTTTACACAACGCAGTCTAACGTGAGCGGTTGCTACCTGGGTTCGGGAGTTATGTCTTTCCAATACTAGTTTGTAGGTGAAGATTATATCTCTTCACCTCTAGTTTTGCCGCTAATGATGGCTTTGCCCAATGGTTGATAGCACAGATATCCGATTGGAATACTGTTGCATATTTCTCTAGTGATTTTGTTTGAATTTCTTGAGTATATGTCCGCCTCATCCCCATTTTCCTTTCAAACCCATCAGTGAAGATTTTGAAGATTCAATGGTGACACGTTATAATATGCTCCCTTTCGAGAGGTGTCCTTTCGACCGGCTCCTCCAGGATATTACAGTATTTGCTTTCTTCGCTTCCCTTCTACCAGAGTCCGATTCATTCGAGCTGTAGTTCATATGCTCTAGCCACTTCTCCTAGGTAAATGTTGAGAGGTGAGAAGCAGAGTATCATTTCTATCGCTGATGTATACATGGTTTCCATAATGCTGAGGCAAGAAGTTCTTTGTAACTCATCTAGTTGTTTTATTTAGATTTTCTGTCTACTCTCGGGATTCAGATCAATTATTTCAACATGACACTTTCAGAGGGTGATGTTTGCTTTTTTACATCTAGCCCATGATAGTAGATCCCTATCTTTCTGTCGGAGATTGAACCCAGGTCATTAACCTCCTATATCGCTAGAATGGTATTGAGTAGTTTAGATAGATGAATTTGGTCTATATTGGTGTACGTTCAACTGGTCTTCACAGTAACGTTGGAAGATTTTGAGAGCTATGTGCATTAGAATGCTTGGAACTGTTCCAAATCTTCCTAGTATCACGGAGGTCATATGATCCTAGTTGAAACGTCGTAGGGAATCGACCACTGAACTCTATGTTCTACAGCACCACCGTGTGAAGATCCTCTAGTGACAGTCGGTTTCATCGTGGAGTTTCCCAAATTTACTACTAGTATACTTTGTTCGAACATATTTTTGATTCATCCATCTAATATGTGGGGTTCATTAAGACATGCTCAAAGGAAGCAGTTTTAATTTTGCTTAGTTTTATCAAACTCAGCACTTAAAACATTACTCAAAGTGTACATTTTATCACCAAGATTTTTTTCGATTTGGTCGGCAACAATGTACCTGACTATTTCACTCACTTGCGAAATGAACCAATCAGAAGCTCTAGTCAAGTTCGGATTACCGATAATACCAAACTTGACTCTTGACTCTGATTGGCCTATCAAGTTCGGTGTTTTCAGATTTGTTTACAGTGCATGTGACAGTTAAACGTCAAATATAAGTGATTACGCTGTGCACGCATTCAAAAATGAGTAGATTTGGGATGAATTCTATTGAATCAATCAACGAAAAAATCGATGAAAATGTACCGAAAAATACGAGGAAATCGAAGGAGTACATTTGGAAGCAATTTACTATGTTTTGCGATGAACGAAAATACCTATTAGATGAAGCAACGCCTGTCGAGAGACTAGCTATTATTTTGAAGGACTGGGGCTTCAACAACTTTGTTTGTGAAATAGTCAAATAAAATTCCACTCGTGATTGAATTTATCTCATGAGTCTGTCTCTCATTTGTGATCTCAACTGAATTGATTCGAGAAAACACCAGTTTCGTTCAGAAATGAATCGACAGACTTATCGCGAAAATTCAATCACTTGTGGTATTACTACTGAAAAGCCGATTCTGTAAATGTTCCTCGAGTGAAAGCATGCTGGTTTGTGTGGTTGTGACTGGGAACAGCACACCGAATTATATTTCTGCCTTATTTTATTCAGTTCTTCAGGAGGAAATACCTCATGCCAATCGAAGGATATGGTTTTACGAGAGCATATTAGGTACTACCTGATTTTTGTGTAAATATCACTCAGACTCTTCTTCATCTCTCAGGAATATGTAATGAGTATTCTTTCCAGGTGAACCATCGAGATTTCCGACCTCAATGTAGTAGCGCCCTCATATCAACATATTTACTCCTATAAATGCATCATCATAATGATGCATCATTGTCACAGTGACAATATCGATATAGGCAAAAAATGAATGTTACCTCGTTTTCTGTATAGTTCAATTTGTGAAATTCATGAGGCGAGTTACGAGTATAACTAAAGACATTCATAAATAATTTAAAGAAGTTTTGGTATGAAAAATGGACTTGAAATAGATGTATCCATATAAGTTGTAAATATATTCGTTTTTTGAAATATAAACGTTAAAGCCTGTTCCGAAAAAGATGTCTCCCAATTTAACGATTAGCTGAACGAGAGAAGACGTACCGTATCCAAGTGGATAACTACTTTCGTTCTTGCCGCCAATGATAAGGTTATTGAATACTGATAAAAAAATTAGAGCAAATTTTGGAGCATTACATTCTGGAGACAATAACACAATTCACGAGAGAATTCTGACTTAATTAGGAACCCGTGCGAAAAATCTAAATCACCGTATACGAAATAAGCCGCACAAATGGGTGTATACTTTTTCCTTATCATAGGGAAATCACCCTGCATATTGGAATTCAATCCATACCGAGGCACATGAACGTTTGAAGAACTTGAGAGAACTATAAGTGAAACAAGTTAATAAGGAAGTGTAAGGAGAGGTGAAGCTTAGAATATCTCCAGGACCTTTCGAATTCGAAGTTTCGATAGTCTGCAGCTATTTGCTTGAGGACATACTTAATATTGGTAGCCTTAGAGCATGGTTCAATTAAACCAGACTGAATTCTGCAGAAGCAGGAAGAGGGTAATTTGAATAGATAACAGTTACAAGAAGATTCCATATCATTGGCTAGTAGGTGAACAACAAGCACTATCAATGGCATTCAGCTGATGGAAACCACGAAAACGTATAGCAAAACTACCAGGTCAAAAATAGGTGCCAGGTGTCCGTAAATATTGAAACAACGTAGAAACCAAGCGGACGTAGATTCATCTACCTCCTGAACGTATGCGTTGTCAATACATGGCTCATCTATCGAATGGAAACTCAAGTGATGTAATATTTATTGAATAATAGAAAATCAGATAATCCTCAAAATATCAGTTATTGGAGAATGAAAATTACAAGCATATGAGCATATTCTTGAATTTCATGCTTCTTCTAAATAAAGGAGCAGAAGAAGATGTGTCAAAGTTTAGAAAGGCCGCGCCGCGATTTCAGCTATCGTTCGCTTTTTCCAAAGAACATGTAACATAAAGATAGTTCAATGGTAGAAGCGAAGAATTTTTCCTGGATGTATTAGAGACGTAGGTTACTCTGCGAATAATCGTGTTCCGACCAACTCAATATGTAGTCAATAGTGATACCAAGATCGATTCGGGTTTCAACAGGAGTAATGAGCTGCCCTCCCCTTGAAGTGTGAACAATGTTGGGATAGTTGTGACCAAGATTCAGAATTGCGCATTTATTCGAGTTAAGGGACAAATCTCATTTCTGATAGATCAGATTGAAATTCTCGATGATGCGTGAACGGATCGGCGAATATCTTGCTATCATCAGCATAAAATGCATTCAGGCAGTTCAACGACCGTTATAGGTCTGATTATGTGTTAAAAAAGGGATGAGATCCAGCACAAATCCCTGTAGAACACCCGAGACAACATAATGCAACTTGGACTAGGAACTACCGAGTCAAAATAAAAAAGATATGTTGGATAGAAAATAGTCTATCCAGCGAAGCAGCTTCCTGCTGATTCGAAAAAAGTTTTGGTCAGTAGCCTAGTTTTAATGATACGATCAAAGGCTTGTGGGGAATCTGAGTAGATAACATCTCTGTGCAGATTCCTGTCTAAGCTAGATATCCAAATTTTAAGACAGTATAAAAGTTTATTTGAGGTCGACCTGCCTGGTAAGAGTCCATGTTGGCTATTAGTTATGACTGCGGAGTCGAGTAAGAAAAGAAGAAGCTGGTCGACAATAAGTAGCCAGAAGTTCACATAATGAAGCAAAGCAATGTTTTAAAACTGCAATAGGTATTCCATCCAGGTCAGTTGAGGATTTTGTGGCTAGTTTATCAAGCTGTTTCTGAAAATATCGGAAACAAAGGTAATGCTCTTCCCAATATTATAGTTATTATAGATTCATAGACAATTTTCGAAGCTATCAAGAGCTCAGCTACTGGAGGAGTTAGGCATTGTTGGCATATGCAAAGGAGGTAAACGCTCTGAGATTCTTTGAGAAAATCGAAGAACAGATGAAGCCACGATCATGAAGCATGTAAACTACTGCTTGAACTTGATCCTTCTTAAGAATAAAGGAGCAGAAAAAAAGATGTCAAAGTTTAAAAAGTTCGCGCCGTGGCTTTGCCTATTATTTTCTCTTTCCAAAAAACATACAACATAAAGATGTCTCAGTGGTAGAAGCGTCGATATTCTAATCACTGTGGCTTCCGGTCGCGAGTTGGAATGTCAGCGCAGCGGAATTTTTCCGACGGTCCCAAAACGTGGTTAGGTAAGATATAAGGGGTCTTCAGGCCTACATGCTCCGAAACTGCTGTATTCGCAGAAACGAGCCTACGAGGTGAAGTGTTTAGTGGGTATATCTGAGGTGATTGAATTCGAACCCGGGGACTGCCATACTACCTTAAGGGATATGAAACAGGCCCGACAAGGGTTTCAACCACCTCTTAGCAAAAAAAAAAATCTTACAAATGAGTTCCTGAAAGCGACGGAGAAAGGTTTCTGAACTTTTTGAACGTTTCCCTTTCCACCATTTCAAAAGGCGTCCCCCTGGAAACAAGAATGAACATGTGGTTCAAGTTTGATGGTTGTCCGGCACGTTATAACCGAAACGTACGTCAGCATGTAGATGACCAATATCCGAATCGTGTCATCGGAAGAGGAAGTTCATTTCTCTGGCTGGCGCGTTCGCCGGATCTAGTTCGGTTAGATTTTTACCTATGGGGTAGACTGAAACACTTGGTTCGTTAAGAAAATACCTACCAGGGAAAATAGGATGCAGAGAATACGAAGTACCATTAGAAGCTTGTTCAGTGCTGAAATTGAATAAACGATTTTTTCTAACGTATATTTAAAATAAATGCATCCAGAATGATGGAAGACATTTTGAACATTTGTGAGCTATTTGTGGTTAAACTTCGAGTAATTATAGGTGTTATGTGCACCTTTTCTTCTATTGTTATCACTGACGTTCCGTTAGCCCGTTAGCCTTTGAATACCCTTCAAAACTAGATTTGAACCAATCCTAAGCCTGGATAAGGTTTGGAGGAAGGCCCGACAATTTCGTACTAGGTGGGAAGAAAATTTAAACATAATTAAAATTATGTCGGTTACCATGGCTATGCTTTGTTTTTGTCGAAAACGTAACTTGAATCGATTGAGGTACTCGGATTTTCAAAATTTTGTTTTCACTGAAACTTAGCTAAGTTGATGATGGCTAAGGGTCTGTCAAGTAGTACCTGATGCCTTTTTATTCGTTTTCAACTAATTGGTTGAACAGATTCTTTCAAAAGACCAAAAAATGTTCTTTAAGCGAGATCAAAAATATTCAAATCAATTGAGTGGTTCAGGAGATATTAACATGTGAATATTGGTAAATTCATTTGCCTCCCCCTCCCTTATTATGACAGATACAAAGAAGTATTGCAGAGCAAAATGATGCGGTATTACCCAAGCTATCAAATGAAGTTTTCAAAATTATAGCTCATCGTCTAATTTTTCGAGATATAGTGAATTTTATGTTTTTTCATAGTAGTTACGCCTTTTCTCTTGCCCACTTTATTTATGAAGATTTTCTTTTCAAACCCTATCATTGTCGAGACACATCCACTTCGTACTCTTATCCGCACACCTTGTACTGTACTATTACCGAAGAATGTACTACTGACAAATGAAGAGTTATTTTTTCTATCATGTTGAAGCTATAATATTCCAAAAATTTGGAGGCAATTATTTGATGACCCTTCTAAAACAATCTGAGCAAATCTTCGACTTATGTGTTGGATATGAATCTGGGCAAGATTTATACAATCATATAGTGCGGATTTCTCATAACTCACCTCAATTTTTGAACACTTGTAATTCATATATTCACGGGTAATGGATGACACGTGTGATAAAAAAACAAACCATTGAAGGGAGAAAATTCAGGAGATGAGAAATTTAGATGATGGAATATCGCAAAAACTTTTTAATTAGGTACTCAAGAAATAAGGCTATAGTGGATCGGATGGAAGTTGAGTTTTGATTAAAATTTTGTCCTCGCCTTCCTATATTAAAGTTCATTCTACTCTCATCTCATTTCTTAATAACATTGTGATAAGATAGCTGAATATTATATCTCGTTCAATACACTCAGTACAAGTCTAATATGGGTGTGTTAATTCCCTCTCAATAAAATCATAACAAAATCATTTATATCCAGTTAGGCACAAAGCCAATAAATTCTGAACACTCCTATTTCAAGAATGAAAGAACATGTGAACACAGATAAGAATAGAATATGACTAATTTCACACCAACTACTAAAACATGTATATGATCCCAATAAAGAGGATTACGTAGCTGTTTTTATGTTGGATAATTTCTTAATAATGAAATTTCAAAGGTTCATTACGTCTAGATTTTATCTAGCCATTGAATTACTGGAGTTATCTGTCATTCAAAATCGTGAATCTTTACCACAACTTTCAAAGTCCGAATAGAAAATCATTGATTAGAAGCACTTACTACATATCATTATGTTTAATTTATTATGTGGATGGGGATATCCGATCATATACCAACACATACGCAAGTTGATTCATTGTCCTAGATTCAATTGCTGGCATAATATCCCGAGAGGTCACAACTTTTCGAAATTAGCTTTTATGGATGAATGTTTGCTGAAATAATGACTAACATATCAAATAATAAAAGCCACCTTTCTGTTAAAACCTCACCCCCTAGATTATACCCGAATTTTCATACATTGAAAAGATCTCGAAAATTATATCCATTGTTGTTTTAAATTGATAATACACTGCAGGTTGTAAATCTGCGTATTACTTATATACTTCTTGTTATGTAATGATGTTTGGATATATACGATAAAATAGATTTAAACTCGATGTTAATAATACTATACTATATTTACAATATATGGAAGTTTGGTTTATAGTTAATGTTGATGATGATGTATTGAATGTTAATATAATGATGTTCTTTGGTTGTAAGGTTGAAAGTGAATCAAATGGAATATCTTCAACTACCTAGGTTTCTCCATTGAGGATATGGGTTTCCAGTGAATGTTCGTGATCGTAAAAAGAAATAATCAGACAGATATTGGAAATACCTAGTACAAACAATTTGTATTGTTCCTAATTATGCAAATGAGATATTATCAATATTCCTTTATAACCTTTGGCATTTATATCTAATGGACATTCCTGAACAGATCAACAAGTCCATTGTATGAAAAGGTTCTAGAATTATGAGAAATCGGAATTCCAAATGCATAATATAACAAATAACTGTACATGAATGAATGCTGATCGATAAAGAATGACAGTACGACAATGATAAGATTATGTAATATTAACCTGAAGATTAGCGATCTTTAACAACAACGTTGGTATGAATCCATAGAGGACCATAGAATGAACGACTGGAAATACGGTTGCCAATTCACATACTGAGTTACTGGTGGCAACTAGACTTAAAACAACCAATTCGAGTCCGTTTTCTACAATCATTACTTTTACAGCCAAATGTGTCACCGATAGAATCTTGTGGAATTTCCATAATATGAACATCCAGTTGCCATTCCCTTATCCTAGAAAGTAGGTGGTAATAGGACGTAATCAACTAGTATCTACGAATTCTCTCAGCGATTTGATCAAGTATCCAAATGTTCCATTGATAATAACTACTGGTTGCGAGGAAGATGAATTGACTTGTATTGTTAAGAAAATGAAGAGCATGAACGGAGTAAGTGTGAAATTACGCGTGGGAAAAAATCCCTCTGCTAATCAGAGACCCTTCGCACATGAAATGAACCTTTTATTTACGCTGTTCAAAAAAATGATTATAGGTATTACGGATTTCATGAAGGAACTTCTTGGAGGCCTTCACTGACCACATGAGCTACTGTAAGGGACGTTGTATACATTAAAATAAAATTGTATATTTAACCTTACACTACAGTACGATTGAACTCAACCATAAGATAACATTCACATCCATTGAAGACTGAGCACGATGTCGGAACTCGTTCAGTTGGAATTATTGTATGTTGCAATCATTTTCTCGCCGTATACCTCCGAGTCCACTCGAGAGAGAAGAGTTAAGTTCGGAACAATTAGGCTTAGCTCTCCGATCCTGATCCATCAGTCGGTCACACACCATTGAATAGATCTGCGGATTTCATTACAAACGCACCCCAGCTGCATCTACCAATAAATGGAGTACTTTGGTACATACTTCAGTGATTTTGTTACTACATTGATATAGCATCTACATAATATAATAAATCACTTCAACTATATCGAATTAATTACTTGAGGGATTTTTCCCTGTCTTTTCACACAATAATACATACTCGTTCTTCTTTCTTTTTTGTAGTAATTTTCATTTATATTTGAATTCTTATAAATTATGTGAATGCTAATTTTCATCAACATTGCTAGAGTGTACAATGGATTATAAACTTTAAAATTCAAACTTTAGATCTGTAATACCTAAAATAAATAAAGTTAGAGATTTGATCAAGCAGGAATACGATATTTTGTTTGTTACTGGAAAATTGTTACAGATCGTTCATCCCACATATGAGATTGACATTGAACGGTATGATAGAGGATTTCAAGGAGGTGGTGTTGAGATTTATGTAAAATCTTTAATTAAATTCACCGAAATTTCTACTGGTGTAATTATAAAACAGCTCGATTGGAATGACTTTCTAAATACGTTTGAATCATCCCTCACTTCATGCATTCCTTTAAGCAATGATATACAGGATGTTCCGCATAAGAACCCACACAGAGCAGGAGCATGTAGGGGACCCCAAAATATGACGATTTAACGCAACTTACTTATATACCAAGTTGCACCCCTGAGAAGTTACAGGCTCTCAAAGTGGGACTTAAAATTTGGAAAAAAACTGATTTCTCAATTATACTTCAACTTAGAAAAACCAAATTTGGTACACGTTGTATGCGTTCCGATAGTATTAATCGACACTGAAGAGAGTTCAGTTGGAGCATTTTAGAGGGTTGATAAGGAATGATGCGCCCTTAAAATTTGATAGAATTTTTTAACATAATCGCTATGATAAAATAATTCATCGGAAAAACAAACAACTTTATTACTAGAAATAACATAATACAATTTACTTAGGTTTTAAAAATTGTTCAAAATGATCACCGTTTTCTCTTAGGCATAATGTTATTTTTTTTCGAAAATGGAAGTTTACTCTATCCAATAACTGTTGATTGTTCCTAATAAGTGTGCATTTATCCATAATGCGGCTCTACAATTCTATATATATTTTTTGAAATTGTGATTGGGTTAAAAAATTCTGTGAAATTTTAATTCCTCATCAACCCTTTAAAACGATTCAACTGAACTCTACTTATTTACATCCATTACGAAAATTACATTTAAAAGGCCTCCAGTTCCATGGCTAACTGATAACATGAAGTTAATGATGTCATTCCGGGATAAAGCTCTTTAAATGTAAGAAATAACTCAGCTACCTAACTTCAATAGTTTGGCAATGAAAAACGGAAGGAAAAGCTCGCTTCAGTTGAAAGTTGGAGATAAATGACCACAAGTTATTATGGAAAATTTTGAAAAATGATAATATTCATTCAAAAAATTCAAATATCGCTTATTTCCAATGCTCTGATGATATAAATAATGTTAATGAACAATTTGTGAACAGTATTCCAAAAACTAGTTGTGACCCTAAGCTCTCAAATGTTTACAGCAAGAATCACTTGAATAACATATCTGAGGAATTCAATACAGCTCCTGAAGATACAATTTCTTCAAAAAAATAGCGGCTTTGAAGGAATTTGACGTTACTTTTGTCCATATAGACTACCATATATTACACATATAGTTAATTCCTGTTTGATAAGCGGAACGAAAAAAGTAGACTGAACTATCTCCATCTTTGCGCCTTACAAAACACTGGGCCTTTCTTGTCCTCTTGCAGGAGGGCGTGGAACTTGTCTCCGTCCCGGTGCTCAGAATCTTCCAGTTTTGTATCGTCACCAGCTTCATACCAAGGCTTTGGAAGTCAGTCAAAGTAATGTTCAGCCCTACGGCAGAAAAAACGGATTTCACACAAGTCAAATATTTCCACCCTGTGAACCTCATGTCCTTTATTTCGATCATAAAATGCTTTCGCTAGAAATTGTTGATTATATGTAAAATATAAAATAGGTTTTATTTTTACATCTTATATAGTATTAGGTTTTACAGCGATATTGTAATGTATCCCTATTTTATTTAATTATACGGAATATCAATCAATTTGAAATGTGCAATTTGAAATGTGTGTGATTTCAATATAAATGATGAATGTGTTATCTATATAGGTAGGAAATTAGATTTCAATTGTAAATTATCAAAGCAGATTTATATAATGTTTTCGGAAATTCTATTACTAGTACTCGTTCGACATTTCCGGCTACGTGCAATAACAATATATTATGGAGAACTACTCACAAAACAACAGCAATTATAGTGATATAAATATATTTCTGGGCGACATGAACAATGCTATTTCCTCAGAGAATAATAACGCTAACGATTGTTTGAATATTATGAATTATCACCATTCTCATTCAATTCCTACTTAATAATTCCACAGGGATATCAAACAACTCTACATATTGCATAGGTCATTTCTTGTATTGAAAACTTACAATGTAGATGATCACATTTTATAATTAATTGTTCAAAACAATAAACAAATCACGCACTTCTAACATTAAAGCAGGGTAATAAAATATTGAATAGTTTTGGCATTGAGGATGTGTATATTCATTTTTAACTTATAAAGTTATGGAAGTAAAACAACTAATTTACACTAGAAACAAAATTGCCGTCAACAATGGTTACAATACTCCCATAGTAGAGGACATTTTAAAACAGAAATTGAACAAACACATGTTAACTCTAATATATCCTCCTTAACCAAAAATGGAAACTGAACGTTTCACATATATCGGGAAACCAACAAACAATATTCCAAAATTTCTATCGAGAAACGATAGAACAATCGCATCGCATATGAAACGTCTAATAATTTGCAAAAATCCATAAGTAATTCTAAAACAAATAGAGATAAATTTGAAAAATCTGGAGTCCATAAGTTATGTTGTGATGACTGTTATGCTTTGTATATTGGCCAAAAAGGTCGCAGCTTTTACCAGAGATTTCAAGAGCATAGAGGAGCCAAATATTGAAAAAGACAGATTCAACGTATGCTAATCATCTAATGGAACATGCCCATAATTTCACTCAGAATCCCAAAATCTTACATATCGAACGAAAGTGCTTCAAATTGAATATATTGCAATCCCTGGAAATTGTCAAACATTTTGTAGACAAAAATAATTTAGTTTCAAATGATCAACTGGACATTTATCATTCACCATTTATTAATAATTTCCTTAGTTTGTCTTCGAATGTTCTGTAATTAATGGTATTCCCCTCCACTTAATAAGTATTGTCATTATAGTATACAGCCGTTCTCTGTCAATGTAATTTTAGTTCATGACTTAGCTCGGCTGATGACACTGTGTTGAAACATGTGTAAGTAATAGTGGATGATAAGAACATCCATTGCTTATTTAGTGTAAACTATTTGTTTTTCTTCCATAGCTTTATAAGAATAATAATATATTAAAGTGCGATATCTTAATATAACACTTAATTCTACTTCTAGGGATTTCATTGAAGGCAATGGCATAAAGGCTGAAACAAACACATTTTCACATACATCGTGCACTCAAAATTTGAGAAGGATCACGATAATGATATATTACGGGGAAAAGTGAACAATATCATAAGAATTTCTAAAATAAATTAATTGAAGAACGAAAAACTGAATTCTACAAGAGCTTAGTAAACAACAACCAAGGTAACCCAATAGATCTTTGCAATAGTAAAAACATACTCACATGCAAGAAAGGAGTCATCAAAAGCTGTACCTATTAATAATTGATTGGTAAAGGGTTAAGCTTTTTAACTAGTATGGGCAAAACATCAGCCAAAAATATAAAAGACAATCATGAGCTAAATTGTGTAAAAACAAGAACCATCGCTAATTCAATTTTTATGTACCCCACTTGTGAAAATTAAGTCAACAAAATAATCTTTAAATTAAAGGAAAAGAAATCCATCGGAATAGACTAAGCACTTTGTAATTGAAGCAACATGCACGTTACTTACTTTATTAATAAATTATTATCAAACCACTTTACAGATCTGGTGATACTTTTGGTATGGCAAATTATAGACGAATTTGAATTATTTCAAAAGTTGCTAAAATAGTTGCAAACGTGATCAATTTCATAATATTATTTCAAAATATCAATTTGAAGGCATTCGATACGGTATGTAATAAGCAGCTTTTTGATACCCAAAAAAAGCGACAAGGATCAATCTTTGGAGCGATCTAGCTCTTATTATACATTAACTCTATTTTTCAGCCTTACGGACAGTTCAAGAGCAAAATGTAAGTATCGCGAAAGTAAAATTCCCATCTTGTTGCTTGCAATTTAACATACTACCGAACTTCTCCACACTCATGTTTGTCAATGAAGATAATTTTATCAAAATATAATCTTTTAAGTATCTACGAGTAACCTTCAATACTTATTCAAGATGGACGTACACATTCTTCTAGAAAAGAAAACGTTGCATTCTATGTAAGTCTGTATTATCAGAAAAATACTTCTACCACAGTTAAGAATAATTTACGAGCTTTATGATATAATCTGACCTTATGTATGGGATTATTATCACTTGGGAAGGCACACTCAATGAACACTTACAGGGCTTGGCAATTTTACAAATAATTCATAAGAATAGTGCTTGAGAAAAACCGTTTATATTCTTCAAATCAACTTTCCATAGATGATGAATTGTTAGATATGAAACAATTGTTCATTCATATATGTATTTGCGATACACAACCATATTCTTTGAATCACCTTAAAAATACTGAATATAATAGTAGGCACAATAACAAAATAATATTAATTTCTAATATTATATTATTCTATTATTCTAAAATTGATCTGAAAAACATGTATCTTATATAGAAATTTTAGTTTAAATATGGTTTAGTTCTCACTATCCATTTGAATTGGTACTACCAGGTTTCAGAATTCACACCTTATCTTCAGACATATAAAAGAATATTGAACAATATATGTAAATTCATGAAAAAAATTTCGAATAACCAATTTACAGCTGTTGAACAAATACAAATTTCATTTAATGCAGTCATTCTTATATATGCCTGAAGATAAGATTTCACTTTTCCCTCGAAACCTGAGAGTACCGATTTAAATGATTGTGATTACTGAACCATATCCAAACTCGAATTTTGATATGAACTCACCCTTGGGAGATACCAATTATTTGAATATCTTATATAATAATAGCATAGTGTACCAGTTCAAAAAAGAAAAGTACAGAGTAGTAATTCGGAAAGGGCTGACTGTATATGTGCCAAAAACTCGAACATTGAGAAAAAATCATGTCGTTGGCTAAGATGGGCCACTGGAAATCATAGAAAAACCCGCAACTGTCAACACTGCATAGCGGGTGGTAGACCGCCAGCTCACCGTAACTGTTATAGGGACGGTTAGTAGGCCGATGTCGACCGGGGTACGCCTAGTACTTTATGATGTACTCCATAAATACTTATACTTACTCCATAATTAATGATGAAATTTACTAATAATATTCCTCAGATCATTATTTATTCTAGTCAATAAATTAATATGTTCAATTGATTTATTGTTTGCTTCAATTACGGTCAGGTGAAAGTTCATACACCTTGTGATTTCAATCATATTTAGTAAATTGCAATATCATGTTAAGATTGTTGTTAATCATGTTATAAAATAAACTGTAACTGTTTAAACTGCTGAATGAAATTACATTTATTTAAGAAAGTGATACCAGGACGCTGCATTAACAGAAATTCCGCTTCATCATCGACAGTACGCCAGGAAAATCAACCCTTTCACATCATCTGGTTACCCAGATCGGAGGGACTCTAAGTTTCGGACATTGCGGCTTACGCGTATTCCTGAACATCGAAGGGGCAATCGAAAACACTTCGTTTCCATGTGCCATGCTGCAGATAGACACGTAACCGAGCATACCTTGGCTGGGTGGATCAGGACCATGCTCTTCCATAGGTGAACAGCGGCGCACCATGGTGATATCCACACATGCTACCTGGAGATGTCTTGGCTCTTTTGGTGCCTGAAGATAGACAGTTTGATAGTTGAGCTGAACGAGGCTGGGCTTTATGATCAAGTATGTTCAGATGACTTGGCAGCTGTAGCTCTCAGCCGACATGATTCTACCTTGTGTGAAGAACACTGTGGTTGACATCGTGGCTTGCTGGTGTCAGGCCGAAGGATCTACTACATGATCACAGTAATAATTACTATTCTGAAGAAGGTTAGAGAAAGACTCATGTTGATTATACCTTATCATATTATTTAATAATGTTCAGATAATTGTGTTGAAAATGAATTTAATATGACAGGCAATAATAGGGAAGATCCTATTACAATACTCAATAATAATTCAGCCGGAATCCTATGAATTAACCGGAAATTCACTACAGAAATTGTATTTATTATTGATATTAACCTCTATTTATCTAAAAGATAATTATTGGCAAATGAGTTTGATGACGAAATATTGCCACGCGCCAGTTTTTTGGTAGAGCTGAATGTTTTAAATGAATATTGGTTTGGGGGCGAGAGGCATGGCGTATCCCTGAGGATTCTTGTTTGAGACATATTAAATGTAATTTGGAATAAACAACATTGGTAAAACTAATTCAATAGAATTTATTAAAACAAATTAACAAATAAAAATATGATACGACGCTATTTAAAACGAGTAAGTTAAATAAATTGAATAATGAAATACAATAATAAATAATTTCAAAATTGGTTCAGTTGAGTTAAAAAACATGATAATGAATAGTTTCGAAAACAGTTTAATTAAATTATTAATCCTCCATTTAATGTGAATGAAAAAACCAGTACACACGCGAGAAGAAAGTTCGAATATCCCACTTATCCTATGTCGGTGACTTATATAAACTTCATTGATGAACTGCAGCAATTTAGGATTCGCACGGTAAATGAACTTGTCCGGCAGAATAATGAACCCTAATGCTGACATTACAGTTTTACTTATTATTTGCAATATAAAAGTATCTGAGAATGAAATTAACATCGACTGACAGGGAATGGTTTGAAGTAAGTTTTGTAATAAGATAAATTGAAATGAAATATCTGAAAGATTATAATAGGAATAAAAATGATTTACAATATTGAAGGGAAATAAAGATTGGTAATAATTGAATTTGGTAAAATCGGAAACATGAGAATATTTTTTTCAAAAGTTTCATTAGGGACCACTTTCCGGATGAACGATTTTTCGTTTCCTCTCAAGATGTTCAGAATCATGAACCATCTAGCATATTTTCACCAGTTGGAGTCAGCTATGAAGCGGAAGTACCTTTTTCTTTTGTCCTGAAGTAGCTTTACCTAAGCTTTTCTTTAATTTGCTCAGACGTGTATCATAATTGGTGAAGTATTCACTCTCGAATGTATAGAATATATTGAGAATCACTCAGATGATTTGTTAGCGGATCTACGTTATGAAATGTCAACGAATTCGAGGAGTTCTATGACAAGTAGAGTGTAAAAGGAAAATAACTGATGCGGATAGAACTGAAACTGCTGCTCAAGTACATAGAACAGGAAGTTGTAACAAGGGAGGTTGAGCAGATTCGGAAGAAAATCTAGGAAATAGCCAATGATAAAAAATCAGAGAGAAGGAAATAAAGATTGGGGAAGAGTTCAGAAAAACTTAAAACAGATAAGAGAGAGAGAGAGAAATCTTCTCATATGATGAAAACTGCATGCCGGTGCAAGGAAGAATGTATTCATGATGTGACAGAAACAAGAAAAATCGTATCAGGCAAGACTATGTTAAGATGAATTATAAACGCCAGAAGTGCGTGGGTGTAAAGCAAGAAAATTCAGGATGAGAAAACACGAAAAGTCACAAACGCTCCCGTGGGCAGAACAACTGAAACACAGAGTTACATTTTGCTAGATGAAAATGGGAATTCGGAAGTAGTATATAAATTCTTTTTTCAAACTCTTGGAAATCAAGGAAAAAATGACAGAATCATAACTATGGCTTTGAAGAATGCTCCTGTTGGATCAATTACGTCCAAAGGTGATTGACGAGGTAGACATGAACCATCTAACATGTTCACAGAAAATTGTTGAACGAATTCGTAATGGAATAATATTCATATGAGAGCCATTATGATTCAATTAAACTTACCAAGTGACGTAGAAATTAAGGGTGTGTTGAAAGACTACAACAAAAAACTTCATAATCAAACGGTTTCTCACAACACATACAGGAAAGATTTAACTGTTCATCCTTACAACAGTGATGAACGAGAAATGAGACAACACTTGGAGCAATATTCCTAGATTGTGAGCTAGATTGGCGACTGGCCCTTCGGTTCTTATAAGCAGATGACTGCCAATATTCATGAAATTTCGCAAATCGGACCTACACCACAAGGGAAAATCTACTCTCAACATGAGCACACATTCCTTTTTCCACCCCATGAAGCATGTAACGTTATCACGTTATGCTATCTATAGATAGATGTAATAATCTAAATAAGTGTCATCTATCTTCCAATAGAAAATCGATTATTCTTGCGCGAAGTCTCGTGTGGGGTCACCTGACTCGCGAGGAGAGAGTGATCTGGAAAACGGAAACGAAATGACCCAATTTCAGTTTGGATGATACGCTGGGTGAATTGATTCTCAATAGATCTTCTTTTCTAATATCAATTTGCCTTATTGAAAGATTATTGTTGACAGGGAACATATAATTTGTTGTATATTAGTTTCTAAGCCTAGCTGAAGATATGTAGATTCTCTGATTGACAGTATTCTTCAATGAAATTATAATCAACTATATCACGTATTCACATTGAATCATTTTGCTTGATCCAATCTATATTAGATAATCATTCACTATATCATTCTCCTTTCTTCATTCATAAAAAAATTTGCCAAGTTAGTAGTTAGATTGATTCATGTCGTTCTCTAAGACTTATTCAACCTAGCAATTATCCGCTTTACTACGTAGTACTTTGTATTCCATATCACCTTTCTTTGACCTTTCTCATGAGAATTCGCAATGGTTATGTCTTTCTAGAGTGGTTTTATTGAGGTTACGGAATAGTTATTGATCTGGGTGAATTTAAAGCCGAAATTCTCATTTACTGCTTTATGAGAATTCGGAGTGGAACGTCCATTACTTCTTGATCAGAATATTCATTTAGATTCAGCGATCATCATTTCAGTGTACTATCCTTGTGAACTATTATCTAATTGTTCTTTAGCAAATTTCAAAACAACTCAATCATATTTTTTGACACTACCTTTCATGTGTTCATACCTTGTATTATGAATCGTCATAATCACGGTAAGTAATTTAATATTCAAGTATTCCTTCAGATTTAATTATTGTGTTTTATTATTATTTTCAAGATTTCAATCCTTTTCTAAATTTGTTTATACAATTTGAGAAGATGGCATAATCAGTTGTGGAATTATATTAGTTGTTCCTGCTCGAACTTGTGCCTAAGGTATTGCTCGTATTGTCTGTATGACAGAGTTTGAACGATCGAGACGTCTCCATCCTTCTTCCCGTGACGTGTGTAGAGAGAATTTCCTGGCAGAGCAATTCATTCAACTCCTACAAGTTCAAAGGAAGGTCACATTATTTTTGTTGGAACTTTTCTTATTCGATTGTTCAAGTTATCTAACTAAAATTGTTTCTATCTACAATCTAATTCCCAAATTCGAACCTTTGGATCAAAAATTCTATTCTTTTTTTCAAATCAATGATTTCAATTCCTGTAATCAATTTATTGAGAATTATAGTTAGTTCCACTTTCAATTTTTCAGTACAGAACTTTATTGTTTTTAGATACAAATATTGTTACTATTCAAACTAATTTTGTTCAAATTATAATTCCGTCTAGGGATAAAACCAAATTGTTAAGTTGAAACTTGTCTTTATTTCTCTGATATAACCATCTATATTTATTCAACCCGTAATTCCAGAAATCGTTGATTGATGATTCTATCTTATATTTTTCATGCTAAAGCTCAGGATAATCCATCAATCAAGAATCTGAGAACACGTTTCACTACGAGCACTGAGTGTATATTACCCTAGTGAGCTAGTTGAGATCATTAAACACGAATGGTCTCTTCAAAACCTGACAGTGGCAATAATCACAGAACCTTACAAGCAGATTACCTTCACGAAATTTATCACATTTGAGATATAAACAAAAGAAGTTAGTCTACATGAGGTCCTCATATCCATTTGTTACCTCTTAGAGCAGATAAGAACCGATCCTGAGGAAATTGTGTTTTTCATCATTTGCAATGCATTTTCTGTTTCTACCAGTGAGGGAAGTCGCCTGATAATTCTGATCTGTTATGATACAGATAATATTCCGGACATTTAGAATGCTACCGACTTGGTGAATGTTCAGTAATACACAATCATTCATTCCAAAATAGGGTGATTATCTTAATGAATTACTCAACATTTTCTTAGCAGCGTATTCACTCCATCTACTAGCGTTAGATATCATGATTCTCTCTAGCATTCTGTTAGTTCAATTATCTATGTCTTCGTTATCAGTAACATTGCAAACTTTCTCGTTCATCTGATCAGCTCAACGAGAGAGCGAAACATAAATGTGAGACTATTAGCTTGTAGTATTAGGGATAGATCTATACTACAGAATTGCACAATAGTCTTGAACCAGGTGCTTATTGAGTCAATTTGATCTGATTCAATTCGTTTCCACCATCTTAGTTTGAACTTCACGCACCCTTGACCTCACAAAATCTCTGAGGATTAATGAACCACTGTGAATAGTAGGAGAATCCTCTTCATCAGGAAATAATTTGCTACTGCAATGAAGTCTTCATTATGAACTTTAGTTGTTCCATTTGCAGAAACTTTCCTCGAATTAAGAATTCAATAACTGCAGCAAGGTGCTCCTCACACCTTGAGACTCAAAAGAAACTGTAGTAGCGTGGATACAATATGGTAACATCATAGGCCAAAAATAGCAAAAAAAATTTTTGTATCCAATCTAGGAGAGTGAGAAAAGTAACATATTATTTTCGTAAGGGGTTGTAACGGATGACTTTCTGAACAAGTTCCACTCTTATTGTTTGACAAATCAAGTATGAATATTGTTGATTTGTACTGAGATATTTTTTGTCTGATTCAGTCAGTTCAAAATTCAAGGATTTAAATTCCACAATAGGTAATTTTTTGCAATCCACAAGTCGCGAAGCTATCGGACCTGAATACGTATTAGGTCCTCTTGTGCCACTATCGAGCAATTGCAACAAATGCCTAAGTGGGCATTTCGTTTTCATGAATCTTTCAATCAACGACTTTACAGAGAAATTAAAAGAATGTTATCTTCAGCTTCTGACCGTGCGACTATAGTATCAACCGTGTGAGGAGAACGGCCAATTTGAGTAGCGTAGTGACTCATTATCCTAGTATCCAGACTATAAATGTTTCTTTTGAGTATATCTGGGTGGGAGGCGCCTCACTAGTTATAGGGATGCTAGTTTTATTTTAAAGTATCAATTTTTTTTCGCAAGGAGATATTACTGGATAATGCATTTTTGATTTGGTGGTACTATTTTAATAATTTGTACTAGTTAAAATGGTTCATCATTACATGATTTGTAATATTTATCCACAAATTCTGTTATATTTATACTATTTGTGTAGATATTAATCCTAGTTGTTGAAAAAATAATTCGAACTTCCACAAAGTACCGTTTGAAGAGAGAAACATTATAACTATTATGTTGAGTGTGAAGAAATATATTATAACATTCTAATAAACAAATAAACCTTCACGAGCTTGATACCTCAAACACAAACGGCGTCATAATTATATTGCCCAGATGTAATTCCCAAACTATCTCTCCGATGTTCCTTACAATAACAAATAACATGTGAATATGGTGTTACGCTTATCGCAGTTGATTATTTATAGTTAGTTTGAAAAATTCCACTGTTATAATGAAGTATATCTACTATAAATCATTCTAAAACATATTTAAAAGATTTTTGCTACAAATATATTGGAACATAAATATGTTTGATATGAATATCAAAATATGTATAAAATGTTGTTGAAATGGTGACCAATGATTATGAAGAACAAATTCGAAAGCTCGAGTAACTGCATACTCAAGATATAAAAGTATACACAAATTTTTAATTAAGAATAATATATGTTGTAGATGATTTCAAGATCATGAATTTCATCATTCAAACCGGAGGTAGTATGAGCACCATTGTTCAATTTTTTTCTTTCTTTTTGAAGAAATTGGAAAATATAGACAGTTCTTTAGCAGTTGGTGCTATCCTCCATTTTATATAGAAAATTGAGACATTTACATGAAGATATATCTTGCTGTTGCTTCTCATATTTTTCTGTGAAAGATGTCGAGTATTGTACTGTTGCATCATACGATGTTCTTTAGTTCGTTCTTATTCAGTCCGCGACAGAAAATTGGACTAATTTGATGATAATGTGAAACACGAGTTTTTTCTTCGATAAAATAGTTGCTATCACTGAGAAAAGAGTACCGGATGGAATAAAATTATCAAGAGGCCGGATTCTAGTTGATTTGGCTGAGGAAACTGCACGGACTGAAAAAAGCCAAGGCTTAGAAATCAATCTGCATGATTTATTTCATTGTAAATTTAGGTAATGACTATCTTATGTTAGTATACGTTCTTTCCTGCAGATGCTGAAGCATCAATGTCTCAGGCTGCAAACTTTGATTTGAAAATTACAGAGATGAAAGAGAATAATGGAAAATGTTTTAATAGCAAATCCCGCAGCATTGGAATAGTATTTTCATTCATGTGTGGTTCAGTCGCTAAAGAGTTACAACTTTGAACGGAAGTTCTTGTATATTCGAAAATTGTATTACAATGCTCAACTGACCAATTTGATATCACTGGCAGTGCATCACAGCATAAGACTATCGGTTACTGAAAAAGTTAACTTATAGATAGAAAAAACTTCCTAATCAACACAGTTCCAGCGACTTCTCCCTTGCATCCGCACTGAACAAATTAAATGATAAGAATATAGGTACCTACTGAACAAAGAGGAGGTAGACTAAAAGAAGCCGTAGATGATAAAGAAGAAGAAAAAACGTTGGTATATAATAAGTAATGCATCATATGATTAAAGAATGAAGATAAGTGGAAAAGGAATATTGGAAAGCTTCGTATCATTTCCGGACAAGAATACGTTTGATGACTGGTTAGGGTACATAATGTCGAGACTGATTTGCTTGCCGGGGGGTAAATTGTACTAAGCATATGGATTACAACCCAACGGGCGCTGGAAAATAAATTGATTAACAATAGATAGATAATGACAAGCAATTAGAAATATATAACATATACAATATACATACGGTGATCACATAACACTCTCCCAACTGTCCTCTAAGAACTCATTATAAGTATAGTAGCACTTAGCTATCAAAATATCTTTCATTATACGCTTGAAACACTATAAACGGTATTTTGTTATAAAACTTTGTTCCAAGGAACCTCATATTTCTTTGGTACAGAGTTACGTTGTTTGGAGGATATATCACCAGACTAACTTGTTGCCTCGTAAGCGAGACTGAAAATTGGAATTGATTCCTGTTCCTATGAACAAAAATAAGAACCTCCAAAACCAGCAGACATGGCATGGTAAGTTGCTTGAGTTCAGTAAAGAGGGGTCTTCATGAATCCCTTCTGTTTTTTCACTATGGTCGTTTACCATGCCAGAGGAATATTCAGAAGAATCTGAATGTGAACATTATATACAGCTTATACAAAGAACATTCAACCCAGTTATCTTCAAGCAAAAAAAATATTGATCTCTGTGCGAAATATATAAAAACTCAAGTGAAGAAGAAAGAGTTGCTAAAATGAGGACGCCGAAGAATATAAAGAAGGAAATGTTGTATTACGATGGAGAAGAGCAATGGTACAGAAATAGCATCGAAACATTGAAATATGTTCATTTGATTTCCAAACTGCTACACCTCTAACAAATGGAAATGTATCTACGTTTTGCTACAAAAGTGAGTTTTCAGTTTTCAACTTCTCTGCCCTCAATTTCCCCGAAAAAGCAACGGTTTGTTTGGGAAAAGAAAAAAAAAGTTCCTGTAACGAAATAGAGATTATCACTACGAAGAATGAAAGTCCCACTGGAAGTATCTATAGGAACTCATACTCAGATGACGAATTTGATATATAGACATAAAAAGGAATGCACGACCTAAGCCAACTACCGTCCTTTAACAAACAATCTTCTATACCAAATAACGAAGGAGGAAGCGATCTAGTAAATTTATGAGAATCGAAAATATGATTCTCAAAATACATCATCCATTCTCCAGGTTTGTAAAGTACTGATAATTTTGAAAACCCATATGAATTCTGAATAATGTATTTTTTGATGTTTGTCTTTCATAGAACGTTCTCCAAGTATTTTCTTCAGTTTTGACATAAATATGTTCTTTATTCAAGGAATATCACTGATAATGAATTATACGGAAGGATTTTGTTTGTTTCTAGATTATTGAATAATCATTTCGAGTAACATTAATACAACTTGTTCTGAACTAAAATGTTCTAGGAAAAATGTGAACAAAAGTAGAACATGCTATTTAATCTTTTCCGGTAATATCAAATAATTTTACATAAGCACTAGCTGAAACGTAATCAACAGTTATGCTAGAGGCATTTTCGTGGAAATTCGTCTGATAGAGTCTGAGTTATTCAGAAATCAAGAAAACAATAATAGTAAATAAAATTATTTTCCATTGAAAACTGAGATTTTGACATGTCCAATATTCGCTTGGAGACGATAAGTTGTTAAATAATGGAGTTGAGCTCATGTTAATTATTTCATTACGGAATACAACTGTTGACGAAATTTACCGTCTACTCTATCAAATGTAACCATATTCGAATATGAAAAAGGAAACTATGAGCTTCTTGACTGTACAAAATTGTTTGTTGAGCTCTCTCAACGAGTCGTAGCAAGCTTTACTGGCGCCCTAGGCAATTTCGAGAATTTTTGCCCCTCCTCCCTCTGAAATTTGCAAAAATGATATGATACGACTTGTATTGTAACAGACCACGCCCTATTAGCGTATTATATACAATAAATAATGAAGAAAGGTTGAATCGCTGCTAGAAACTCGACGAGAAACATAAGAATCATAATAAGTGCAGCGACTCCTTCTTGTTGGTGCTCCATTGTGTCGCCCAAATTTTTTTCTTTGATCACAACATTAGATCATATCGAAATTCCAGTTAACTAAAAGGGTTTGAAAATATTTTTCTTCAAATATTGAAATCACATCTCACGCAATGTCTGGCAACGGCAAATGTATATTGTTAAAAAGACTTAAAAAACTATGAGAAAATATTTTGTCTTGAAATGATTCAAAATTAATTTTAACCTATACGGAGGGGTTAACGCAACCGCTCTTATGTGTCAAACGTACCACACATCTGCTTAATTTGAATAAGAAAGGAAATATTGATTATGAAAGTGCTTAAATATGACCTTTTTCCGGAAGAAACTAGTTTTCACAACCAAATAAAACAAAAGACAACACATCATCTCTATTAGAGTGATACCAATTTTTCACAAGGTATTTATAAGCTTTAGATGCATATAATGTGCTCACCTTTAGAATGATCACATGGTTGAGTATTTTCCCTGTTGAAGGTTCCAAATAAAATGTAGTAATTTATTTACGAAATTTTTTATCTCAGTTTGATTTTTACAAGTTAGTGAAATACTACCGAGGGGTAACCATGATGATCTGATTAATGATTTTAGTGATAATATCGATTTTCAGATAGTTGTTATCGGGAAATGGTAAAGTATCCTGATCCTTGGTACAACAGAAGATAGAACATAATACAAAAGTTCATCCCAATAATTAACTGCTTTCGCGAATCCGCCGTTTCCTTAAGCAACCTAGCTGGTTTCTTTCCTGAACTCGCAGATTGTTATGATGCAGACAGTGCGTTTGGGGAGACTTCCATCGTGAACAATCCATCGTAATTTCAATAACGACGTTTGGACATGTTCTTAAAAACAATATCATTTGACGGCATAAGATTGGTCGCTGGAAGCAAGGTTGAGACATATATTTCCCATCTATCCACATACAGTAAACTATTGAGCTGGTTGTCATAACCATAGAGATATATAAATAGAGTAAGCGTCCCGTGAGCGGATTTGAATCAGTTCTCTAAAGGACAGAAAATATCAATTCACCCGAGCTCTCTGTGGCTCTTTCCATGAATGGGGGCCACGAGAAGGTAGCTGTGCGCGCAATTACCACTCTCGTAATACAGAACGAATCTTCGAACAACAATCACTGTCATAAATCCGATTTCAATTTTTGGTAACTGCACAAGAAGCTATGTAGGAAACAAAAGGATTCATACGATCCTTGAGATATTTCGGAAGCTTACCAGCAAATTTGTCCCAAATATTTGTAGATATTCAATTCAATAGAACTTTAAAATTCCTCTATTTCATATTCTGGTTATATAGAAAAATGCGTGTCCGTATAACGTTGAATATCTGTTGAAGATTTATAACTTCCAATGCAAGAAAATATACATATGAGAAATGTGTCAATATGAAATTCCGAACCCTTTCGAGCTAATGATGAAAATATAATTAGGTTTAGTTTATGTTGATGTTAATTGTTAGAGTTGGCAACATTAATTTTGTTATAATTAACCATTGAGTGAAGCTTATCCAAAATCGAACACACCTTGTTCAGGAAAACGAGCGCAGACGCAAAGGTAATAATCCAGACGCTGTTGGTCTAGCTGGTGAGGGTTCTAGTGGTGGCCGCTGAAATTTCAGCTCCAGTACAACGCTTGGCTTTGCCCGTGAAACGTAATTTTCCGATAACTTACGGCTTTCTCCTCTTTCATGTAAGTTCAATGTGGGTTAGCATGCAACACCTCTACATTATTTAAACATTTCCAGAAATAGGTGACATACCTCAGAATTGATTTTTCTATCTCGAAATAAACGTGCTTTCTTTTCATAATAATAAAACACGATAACCATTCAACAAACCGGCTTTTCCGACTTGTACCAATACTGCGCATTGAGATTTCAATCCAATGAATTGTGATTAATGAAGTGAATTTACAATGCATTCAGTTGATATCTCAGCACAGTATTTTTCATTTATTCTTGACAATTGTGGTATCTTTACATTCACTAGTAATAAAATGGAACTCCAGTCTTGATGTTTCAAAAGTTAATTGCTCTTTCTCAAAAATAGTCATCATATAATTGGATTTCAATAAGCAAGCAGCTGCAGGCGCATACAATCAACCATAGGCACATATTCTTTCCCAGATTGAATGAAAACAAAAACAGTATTAAACATAACAACCTCAGAGAAATATGGCAGCTGTCGCAACGTCAAAACATGAGTACGAAAAACTTCCGTAAAATATAGTTAAGCTTAAAATATTTCAGGACATTATTCAGGAATAATTCGCTAATTTGACACCTACAAGTGATCTGAGTTAAAAATCAACAATACTTCGAATTTTTCAGATCAAACTTAATGAGACCGTAAATAGTGAATGCGTCAATAGTTCTTTGCTGTCACTGAAAATATCACTATCTGAACTCTACAATTATGTTCTCAGGAAAACATCAAATTATTAACCATGTCCGATTCATTAGCCCGACAGTTTATGTACGAATTAGTCAAACGTCTAGTCCACTTCGTCTCTTTGAATGCTGCTACATTGCTTCAATCATAGAAACGATTGGAGGTTATTTGAGGTGTTTGACATAACATAAAAAATGCTAATAATGAGAGAATAAAACTTATACATGATTGTACACCCATTCCTTTCTAGGTTCTGGCAATGTTCAGAAGGTAAAAGTAATAATATTTAAACAACAATGGGTTTGAGTCTGCTCCTCATACAGGTACATGGTGTTGAAGTTGGAAAAACAAGATACGTTTTGTTAATAAATCAGCCAATTTCATAGAAATAGTCATGAAAATTGGGATGAGGCTATTTTTTGTAACGGCAAATAAGAATGTGTTATTAGATTCACGCCATATTGAAGAGAAAAAAATCATACATTTTTTTTTCACCCATTAATTTATAACTTACATATTTCATTCGAAAACCCTTATCATTTTTGTATAATGAAGTTATATGTCTTTGTTATCCAAAATATTGATTGTTTCCGACATATTTGAATTTCAATAATTCAAAGCACATAGGTATACACTTTCAATTGATAATCACAAAGTTTAATATTGCCTTATTTGAGACAAATTCATGAAAAACGTTCAAATAACTAATAGCGTATTCTCATTATCTCTACTTCATTTTTAGGTAGTATATGGAATGCTTCAAAATTTTAATCATCGATAAAATTAATTTTCTTTAGAAACTGTAAATATTAGAATTAAGAAATACGAAAATCATAAAATAGTAATACAAGATCTTATGTTGATGAAACATAAGCTATGTACTTAACAAACCAATAATGAAAGCAAAAAATATGGAATTTTTTTTGAAGCAAGACAAAATTTCAAGCACTGAACTCTCTCTTTTTACTGTAAAAAGATTTCACCTCAAGCCTACGTCACACATAATCTTGAAATTTTGCTAACGTTAAGTTAAATCACTACTGCAAAATATTCTCATTATGACCACCACGAGTTCTAACAAATACATTCAACCATTTACTTGAGTATTGTCTAACTTTATAAATGTGGCGTGATCATTCCCAATTGAATTGGCTGCATCTTGAATCATGTTCCACAGCTCGTCTCGTGTGCTCATAGGCTTAGGATAAATCATAGATTTTATGTGACCCCATACATAAAAATTCAACGGATTCAAATCTTGCCTGTTAGGTAGCCATCGAAACTGACTACCACTACCGAACCAATGGCGTGGGAAAGTTGCATTCAGATGATCGAATACCACCAATGAAAAATGTGAGGAGAACCATTTTGCATGAACCATCTTTCTTGTTATAAGTAATAGATCTTCCGTAATGTTGTATAATTTATTATATAAAAAACTTAAAGATGATCCATCATACAAATTGAAAGGTAATTCAAATGGACCCACCAATGTATTCTCCTATTGCACCACATCACATCATCGGTGAAAAGGAATTTATTCAATAATGTTGCGGCGTTGTTCTGTTTCTTCCTTAGCTACTAACAAAACGCAACTCTAGTAGCATAATCTGTTTATGACAAAATGTTCACAGGTGTAACATGATACAACTTTCTTCGAGCAAAATTGTAATCACGTATGATTGGCTCAGTCCGATAGTTGCAAATAAGCGAATAGTACTTACTTTTTACGTAACTCTCACCAAAATTTCATCTTCTAGCTTTGAGGTGGTAATTTTCGAACACCCTCTAAGATTTTTTTTCGGGCGAAATGAACGTATTTCACCTAATCGGTTATAAAGATTTCGAAATGTCTTACGGTATGGCTGCCTTCAGTTGGGGTATAGCTCACGATATTTTCCATATGCTGCCTGTCCAGAAAAAATTTCTCTTGCATAAACGCATCTCTCATTTTTTCACATGATAAATGATCTGGTCTCGGTATTTTTACAAATGTAATAGCTCAACAAAAATTAATCAGTATAATCAGTGAGAATAAAAATCTACGAATTTGTTCACATTCGTCAAATTTTCACTAAACATCTATCAATACTCCATGACATACTTAAACGATAACATTTCAAACCGGACAATATCAGAAAGGTGTAACTTTTTCATGAAGAAATAATGAGGCTTTCAACAAGAAATATGTAAGTTGTAAATTAATGAGTGACAAAAGCTTATAGCTGATTTCTTCTATTCAATAAGGCGTATGTGTAAATGGCAACGTTGCCAACGTCTATCAATCTGTGGTTGTTTGTTCTCAAACTACTTAGTCAATAATGCCCAGATGTATTCACAAATATGCAAAATAACAATGAGTGAAATTAAGACAGGGTGGAAGATCTGCAGTAATTCGATGTCAAATAGCATGATACGATGATTCGGGTCTAAGTCTTCTACACGACATCCAAAGAATATTCACAACGGGTGAAACATTAATCACTATAAGATGTAAATTCTCTATAAATTGAATTATGATGACCCTGATAGATGACTTTAGTTCTATAAGCAGCATGTTAAATAGTTGAGAGATATGGTATGGTGGGGTTGGTTGAATAAAAAAATAGTTCCAACTAATTTGGAGATGTAAGGCACACGATAATTTCAAATAGATAATCCTTTTGCCAAGTTCATCTGCATCAGGATTATGGCTATCTTTCAATTGCAGTAAAACAAGCATTTACTGTAGCTAATAACTTGTGCTTCCTCATTGTAATATTTTCGTAGATTCTTCAACAGTACTACTTACCTACCTGGACAGAATAGGTATACTTTGAAAAATGAAGGAAACTGCATTTGAAGGATACAATGAATAATGTTGATTACGGTGCCTAATACGTTTCTCGGTTTTTCACGGGCTTCTGGATAAACGAAATGTTAGTAATAATGCTAGAGGTTATTTTGCAGCCTCCCTGTGAAAGTATATTACCATATGTAGATTCAAAGAAAATCCTGAATTGGTGCTTAATAGACATGAAAATCTGGATAAATTTATATCATTTTCTTAATGAATTCAGGTACAGTGATAGATTATTTCCAGCATAGCAAATTGATTTTGGGCAGATTTCACCTACTACTTACTGTTCAAAAAGTTTTCATCATCGATTTTGAAACCTACAGCAGATATCATGATCGATTGTAGCTCCATCTTGTCATATGAGAGAATGTTCCTTGAAATAATATCCAATTAATTCAATTGAGAGGGGCAACTTTTCTCCACAGACAAAACAGCTTTGAGAATTTGTTCAGGACGAATTTCCACCATATCCGTAGTAATTCGTTCTTGAATATTTTGCAACCGTGTGTTGTAACTAGTACTTTTATAGTCCTTAGGAGGTAATGGTCAAACCTTGGCTGTTACAAGGGTCTATGCTTACGTTCATATTTTTCACAGCACCCCCCATCCCGGAAATCCGAATGGAGGAGCATTTTTCTTCGGAAGTGTTTTACTTCATCATTGACGTTTTCATGTCAAACAACATGGAATAAATTTCACTTAGGCTTGAGGAGAGAGACAGGATAATGGATATAAGGATGAAGTCCGGAACATTGACAAACAGTGAAATATGAGAGTTGCCAATTTTATTGCACCTATGTCAATGTGGTGGTGTTTTACCATGAGATGAGTGGAAAATCTAGCACCTAAGATTATCCTTTTCTCTAGCACACTTTCAGAAACTATCTATTCTATGATTAAAAATTTGATTGTAACATATACCATTCTAACAGAGTGTGTCGAAATGTATATTCCATATCTGAAATGGTCAAGCTGCTTTCTTGAGATAATTAATTATCTTGGTCCAGGACCTGTTTCATAACAGCGTTCGTTTGGCGACCTATGTTTTGGTTGCTATAATTACATATTGTAACTACAGCCATAGAGAAGGATTCATATTCATTGACCAAAGATTCAGCAGTTTTTTGTAAAGTTATCAGAAAGTTTGCACTATCATTATTAATTATTAAAAGCTTGTGAGGGACTACGATTTCTCGCTCGAGTGAAATATATGCCATTCTGAGCTGGTTGTAGAATATACGATTAGTCGCCCTTCACGACAGGCAGGATTTACCATGAGAAGATTCCTAGTCCGTTCCTACACGGTTATTACATTTTTCATTTATTATGCTATGAAAATACGCATGGAGTATTTTATTACACTTGACTATTATTGATAACGAGTTTGTTCCAATTTCCTCATAGTGTTAAGTTATATTTTACTGAAAGAGAAGAATTTTTCTTCTATACATAGTCTACACAAGAGGGAAACCTACAATGTTCGAAGAACATCGTGTTTCCAGCCGGTGGAATGTTCGGAAGAAGATAGGAATTCGAGTTTTTCACGAAGATTTGGGAGTTAAATGCATAACGAAAGACCTCACTAGGCAAAAAGTTTCACAACTTCGTTTTTTGGTAGAAAGGTCGGAATAAGCTTGACAATGGATGAGTGACTAAGTTGGACTCGACCATTGCGCCTTCCTGGAATCTCTCGCGATGAATTAACATACAATCACATGATCAGCCTATGTGTGATCCCGAGCATGGATATGGAAGATTTTCTAGAGAAGATGCAAGCTTGAGTTTTGCTTGCATTAAGCTCTACTATTATCAGATCCATATTTCAAAATAGTTGGCAGATCTCCATTAATTGCGTCAACCTCTCTCTGTCGCGCTCCTGTTTGTTCATTGGATTTTACAGGAACCCTAGATGAGAAAGCGGTATGAAGTGTACCATCACCTGCAAAGATTTGGATGGTAAAAGATCGTTGACATGGAGCAGAAACAAAATTGGTGCCAAGACAGATCCTTGTGAAACACCAGCATTGACAATCGGAGTATACTCCATCAACCACCACATGGGGTGATCTATCTGAGAGGAAAGTTAATAGTGAGCGACGAAGTTGAGGCAGAAGTTTCCCGAAAAGCCTTTTTGCCAGACTCGGTCAAATGCTTTATATATATCCAATGGTACAGCTAGAGATTCTCCATTTTCATCAACAGATTTCTAATATACATGTGTTACGTAGGCAAGCAGGTCTCCTGTTGATCTCTGCTGACGAAAGCGATATTGGCGGTCATTCAAGATTTTGGAGCTCTCTCTAGGTATTGAGCAATGGGTCGATGATAATTAAGAAAGGTCTTCTTGCAATTGGTTGGACACAAGATGTCTTGCAACAGCAAAGGAAGCAAGTTTGTATGGAAGGGTAAGCAACCTGCCGGAAACTGGTATCAATTCAGGGGTACATTCTTCGAGAATCACAGGTGCAATTCCATCTGGCTCCTTAGCCTTTTTGGTATTGAGATCAAGCAGAAAGCGCCTGAATGTGCCAAGACGAAATACAATTTTAGGCATATGGCTATCGTAGGCAGCAATATTAGGAGTGTTCTTCCCTTGTGGAGCCAAAGTGGAATTCCAGCAAAAAGGTTGGCGTTCTGTTATGCCATCACTTTTGGTTAGGGGAGGGGATGAACTGGAAATAAAATATCTACCAAATGCTCTGTTGAAAGTACAAGACGAATGGGAACCATTCAGTCATTTGAGCTTTGATTTTATTTTACTTTATACGCTTCTTTCGAAGAGTTTATTGTGTCATCGCAGTTTCTGTCTTCAACATATTCTGTTCTCGTCTCCAGACATGGTATGTTGTTTGTTCTGAAGCAACGGTTGTATAACAGATTTTATTGAATTATCGTTCACCAGATTATTTGTTGGTATGGGGTATCTGAGTCTCCATTTATAAGCCTGATAATATCCTAGATCTCTCTGATATTATACGTTGTATCATCAGATTCAAAACATACGCTTCTTCGAAAATATCATGGAGAAAAATATACGAAGTTCATCTTAGTCGGCTGAGTTATAATGCCAAACTGTGCGTGGAGGTATAGGATTGTTCCGTGGAGTGATATAGGGACAGGTCGTAGCGATAAGTGAATAATTAGAGTTCCCCAATAATGCATGGACTTTCACACTTTATGGGGTTCTGGATTGTTAGTGAGGAATGAGCCTATTGACATAATGATAGTTGTTGATGTCTTGGTTCATTACTTAACTGCTCGAGGCCATAGGTAATAGTCAATCCTTAGCTTGCCGCCCTGTATCATCCGCCTTCTTTGAGAACTTAGGTTGTGAACTTGAAATCCCTCATAATGATAATTTCAGCTGTTGGATGGTTCTACTCAATGATGTCAAGTTTCAGAGGAAAAAATTCGGAGCGTTCATCATGATTTGGTGAAAAGTAAAGACAACAGAGAAATTTTATATGTTTGTGATCATCAAGCTTGAAACACATTACATCGAATGCTTGTGGTTTTAGATTCTCTTCTTGGTGGTATGAGAGATCATTTCTGGAATAGAGACAGATACTTCCTTTGAATCTGAATTGAGTGTAGAGCCCGTAGCCAGTGCAGAGCATATAGGTCGTGTTGGTGGATGGATTCACCTACGTCTCAGTTGAGGCCAGTATGTTTGGCTTGTCTGCAGGAGGTAATGAACATCGTCTGTGTTTTAGCTAAGATCTCGAGTGTTAGAGAGGGCTATCTTCAAGCCTATATCTCTCAATGTTGAGCTTCCTCGAGCTTCCCTCGACAGGAAATGCGGATGAAGAGGTACATTTCATCCGGACTATTTTACTCTAAGAAGTTACATCATTATTATTTCCATAAAAAACCTGAAATGGAAATGTTGATTTGGGTAGGGAGACAGGAAAATGGGTATTAGGGTGACTCGGAAGCATCGAGCAAACACTGGAATAAGGGTTGCCCTCTTCGCAGCTTCTCTGTCGATGTGGTGTTATTTCACCGGGTGATGAGGAAAACATCTATCACCTATGGGTATCCTTATAGGCGTCCTTGTGGCAGGTACGATTTACCATGAAGAAATTCTTATTCCGTCCCCATACGCACAAATTTGAATAATTGAAATATCACCCAACAATTGTTGGATACGTTGAATGAAAACGTTCTAATGCTTCGTTTGTCGAGTATTCAATATAGGTCATCCGGATAAAATATCAAAAGTCAAGAGTTTCAACAACGTTAAACGATTCAGTGATACAGGCTGCATTAAAAATTGTTTAAAATAAGGAAGACAAAGAACAAAATCTAATTACGAAAATTCGTTGGATGTTTTATCAATTGATGTATCAGACAATGGTAAGGCTTCCATGCCACAAATCGATTTAACCAATAAAACGTGTAGCCGCTGAGGTTTGCTAACTTATGATGGTAAAAATAAATACCAATACAAATTTTGTTCCGAGTATTATTTCCACTGATCAAACAGCATGATCATATTAATAGACATAACTGTAGATATTGAGCTGTACTTGTCCGCACTGGAAGGAGAAGGTTCAGGTTGAGGATACTGCATCCCCAAGAATTTATTGTTTGGAGTGGATTTAGTGACAATAATATTTCGGACCCTTCCTCATTAATGGGAACTTGACAAGAGATACGTTTTTAGATATATTGGAAGACCATATCCTCCCTCAACTGAGGCCTCTTCCTCCTAATATATTGGATCAAAACAAGCATCATCCATCAAGATATGCACCAGCACAATATACAATTGGAAATTTTCTGGATTCTACTTTCGTAAACCGATGGATAGGTCGACGAGGAACTATCTAATGATCAGAAGATCAAGAATCTCTAAGATCAGGTTCCGGAAGGGATATATATGTTCCTGGAATTATGACCTACTATTATTCGTAAAAGCTCAAAACATCTCTAAAGATCGAACGTTTCTAACAATGAGAAGCCAAAGTGGTAATGAAAGTTGCCGTTCGGAAAAGGAAATAGTTGAAGACACTCTGACTGAGTAGAAATCGTATTAGAAATTTTCGTAATTTCTGCCATTGGCCCATATACCGCAGGGTCCTTGATAGTGATTCATGTGACGATATAGCAGATCTCATAGGTCTGTCTTGTTTCATAATTAGTGGTGTAGCTACGGCAAGAAATGTTGTATACTAAGTATCTTCATCCATCCGAAGATAGTTTCGCCAATTCTGAGGTTCTAATCGTAGCTTTCAATTAGATTCATGTGAGAATATTCATTCCACTTCAAAAGTCATTCCTCTGCCCATTTCCTCCGTAGACGAAGCCTTTTAGTTAACTCATGTTTTTTTTTCATAATTGAAACAAAAGGCACAGCTAATAAATATAATTCATCTCCACTCGACATGTTTACAAAATACAATCGATATAAAAGTACAATTCGCAGAAAACCGTCACACTAGTTTCTATGTATAGACTGAGTAGGTCCCACATACATGTACGCGCTTACATAATTATACTTGCTTACATGTTTTAGTACATGCACGTGTGTCTGTATGTGCCTTTATAACATATCTTTAATAATACTGAAATATGAGTTATAGTTTCTTTTTTGTTTGGAGTGTGCACTACTACAGTATTCATTCTTGTTTCGCAATAAAAGTCGTTTATTGTCAGACCAATACACATTCGAGAGTTCGGAATATATAGAACATGTTTCGAGTGATGGCCCGGTTATAGACCTATTGCAACACGAGTATTCATAATATAGCCTGCAATTTGTATTCCTCGTTCAGCTCAAACCTTCGCTATTAGGAATCGATTTTGAGCGTGATAGTATAAACAAATATCGTATTTAATAATTAGTTAGTGACTCCAATAGTTGCGTTCCTGAAATCGATATCTGTTTAAATGTTTGATGAAGCTCATTTCCTAGCTCGTATTCCACCTTCTTGATCCCTTCAAAGTAGACTGATAATTCTTCTTGAAATCGATACAAGAAAGTTGTTTCAACATCGGCGTTTCGAATTGTCTCATATGATAACAACTACATCATCATCATGAGAAGTGATCCACCTAGGAATATATGCCATAAGTAATTTTCACTCATTCATCACTTCTGAACGGTGATATTATTGTGGATTCAAAACTACAGAACGAACAACGTAAACAGAATCTACGACGATTGCTACGGGACCAATATACTTCAAACTATTGATCCTACATAATAATTACATATAACATTATTCTAAAATTTTGATTTCAGAAAATATTTCGCGACTCGAATATCATATATTTCCTATCTCTACAAATCTAGAATTCACCAAATCGATTGTGAGTCGTGTTCAAAATGTATGTAGGTCAAACTTGAAGGAACGTTTTAAATCGTTATAACGGACATTCTACCCAAAGAAAAATCATAGTGGAAAATCAGCATTAGCAGAAGATATTGTAAATATAGGTCACACCATTTCTCGAGAAATTCTATCAATTTTAAAACACAGTGTGGGCAAGTATCTAGGTAATTTAGAAGGGATGGATATGTATAAGCAAAAAAGCAATTTATTAAATTCAGATTGATCTCCATCTGAGGGTAACCCTTTGTTTACATTATTGGCACAGTTTCTATTCTTATTCAGTTTACTCTCATGGTAGCCACTTGGTAGCTGACAGGTCTTTGGTAGGTAGTATTTCCAGTGAATAAGGGTGATTATTATTTGCCTATCAGTATTATAGCGTATCCATAGTTTTGAACTCATTTAGTATATTACTGTTGATGTAATAACGATAATTATATTTACAAAAAATAGTGCATCTCGATTACCTAGAGAATCTAGATTAACTAACCTAAAGAAATGATTTCTCAACCAGAATGAACGTGGGGGATGGAAAAGCAATGAATTGATTATTGATTTATTCACTTGAACTTATAAAAAATTGATTTTTGAAATTCAAACTCTGATTTTAGCAAAAACACCCTCTTACCCAATACACTCTGAATAATGTATTGAAATTAAATCAATTGAAAATGTAAAAGTGCCACATAATTTTCCAAGTCAGAAAATATAACTGAAGGTTTTCGACATTGGTCCTGTTATTCATAATTCGTTCTTTTGTAAAAAACTAATCTACAATTAAGGGAAGGATCCCTGAATTGTTCAACCAATAATTTCGCTTATAGTGATCCAGCTTTCAATTTTGTAGAAACGATATTTCTAGTAAATTTGTAAGAATGATTAAACCAAAACCAATAATCAGTAAAATAGTTATTTCCCTCTCTTGAGGCCTCTATTTCAGAATGTTTTTGGTGGGATTTCTGAACCCTTTCCTCAATATTACTAATTAATTCTCTTCTTTATTAATCTGAATACATTTAATTACAATTTTGATGAATATATACTAGGTTACGTCCCGATTTATTGTCGTTTGACATCTTCATGATTTCCTATACATCTAATTATTCTTTGTAACTGAAACTTGTGAGAAATTATTGAGACCCTTCCACCCTGACCCTCTTTGAAGCTGGTGCTAAATAATTCATGTTTATCTTTTTATCAACTATTTCTCACGCTAACGTAGTTACTGATTTAAAACAGAAAACATTTGGTAACTTCTAGAATTATTGTTCCCTTGCTTGTATCATACATGAAATGAAAAATTTGTTATGAATATTGACATTGATCTGTACTAAACTCTCACTACACTACATTATCCATAAATAGCACTGTGATATGCATTGTAGTGAGGAACCTAGCTCAAGACCTCCCTGACGAGTACACCTCATACAAAATCTGGCGCCCGAGAAATCCAAATTGGATACAGATTCGGTTAACTTGAAGGAACATAGAGACCATAGTAAGTATTAAACGCCAAAAGTGACAAGGCACGTCACAGTAAGAAGGCAACTCAACCATAATTTTTTGCTGAATAATACACATCAATATTATACATTCCTGTAGGAGACTCAATTGCAGAGAATCTTTGAGGAATTCATCAGGAATAGGGCGTCTATTCTGGTTAGACTTTCTATGTATATGAGAAATGATGATTATTCAGGTGAATAATGACCATTGTTCATCTGGAGAAGTAAGAGTTTATTTTGAAACTTTTCTACAGTGTATCATCCAGTGTAGTTGTTCATTTGTTACATGATGGATTTCTAACAAATAGATACCAATTCAATGTTAAAAATTTTCAAAAATATCCCCTTTTCATTTGTAAATGAATAGTATATGAAGGAACGCTTCGTGTGCTATTGGTGACCCATATCATTCCTCATTCATTTTATCGTATGTAACCGAATATACTGTTACAATACACGTCCTACGTTTTCAATGCTATTGATATAATTAGCTTCACGTTGGAGTGCCAATTTCTTATTATTATTCATTATATTAGGATTTCAATGAATTAATGTTCTATTATGATTTTAAATTAACTCCCGGCTAGCTCTTTCACTTATGTATTCACTTTATTTGACTTTAACTTAGGAATGAATTATGTAATGATGGATAATTGATATGCTATTTATGATACGGAATTAAAAACCTTATTCAAATTCAAATAAGTGTTGCTTTTATTAATTCTATGCAACCAATCTTACAATTACAAACTATTTCTCTATGACTCAAACTTAAACTACGTACAAAATTCTATAACTTTCCAATGGTTCTATGTATGATATTATTAGAAATAAAATATTCAATTCAACCTCTTAAAAACACACAATTTTAGTTTCTATATACTCTGGTGATTATTATAATCAAACTATCATTAATGTCATTCATTTAGCAATTTTTAACATACAAACATTTTCAGATAATAATATGTTTAAGCTCACTGTTGATGAAGATTTCCTTTATTAAATAATGCAGACTTGAAACGAAGCTTGTTGTTTATTAATAGTGAAGATCTCTGATGAGTGATATATCCTTTTAATGTATTGATTAACCTTAACACAGGTATCCACAAACTTTACTCTGCTTTGAACTATCGGTACACTTTCACAGTCGTTACACATATTGGTTTTAATACTTTACAATGCTGGAGTTGATAATCACTTCAATAGTTGATAATTCTTCTTAGTTTTGGCTTTGTGATTATTTATTGGTTAATTACTATTCACTTATGTGTTTCCAAATTTTTGATTTTAGTTGAAGAAATTTTTGTTACTTTGAATTTGTTGGACTGCAGATAAAATCAACTTCTGCAAACTTTAGTGAATTTTAACTCAATGAGTTGCAGTCGAGCATAGGCTCAGCTCAGATGTTACTTGCAAACTACCGGGATATCAAAAATTATTTTGGTCAAAGGTGGTTGTGAAATCTAAAACGTGTGTCTTACTTTACGTTTGAAATAATTGTGTCACTGTCACACTGACATCATCAATAACCTACAAATTTCATACCTATTTATTCCAGTTGTAAAACAATAATGAACTACAAATTGAAAATTATCTTGGTCAAGGGTGGTTGTGGAATGTAGAACGAAATGTTAACTTTGAACCTTTTACAAGGTCGCAATAGCCACAAACGGGGTCGAAAACTTATTTAAATTGGTTAATTTTCGATAAATCGAATGACGTTCACGTGAGGAGCGCGTAGCTCGCGAGTTAGAAAAGTGCAAATCTTTGGAACATAGAACGTCTTCACGAGGACTTTTCGCATGCGGTTTTCGCTCCATGTTGTTAGCTTATGAACGGGGCCAACTAAATAGCAAAATGTCGATTGAATAGGAAAATTTAATTAGAATAGAAACAGGTACTCTCAGGTCTCAGCTACGCGCGTTTAACGTGCGACGTACCGAAGGGAATTTTCTGGCTACTAAAATATACCCAAAAGCGGTTAAAAGCTAGCGGTCTATAGCAGAAGACACTTTATTACAGCTGGCGTCGGCCGCACGGGGCATAAAACGGCCCCGAATTAACAAGATCGAGGTAAAAAGTATAAACTCTAACTGACGCGTAGGGAGCTCCTCGAGGCATATGTCAAAATGATTCCGTTCGTGGCTGATTACATAGGACGTCTGGCGTTCATGCAATTGTGTTTTTATACAATTCGAACCTTCTAATTTCGACAGGCCACGTGAAAATCCCGGAGTCTGGAGCGCTAGAGACTCCTGAGTGTTATAACATTCGTATAAAATTCCGACATTTCTCACTTTTAGAAACTTCAAATTAATTAATTTGACACAAGTTTTGATAACGTAAAGTAAGATACACGTTTTAGATTCCACAACCACCCTTGACCAAGATAATTTTTGATATCCCGGTAATTTCCTTCCTTGATTTTCCTGTTTATAGGTCTCTCAAAGAAGTATTTTCCTGAATAGGATTTGACCAATGAGGTAGTTGCTCTGGAATATTTTGGCATTTATTTTTACCCTCCCTATTCTGACTTTTTGATTGTTGTGCAATTCTAGCCTATTGTTGGATATCCACCAGTAGCATTTGAGTATTTCAAAATATTCATTATTTTGTTTATTTACAAAAGAAATCAAATTATTGTTATTTCTAATATCTAAATTAATATTCTCAGCATTTTCCCAAATTGATATATCATTCCATCTGTTTATGTTTCATATAATCTATTAATTCTCATTATAAGATAGCTTTTGACAGTTGTTGCAATTTAGAATTGATAAATGATTCAAATATGAATTGAACTTATACTTCCTTGTATAAACTGAAATATCTTAATACTAATTTATATCTATTACAACTATTCTAGTTAATATCTATCTGTAGATAGTCTTAAATCATTCGAGTAATGATTTCTTCATATCATAGCACTATACGTTCTTTCACTTTACACTTTATTCAATTCTCTCTCATAATCTACTTCACAATTTAGTTTGTATCATTGTACATTCTTTTATTTACTATATTAATCATATAATTTGATTTTTGAATAACGTTTTCATTCTGTTCCGAATTAGTTCTAATAAAATCTGAATGTGAATTCAGCAAAAATATTGTAATTGAGGTTTGAGCTTCTTTCAGAGACTGCTTTAACTATCAGAATATTGAATTTTTCCCATTCCTTCCAATGTGTTTTCCATATAGAACTAGCTAATACCCGTAGGATGTGTCGTCGGCTCCGCCAGTGCGATGTCGTTCCCCAAGTTAAGTTATGCATATTTCAATTGAGTCGGAACAGTTAAGGGCGTGAAGAGACGTAAAATTATACTCCATGTCATGTGAAAGTTTATTTGAATTAACTGGGATGCTATGCTATATAATGGTCTGTCACGGCCTTGTTAAAGCGTTATGGGTTCTCTGAACCGTAATAATGATCAATCGATATATGCATAAGCGCCCGCAAACATTTTTCTCAGGGTGGGACAAAACAAACTAAAACTAGCTATATAAGAATTGTTTCATCAAATTAGAAGTTTGAATGAATTTTTCACATGCTGAAATGTAAATGACTTCATATAACATCGTCCTCTAGTTTCAGCTGTGGAGAGTATCTTTCGAGGAAGCTGGATATCCATTGTTGTCTTCTTCTTATTCTAAATAATTACATGCAGTTTTGAACTTGAGTTTACTGTTATTCCTAATTCTGCTTGTAGAGAAATTTAATAAATAAATGTAACTAGTTTAGGTAACATCGCATCTTCTTCAAATGGGTATACCAAAGTATTGCCTATTTTTCAAGTAACAGTTTATTATGTAACAGTGCCTCAAAACTGCAATAGCATAATATACCCTATTCATTATTCTGCAAGAAGAGAATCGTAAAACTACAATAAAATCTGCGACGACAATTTGCAATCCCACTGATTAGCATGATATTTTTGAGAGTTGAAAGTAGTAGCAGTGGAACGCAACCTCCTCTGAATTCAATCGGATATTAAATATATCTCATGTCGTTGATTGAAAGAGTTAGACTTTCGATGAAAAGTGATCTATAGTCAGATAAGTGATTACACAAACCTGTTTGTCGGTGATTTGGTTGTCAGGTATTTTAGTCAGTTTCAAATGAACACGATTATAATCTTCAGAATAGGATGAATACTGACAGATTCTCAAATATAGAAACATATCTTGAGACGCTTCGAATATTGAAACTGCTTAGTATTAATTATCGAATTGGTTTAGTTAACTTAACCAACATTAGGGAGTGAGGGAAGTCACGTGATCGATAATTGATCATAGTTTTTCTATCATACTTGAGCTCTAGGTCTGTAGAACAACTTTGTTTGTTGTAATTTTCGCTACAATACCGTTCGAAAGACTCTAAAATTCGATTACTATCCGATTCATTTTGACAAATCAATTTTCCTTCATTGAAGGGATTTGGCTTTTGATTGAGTCACCTCTTATCAACGCTTCGGTGTATAGTTACTATAGGGCAGCCAATTTAATGTATCATACTCGCTCAACTTGGACTTCTTCTACTTGACTCTTCTGAAAATTGATAACAATGCAGTAAACGAACATTTGTAATGTTAAATCAAATGAAAATTATGATCGGCTTGGTTGGAATTCCCAAACGAACGCATTGAAGTATTTTGCAAATTTATATTGTTATCCATATCATTATCACTATTACTCATTACTTCTTCAGGGCTAATATGGATTTCTTCATCAACATTCTTGTCACACTGACCATAATAACGTTCTTAGCGGCCTTCCGAGATAAAATAAATATTTTATATTGATCAATTGATCATCATCTGATTCGGCCAATATTTTCTCAAGATCTTCATATAGCTTTTTTAATATTCTAACCAATTTTATTGAAGGAACAGTTTATTACACCGTATGTCAATCCAAGATTTGCGTATTCATGCGATTCCCGTCCCGAAAGGGTTAATTGTCAGGTGGCGTTATTTAACCTAGTTTATCAAAAGATGCTCTAGCTCTTTACCACATCTCATTTTGCGTATTTACAAATAATTTTACTTCCTCTTATGCATTTGTTGGTATTTATTCTTGTGGTGATACTATGTATTACTATTTCATGCAGTTTGTTGAATACCGATAACCATTATCTCTCCTGCATTATATAGTTGATCTCTCGCTTCTAGTGGGTCTAGAAAATTCCATCTTGAGACTTCTTGTGTTATCTTTGTAGCTTGTACCCAGCTGTAAGCTCTTTGGATTCCTTCTGTTTGGTTTGTGTTTCAAGCTGATCTTAGTTGTTCTACTCTTTTTGTCTGTTTAGCTAGCTGCTTTTTCTGATTGCGTTCAATTTTTATAATCAGCATTTTTTTTGTTACAATGAATCATCTTCCCTCTATAATTGCCCTAATGATCCTCTATAATGAGCACTTCTGATTGCGCGTTCTTGACGGTATCGCAATTGACTGTTGAATGACTTTTTGAGCAATGCACTCATCTTGGTTCTTTCACACAATACCCTTGAGTATGCACGTAGTTTTGGCATTTCTCACTTTGAGGTACTTTAATTTTAGTGGTGATATTTTCTTTATGCTTAGAATACTAGAGATCTCGTGGCTGTTTCATCTTATATTTGAGTTTTGCGATAAAATCAAATATTTCCTTAGGTCTCGCATTATTCAGTCCTTGCTAGTAGCATAATGCAGCTTATTGGTCATGACTTTGGCTGACCGCTTTTGATTGTTTTCATGAGATTGTTACAGGAAACCTTGGCGCTTAACTGGGGTTAACTAATTTGGTCAGTGCCTCAAAATCCTCTTCATATTTAGAATTAATTCCAGATCTTTTATCAGACAGTACTTCCATTCGAAACTTGTTGGTGTTTTGCTCAGCTAATTCCGGTAGAATTCAGTAATAACATCCATAACTATTGGAGGTGAATGTGTTGGTTTCATAATTTTTAAAATTACTCTCCGTTGGAGCTTTAGTTGTTGTGGATAATAATGATATATTCTTGCGTTTTCCCTCCTTGCCCTCATCAGAGCCTTGTTGCAAGGCATAATGGCTTGGCAAAACCTCGAATCACTCCAGTTTCGCACTTGTAGACTGGTGCTTCATTGAATGGCTGACCTTGCGCTCTCCCACGACGTGTGATTTGACGATTCTCGTGTGCCTTCGAGACCAACGAAAAAAGTTTCTCAATAGAAATGAATGTTACTCGAACAGAACTCCTTTTATCAACCAGGACCTGAGGATATCGGATGTGCCTCTGTCGAAACGATGTCAAGGCGAAACAGGAATGGATTTCAATTTTATGTAAAGATGAAATTTCTGATGGGGCCCTTATGATATGCAAAATTTGGGTTTTCAGGCCATAAAAATTTTATATAAGCAAGTAGATTGTACCGTAGGACGAATCGAATGTTGGTTTAACCCGAACTCGGTACTAGGGTCAGTATGTGGGAAGTTATCTCAACCGAGCGAGAGAGCGACTAATAGCATGAGCCGAATGTCTGCAGTGACGTCACATGCTGTCCTTTCTATGTCAGCGTGGTGTGTGTGGATCGTAGCATAATTCTAAAGTGTGTAGTTCTACCTGCAAGGAGACTCCGGTGACCAGGTAGACGCTATCCTTTGAATTCCGCCGAGACCGCTAGAGACGTCACTGTAACCATTCCGCCCATGATATTATCCGCGCTCTAGTTCGGATGAGATAACTTCTCATACGTTGACTTTGGATTCAATCGACCAGACTAACGCTGAAGAACAATTTCTCAATTTAGACAATGTTCCACAGACGTGAGGCCGTCCAGGAACTTGCACCAGCGAGAGGACAGGAAGTTATTTCAGATGTTCATGAAAGCCTGCAAGAAACAATACTTGTCTAACGGATGCGTGTTCTAATAAAATGGTAATATCAATACGAGAGTTCTATTCCATCTGAAAAATAACCCTGAAATTCGGTAATATTTGTTCTATTTGTGTGGTTTTGGTTGGTTAAATAATATTCACGAATGCCAGATTTGAACTGAACTTTATTTCCTCTTTTCATCATTTATAAAAACAACTACAGTATAAGAAGTATTATGACTAAAGGTTGCCATACCCTAGGATGCTTACATTATCATCCTGAGTACATGCATATATCACATCCCCCTCCTTATATGTAAAAATAATAACTATATTTCATATAATCTATATAATTGAAAATTAATATTAACAAAATAAAAAAAAAATTAAATACAGAGTAAATGTATAATTGATTAGTTAATGTTACATTTGAGACATGAACCTTCCAGGTTGCTTGACTTGTCTACCTGAACGGGTTATGTAGTTCTCATTTCTAGATTGCATTTGAGAATTCTCATTTTCCTTCTCTCCTGGTTGCTCATCAAGCTCACTATCACTAGAGTCCAAATGTTGAAATATATTGAACTTTTGAGAATTAGGATGAACTCTCAAATATTTTCTATTTCTATTTACAATTCGGTTGGAGTTATACAATTGTACTCTGTAACTTCTTGGAGTCGAATTCTTACTTAATATTTTACCAGCTTGGTTCACGTTATTTGTTGCAACAAATACATTTGTATTATCAGGAAGTTCTGGTAAGTTTTTAGTATGTCTGTCATAATAATGTTCCTGTAACCTTTGTTTAGATTCCATATTATTCCTATGAAATCTTTCATTAACGATTTTTGATTTTAAATGTTTATTTGTGACTGGTAAAATGCTTTTCAATGATCGGCTCATGAGCAGTTGTGCTGGTGAATATAAATTTCCGTCAATAGGAGTATTCCTTAATTCAAGTAAAGCTATGTAAAAATCGGTCTTCTCAAAATGACACTTTTTAATTATGCTTTTTACAGTTTGGATTGATCTCTCGGCTAGTCCATTGGATTGCTGATAGTGGGGACTTGATTTAATATGATCAAAATTCCATTCTGAAGCGAACTCTTTAAATTGATGAGAACAAAATTGAGGGCCACCATCACTAATCAATGTGTCAGGAATACCTTGCCTTGAGAAAATTTGTTTGATTTCAAAAATAATATCATCACTGGTAGTATAATGTAATGAGATTACTTCAACAAATTTTGAAAAATAATCCACTAATAAAAGATATTTTTTACTCTTAAATTCAAAAATGTCCGTTCTCACCTTTTCCCATGGTCGATTTGGTACTTGATGAGGAATTAGCGGTTGTTTGGGATTTGATTTGGAGAATTTTGCGCAAACCGAACAGTTTGACACTACTTCCTCAATATCCCGCGTATACCCTGGCCAATATAAAATTTGTCTGGCTCTATTTTTTGTTTTCTCACATCCTAGATGACTAGTATGCAACTTTTTTATAATTTCGAATCTCAGCTTTTTGGGAACTATCAATCGATCGTTTTTGAATAATAAACCGTTCACATAACTGAGTTCGTCTCTAAATGACCAATATACTTTTATTAAGCTATTAACTTTGTTTTTTATTTCAGGCCAACCGTATTTTATAAGTTTGATCAATTCTAGCATTTCAAGATCTCTTTGAATTTCATTTCGAATGTTTTCTAAATTTTTATCTGCAACTGGTAGCGAGATTTCCAATAATAATATTTGTGCATCTAGTTGTTTGTCCAAACTATCTTTATTTATTACACTTCCTTCAATCTCATGTCCTCTAGACAATGCATCAGCAATTTGTAGTTGTGAGCCTGGTTTATAAATTAATTTAATATTATATGGTTGAAGTTTAATCAGCATGCGCTGCAGTCGAGCAGGACAAGAGATCAAAGGTTTATTTATCATAGAAGTCAATGGCTTGTGATCTGTTTCAACCACTACGTCATTATGTCCAAAAATGAATTGGTGAAACCTTTGACAACCATAGACCACCGCTAGTAGTTCCTTTTCAATTTGCGCGTAGTTTTTCTGTGTTTCAGTTAATGCTTTGGATATGTAATAAACGGGGAGGTTATCTTGTAAGAGAACCGCGCCTAAAGCAAATTGAGAAGAATCTACTGACAGAGTTATTGGTTTATTTGTGTCAAAATATTGAAGTACTGGCCTTTGAGTTAATGCATTTTTTAAAGCTATAAAGTCTTTTTCATGTTGTGTTTCCCAATGCCAAGCTATGTCTTTTTTCAATAATGTTCTTAGATTTTCTGTTTGAAATGACATTTTTGGAATAAACTTTGACACGTAAGTAATTACACCAAGAAATCTTTCTATGTCTTTTTTATTCTCCGGTCGCCTAAAATTTTTTATTGCAAGTATTTTGTCTTCGTCAGGTTCTATTCCTCTTTCTGATATTACGTGCCCCATGAACTTAATTTTTTGTATTCCGAACTTACATTTTTTCAAATTTAATTTTAGATTAATATGTCTACAGCGTTCTAAGACTGAATTTAACTTCTTATCGTGCTCCTCTTTTGTAGAGCCCCAGATTAAGAAATCATCAATGTATGATGCTACATCAATGTCATCAAAATGTTGTTTTATTTTTCTTTGAAATATTTCGCTGGCCGGAGTGATTCCGTAAGGCATTCTAAGGAACCTGTACCTTCCGAAAGGGGAATTGAAAGTACATAAAAGAGAACTAGGATGATCCAATTCCACTTGCCAAAAGGCCTCGCTGGCATCTAAAGTGGAGAAGTATTTAGCATTTGCCAATCTCGACGTGATTTCGTCTATTGTAGGGATAGGAAAGTGTTCGCGTTTTATTGCATTGTTTAAGTTGCGCGGATCCATACATATTCGTAATTGACCATTTGGCTTATTGACAATGACTAGAGAGTTGACCCAATCAGTTGGTTCTATTACTTTTGTTATAACCTTTTTTTTTTTTAACTCATCTAGTTTTGTTTTCAGTTTATCCCGAATAGAAATTGGAACTTTTCTCGGAGCGTGTATGACCGGCTTTACGTTTTTGTCTATTTCGATGTGATATGGTTTGCCTTTTAATACCCCAATCTCTTGAAAAACGTCATTGAACTTATTCGTTAAATGCTGATAATAATTATTAGTTACCGTATTATTTTCTTGAATTATGTTAACTAATTTTAATAATTGTAATTTTTCGCAATCTGATTTTCCTAAAATAGGTGTTGCTTCAGAATTATCAACAATATAGAATTCAAGGTAATTTTTAAAATCTTTATAGATACAAAGAAGCTTACATTTACCCAATATGGGAATTTTGTCACCAGTATAGGTGGTAATTTTTGAATTGGAACAAAGTAAGTTGTCCTTGTGTAAATTGAGCTCGTTTAAGTGATGTGATGGAATTACGTTAACTTGTGATCCAGAGTCCAGTTTAAAATTGATTGTTTTATTCTCTACTGTTACGTTTGCTGTCCAATCCGTGTTTTTATTGTTTTTTATGGTATGTAAATTGATACATTCAAGGTAATACTCAGAATCATTACTATCAGACAAGTCAGTGTTAATATTTATTACATTTACAGACCGACAAAATTTCGCAAACTGATTAAACTTTCTGCACTTTGCACATCGTACACCATATGCAGGGCACTTGAACTTTTCATGATTGTTTCCACAATTGCCACACCTAAAGTAATTGTTAGGATCAGTACTCACATTACGACTGTTGCTCCTTGCCACCTGATTTTCCTGAAAATTTCTTGAAGTGCGCCCTTGTTGACCTGCAGTTCGTAGACTGGAAGTGCTGGGTCTGTTGTTCCAAGAAGTTCGATAATTTTTCCGTGTCGGTTTATTATTACTTAATGATATTTGGTGAATGTCTTCCTGTTCTCCAATGTTGCTACCACAAATATTTTTAGCTGGATTTTTGTACGTTCTGATGACCTACATATTTCTATAGCTTTTGGAAGTGTCAGATCTTTTGTTCTAAGTAGTCTATCCTTAACTGAAAAATCCATTATTCCCAGTACAATTCGATCTTTAATAAGGCTATCGCATAATGAATCGAACTCGCATGTGGAACTCAGTTCTCTAAGTTCAGTTACATATTCATCAATTGTGTCATTATCTCGCATGTTGCGAAGAAAAAACATGTGTCGTTCATAGGTCATATTTTTATGCGGACAGAAATATTCATCAAACTTTTTTACGATTAAGGACGAGTCCATTTTGTTTTCTTGTACCTCAAATGCGAAGTTATTATACACTTTGAGTGCTTTGTCCCCAATTGTGGTTAGTAGAATACTTGCTTGATATTCCGTACTTTCATTAGAAGCTTTGGTTGCTTGTAAATATAATTGAAACTTTTGAATGAAGAATTTCCAGTTATCTGAAAGGCAGCCAGTCCATTGCATTTCAGAGGGTGGTTTCACATTAGTAATATTAGACATTGTAAGTTTTTGCGAAACGTTTTGTTCACTATCGATACTACTGTCTGTGTTGGGCATGTTAACACACTATTGTTATAGTATTTATTATCACTAGGTACTTTGTAATGCACTAACTAATTAGCTAACAAATTGTGAATAACCGACTGCGCCATGTGTGGTTTTGGTTGGTTAAATAATATTCACGAATGCCAGATTTGAACTGAACTTTATTTCCTCTTTTCATCATTTATAAAAACAACTACAGTATAAGAAGTATTATGACTAAAGGTTGCCATACCCTAGGATGCTTACATTATCATCCTGAGTACATGCATATATCACACTATTTAGAATCGTACTTTTGTTCTTTCTTCAAATATACAAATCAAACTTATGGGAAAATTGATCAATTATTGATAGTTTCCTGAATTCGTCTTCACGAAGGTTGACTAAAATAATAAAAACACGTGATTGAATTTTGTTTGAACAGTCTCGCATTATTCTGAAACTTTTCGATTACTACTGGTAATGACTAGAACTATCAGAAGAATAGTATGTTTGTGCTGGCAATCTTAGGAATGACGATTTCGACGGATTTCACCGAATGTTGCCGACATATATATGTAACATGGGGCTAAAGTGTCTTTCGTAATTTCTGTGGCGGATGGTACATCCAAAAATAATGTCACTCTCATGTACAGGCTTATTTCCGAAAGCGAGGGAGATATAACTATAGTGAGACATCAGAGTTCGTTTGAGCGGCAAGGGAGAGGTAACATCTCGTATGAACATATTATATTGTAGCATTTCTATTGAAACACGACTCTGCTCAAGAAGGCAGCTTTTTGTAATTAATATATCAGGAAAAATTTCCATAAAAGGAACTGATTCCTCCATTGTGAGCAAAAAAATTTATTCTTATTGCATTTCGATAAGCCGAGTCATTTGCGAGTAAGTTATGTCCAAAAATCAATGTAGATTCACAACATTTTATTAATAAATCCTTTCACACATAGGGAATACTTTGAAATATGAGTTTGCAGTTTCTCAAATACGTCAATTTCATCATAAACCAGGTAACATTTCAGCTTAAATTGGAGAAAATTCTTGAATATGAATGCTGTTTCATTATGAAATGATAATCATCACCTTATAACAGATAATAGTTTCAGTTCAGTTATTGTATTTAAACATAACTGACTACACGTTCTCTGAATTAACAGACGTAATTTGAACTTTGAGAGAATGTTTTGGTAATGCTGCTTCAGTTGTGACAATTCACAGGAGAGCATTCTCGGATAGAAACATTCTTGATACAAAAACTTTTTCAAGTACAATTCGGCAGCTTTGGGTAATAGGAAGTATTCAAGTGAAAAACAGAAATGTTGGCCATCCAAGAATCGCGAGAACAGTTGACGTTGTAGAAGAAACAAGAAGAGTAGAATTGTGAAATGTGGTGGATCACAAATCGGGGGGCACGGCAGTGCCCCCGCCAAGTCGAGCGCGAAGCAAACACTGCCGTACCATCCTTTACTGGGACCATTTTGCCGCATTTTCAGGCCCCTATTTGAGAACCTCTGGATGAGACCAGGACGCAGAAATTCGTCATCCAGTAAGCTATAAAATCACATACTTAAAATAAAATATTTCAAGTCTGTAGGTCATTTAGTTACGGAGTTAAGCGAAAGCAAAGTTTCGCATTTATGACACTCATTCACTCACTCATGATCATCAGAATAGAACTAGTACTTCCCATAAACTCAGAGAGCTGAAATTTGGTACAGAGTTAGGGTTTAATGACCACATAAAGGGAAAACTATAAAATCTAGGATAATAGAAGATCTGGAGTACCTGGTGACCCTTATTTGAAAACACAAGAGCCCAACCAAACTATTAAATAAACCGCCTTTACAAAAAATATTCAACTTTGTTTGCCTCTTCATTTGATGTCAAAATCGAAGGTCTGATGTATCTGATGAAGAACCCTCAGCTTGTCTCAGCTGTATTAGAGATAAAGTAATGTCCCTTCTACTATTAGTACATAAAAGAATGCCGTGAATTTGATTCACGAATTATTGCCTATTAAGTCAAAATTTGAGATCATACCCCGGGCATACGTGTACAGAGAACAATTCCCAATCTGTGTGGCGTATGCCCTAACAATTCACAAGAGCCAAGGTCTAAGTTTAAAAAATGCCCTCATGGACATTGGCACCTCCATATTATCTTGTGGCCAAGCCTACGTGGCGCTTTCACAAGTAACCAATCTTCATGGGGTGCACCTCATAAATGTTGACTTCAAGAGTATAAAAGCTCAAGCTTCAGCGATCACCGAATACAACAGGCTTAGGTGTAAATACCGCGCCGATCTTTCAGAAATTAAACCGTCTAAAAGAATAAATAATGAACGCGAATGGGCAATACGAAAAACTGTTGCTACTGTAGAAGAATCAGAACAGGAAAAAAAGGAAAAAAAGATTAGTAATAATAAAAAAACTACTCCTAATGAGAAAAAAAATTTGTCAAATAAGAAAATCTAATGAAATAAATCAATATGCCCAGGTTCGTACAAGAAGAAGTGAAATCCCACCAAAAACATTCTGTAAAAAACTAGCCAAGTCTCGATGGAGCTGCTTGTTTATCTCTAAAAAGTGATGAAATCTAGACAAAGTCGTGCCAAGTCTAAGGTTCCTTACTGCGATTTCTTTATTATTATAGTTAATGTTGTGTGACTTTGCCGTTGAAGGATACACAAGGGTACAAAACCAGGTGCTTCATGACACCATTGCACCAATCTGTCGCCAGAACCGCTACTCATTGAAGATGGAAAATTGCCACTTGGAAAACGTTGATTCAATAACCAGTCAATTGTAGGCTTGATAAAGCTGCGTATTTCAATAATACTTATGTGTAGGCGAGCCTGAAACAAACAGTATAAAAAATTATTTCCAGTACAGACGGACTTCTAATCATTGATAGAAGTCTGTCTGTACGTCTATTTTATGTTAGATCGGTGGTCGATTTGATGCTCCAAAAAGAAGAGAGTAGAAGTCAGCATTGTCAATGCTGAATGTATGTGTTGCACAATCAACAACAGCCTAAAATGAGACTAGCGTCCAATTACCAATACCAGTATGGGCTATTATCTCGCTTAACAAACATAGGTAGTTACAACAGATAACATTACGTGTAAACAAAGTTGACTTGTACCCACTAACGTATAAAGAATGTTCAACGGCCAAGTCACACAACATTAACTATAATAATAAAGAAATCGCAGTAAGGAACCTTAGACTTGGCACGACTTTGTCTAGATTTCATTACTTTTTAGAGATAAACAAGCAGCTCCATCGAGACTTGGCTAGTTTTTTACAGAATGTTTTTGGTGGGATTACTTATTTACATATTATATCTTATATGGATTCTGCCTGGTAGATGTAATTGGATGTAATACTAGAAATTTTACGTTAGTACAGCAACGATGAATTATTACGATGCATATATTTCTGTAATAATGAAATTTTAAACGAACTTAATGGAAGTTATAAATAATATATAAAAGGAGGTGCTAACATCGGGTTGAATCCCCGTCGTCGATGGAAGTATATTGTAAATACAGGCTGTGAAGAAAGAAATACAGAAGCAACCCACTCTGATCAGATGGTGTATGATCTTTTAAGATGTATCGACTTCAAGGATAGCCATTACTTAGATGCTGACAAGTTCCATTCGAGTTCTTGTTTAGCAACGTCATTATTCAGATAAAAATAACTTACTGCTGCACATTGAGGTCAAATCGAATAAGCTTACCTGAAAACTGAATTAACGGTGAACATTATGTTCATGATGGATAAGCGAATGGATTATTGGCGACCTGTTCTGATATTTAGTACCGATCCAATTCGTATAATGAAATGCTTATGTAATATAACGGCAAATAGAAGTGAACCGTAATTATTAACAAAATTAAGGAGGGTCTCGAATTTGTGATCGAAAGTTATCATCATTTTGGTCCAAAGTAGTACCAATGGATAGGAAAATAAGTTCCGGAAATTATATTCAGGATACATTCGCATTGATGATTATTGGATGTTCTACAATATAATAAGCTCGTTCAGGAGAAGATCCGCCTGAATTATAAGATTTAATCACACCAAGTCATGGAACAGTAAGTAACTCCACAAAGAGTTTAGCAAAAGCAATAAAGTAAATGGGATCTTGGAAAAACATTATTCTAGGCAGCTATAATTCACGTGAAATGAATTCATATAGAAAAGCTAATACAAAAGTGACAATTTTTTGTTGTAAATAAAAATCTGAAGATAAGAAAATCTGAGATAACCTTGGAAATGTTCGAACTAAAATGTTGACTCATTCTCAATTTCGATGAGAACTTTATACAGTAAAATCCTTTCTCATTCCTCATCCGTATGGTGTTTATGTTGATGACAAGAGAAAAGAAGAAGACCTCATTCTCAATAGCGTGAACAAAGAATATTTCTTAACGAATGAATGTAAGTGTCAAAGCTACTGTGGACGTGAATATGATGTATAATGTCCATTATACATTAGTAAAGACAATATAGCTCGTAGTATCTCCGAGATATCCTCAAATAGCTGGTGTAGGTTGAGGATATTCAACAAACTTTGTATTTTGGAACCATGGACATGTTGAAACTGTGAGTTAACGTGTATTATTCACATAATAACTTCACATATAGATGCTCAAGATGCAGATGACCTGGGAAACGAAATAATAAATAAACCTAATGAATGTGATTGATTAACAATAAATCAACATCAAAATATTTTTTATATCACACTTGTCATAATATACTAATATTCATCTACAAATGTCAACCTAAGATTTTCTTTCCTACAAAAAAATGGAAATTGACTCATTCTTCCCTTCTATTGCTAAGCGATGACATTTTCTCCATTTTTAAGAAGAAAATATCAATATTTTCGACAACTGAATATTCATTACATAGAATATGCTTATTTAAAGGGAACTAAGCGACAAATTGACAAAAATTAGTTAAATGCACCAAGCATAAAAATGTATGAGTTGTACTTGGAAGATGAGAGCAATCCAAAAGTTAATTTTCCTTCTATAAACAAATATTTTACAACAATGTTAATTTGAGACGTAAACCAGCAATAAAGGATGCATGTAATAAATGTGACACTTTTTCCACAAAGATAATCAATATCTTTGACGAAGCCTCCAAACAGCAAATTCAAGCCGCACGTGAAGAACACTGGCGAAAGCAAAATTGAAAAGAACTCCAATTCAAAATGACATGAAAGATGCCAGTACCAATCCTCTATTGGAAACACTGTGTTATGGATGGAAGAAATTTTGGGTTCATCTGAACTCCCAACCAATCTCGCGTATTACAAGCTTCAATTCAGTATTTGAAATGAAGGTATCCGTTGGCCCTACAAACAAGCCTTAGGCGTTCATCAGGAAGGAAGGTGTGGCCGGCAGAGCCCCACAAAAAGTCGACTCTTGCCTAAAAAAAAATTATTGATCACCGTCACAAAGGAATCAATTATATGGTCTGATAGCTGCGGTAGTCAGAAAAGAAAAATAAAAATTATTCTCCGGTTGAAAGCGATTTTAAGTGAGCATTTTGCTATACAGACTATCTATTCCAAATATTCAGAATCGAGGCGCAGCTTCATGCCAAACGATACAGACTTTGCTCAAATGAAACGGTTGCTCAACCTTATGTTCCTATTTGTACCTTAGATGCTTAGATGAATATTTAGGTCAATAACTGGAACCAGCAGAATTCACAATCCTATTGAAGTGATTGATATGAACATCAAAGATTTTTTTCGACTCAAGACATAGAAAAACATCTTCCAAATAGAAAGGTGAGTGCTAAGAATGAATTATCTTGGTTAAAAACAAACGTAATGAAAATAGGAGAAGGCAAAACGTTCTCAGTTTTATTAAAACAAACGCACGTTCCTGAAGGACAATACCAAGAAATTGACAATTATAAAATGTCTCGCGGAAGGAAGGTGTAACAGATTTTAGACCATTACACCGCTTTACCCAGACGATGAAGCAATTTCCTACAAAGGGTATTTGATATTATTAGATATTAGGTCATTGGATGCAAAACCGTCCTCTAAAATGGGCAATCTCTTGAGGATGATATCGATGGGTTTGGACAGAACTTGGATTCCGAAATTGAAGATGCAATAAATAATGAATGAAAATCTATTGTTGCGTCAAACTTCCTTAATTATTAGTTAATCGTAATATTTTCTTTTATTCGCTTTTCTAAGGTTCAACAAATGAAGTTATATCTTTTATAATTTAAATAGAACCATTCTTTAGACATACCTTTTTTCAAATAGAACCGGTAGCTTTTTGCAGCTTGATTCCATACAAAATCTAAAACTTATGGTAGGCTATTCATTCAAAAGGAACCATACCACAAAAATACCTACAAACTCATGTTTCTAGCTCTAATAAACTTAGGAAATTGTGTCCAGGATAATATATAAACTACCCGACAATACCTAATTCGAAAAGCTGTAGCTCTATCCACTTATTAATTCACTGAAGTATTACCATCTTCAAACTCTTATATCTCAAAACATCAATTTGCGCTTGGTTCTTTTTGAATGAGCGTAGTCCACATTATTATTATATGAATTAAAAATATAAATACGATAATATAATAAAACCATTACAAAATATTGTGTTATAAATGGACTGAGTTGTTATAGAAACTATGATAATCTTTATTCATTCCACTTTTAATTGGTATAGCACTATTGTATGTTACAGATGTTTCCTTATTGTGACGGGATGGCAGTGGTTTGTGTTTTGTCTATATTTTGGGCCTCGAACCTTTACAAGACCTTTAATTGGCTTTTTTGGCCATAATAAAAGGCCATCGGATTAATTTTACATACATCATCGTATCCAGCGCACACGAAAAACATGAATATAGAGAATAATATAATGGGACTAGTGGAAAATAACTATTTTGAGACGGTTTTTCATCTCCAGTGACTTGACTACTATTCATCTTTGCTTGTCTGGGTTTCACCTTTCTTTCTCTATCATGAATAAAACAGCTTTCTTCCAAAGATATCAACAGTTTTGCATACTTTTACCCTCCACTTTGGTGTATCCACATAGTACAGGTATGAAAATCCTTTTCTCGACTAGCTGTCGGACTTTCTGTTCTAAGCTTTTAAATTGAACCCTTCTGAACCTACTTGCGCTTCCCAGTTCATGGAAGCTTCCGAAATATTCCAAATAGATTGACTTTTTCAACGTTTGAGATGTTTTCATACCACTTAACACTAGTGGATTTTCCGCTATATTTGCATCTATCTTTCATACTTTTGGATTTTTAAAATTATTTTGTATTCCCTTTTACCCACTTTTATTTGTTTCTCAAAATACTGCTGCCCTGATTTCTTCCTTCATTTATCACAAAGTCGTTCTCCGTGCTGTATTATCCTCTTCCAGCTTCTCCGTCAATGTACCACTCTAGTATTTAGTTTTCATCATCATTAAGTGCATTCGCTGCAGCATCACATTCCTGAGTTCCGTTCCGGTTAGTCTGAATTAATTATATTCCTTATTGAATGGAGTAAAGTGAAGTATGCTGATTTATTAAGCTTCAGTGAACAATTATAATTAAATAGTGAGAAGCGAGTCAGGTACAATGAGAATAGAACAATCATATTAGTATTTCGAAAACTATCCAGAACCGAAAACATTAAATTTGAGATTATATCTAACAATGGCGAAAAACATATAGTTAATATGAAGTTGGGCTCAAGATTTTTAATTCACGTAGTAACTAATTTGAGGGTGACCTATTTACTATTCAAGAATTCTCCCACGGAGTAGGGTTCTAAAACACATATATAGTTGAGCACTTCACGCAAGAAACGTTTTTTATAATGTAGACCCTTGGGTAGACATTTATAAGAACGAATGCATGCCTAATGAGGACTTGTTAAAATTAATCTATGACAAGGAAAATTATAGCTATTTTATTATTCGTGTTACATTCATTATCTATCAGTTCCTGTGAAAACATGTGCAAAAAACAAAGCATTGAAAAATATACAGACCTGTTGTTGATAAAAACTGGTTACTAGCAAATCTACCTTTACATGACTGATTGAATTTAATTTTCAGAACTATTCTTAGAGCTGTTCACCGAACTCATACACGTAACAACTGTGATTAAACCACCCCTTTCCCCAGACTGAAATCATTCTACTTCTTTTATGTTGCACCACACTATTTCCTGTCTCATCAAAGTTGAACAGCAAGTGTGGTTCAAAATTGATTTTCTCTAACTCCTTTTCATAATACATCTCAACATATGCAGCAACGTTCTCTCTTTGAAAAGTGATATCGAATGTTATTAGATATTGCTAAATCGCAAGTCATTCGTTTCACATCTGACCTTCATAAAAAAACAAAACTGAACTAATTCAGCCTCTATTCCCTTATTTAAAACAGGTTTTCTAACAGACTTTCCACTTACCACATCCTCCGAAGTTAGGTTAGTTTGTTTCACATAGCGTACGGGGGTGCCTCCTGGCACCCCAAAATGCTTCGATGGTGTTTTATACTCCATATCATGTTACTTAACTGTCTCAATTGCCAACACTATTTGTTGCTTATTCCAACTTTTTCGTCTTATAGATGATTCCGTCTGAAAACTAGTTCAAATAGAATGATTTGTACTAAAAGTTTACAGCTTGTGTTTGGATTCCTGATAAGAGACCATCTTCACAATAGAAACCTCAAAGGGTCTCTCAATAGGAATCAAAAACATGCTTCAGAATTCCCTATATGAATCTAGTACTATTAAATATACATTACAATAGCTATCTAAGAGAATTAAAAAAATATCTTGTACTTACGATTTCGAAAATAGAAATTTCTGTAATGGAACTATTCAGAAAATGTATCAAGCACGTTTTACGAATTCAACCGTCAGATATTTGTTGCATCGAACTGAGCGACACCTAGCAACCTATAGACGTACTATGTAATAGATGACTGTAAAATCAGATGCTAAAAGAAGCGAGATCGCAAGGATTTCTTGTTACGAGTTACGATGGTTTTCTTATCAGCCTCCTCCACCTTATACATATTATCTGATGGAGACGAAAACATGAGTGATCTATTGATCAGATAATTCAGAGCTAAATACTTATATTTGATTCAAGAATTCAATATCGGGAGTCACTTGTTACTCCTTTATGTTCCCATCTGACTCATTTGTGTTCATTATTCGAAGTAATTTTCTTCACATCTCATAACCAATGTTTCCCACAAAGACAAGTTCACATTGATACCTTTTCGACGATGAAGCAAATAGAGTTGTATCTGTTTGTATCCCGGGATTATGGTTAATCATTTGAGGATTCAGACATATGCGGTGTTGTGGGGTGTGTTGAATGTTCACAAATGAATCTCTGCTTCCACAGATATTTTTGCTTCAGATGAATGAAATGGCAAATCAATTGTCGAAATACTATAGTGGAGTAAATCTGGCAAATGGTTAGCGAAAATCTTACGATGCTAAGTGACTAGGTGAAAAATGTTTGTTGTGATACCAATAACAACCCCCTGAAATTTCTATTTCCCAAAGTGGGTGCAACCCCTTTTTTTTGGCGAAAAAGTTTTTTTTTGACATTTTTAAGGGTAGCTTAGAAGAAAAAAATTAAAATCTCCGGTTGTATCAAAAATTAGGAAACCAAAGTAGAATCCTTTTATTGTCAATGTCCAAGAAATTTCCACTCCAAATTTCAAGTTGATCCGACCTCACCCCTCCCCTTAATCGAATAATATATACTCATATATGCAAGGAATCTTGCGTAATGGCTGACTCGGTCATTTCTCAACCGATTTGGCTGAAATTTAGACTGAAGATAGGTGTTATGGTCTCAAAACTACCCTCTGAATTTAATTCGAAAATATTGGACAGTTTTCCAGAAATTCAACTTTGAGTCAATTTTTTAGTTATTTTTCAAATGAAGATATCTCATGTCTTTTACATCCAATCTAGACCTGCTTTGCGGGAAAATGTAGGTATTTGCATATAGTTTTATGTAATGGAACTCATTCTTTAATTTTTTTTTTTGGCCTATATTGGCCATTTTGGTTAATTTGATATAAATCGAATAACGTTCACGTGAGGAGCGCGTAGCTGACGAGTTAGAGAGGTGCAAACTGGTTGTACCTAATACGGTTTTACGACGACTTTTCGCGTGCCGTTTCCGCTCCGAGTAGTTAGGTTAAGTATCGGATCGTGCCTGACGGCCCTTCTTTGTTCGATAAATGTCCATTAAATAGAAAACTTTAATTGAAACAGAAACAGATACTCTCAGGTCTCAGCTACGCGCGTCTAACGTGCGACGTACGGAAGAGAATTTTCTAGCTACTAAAATATACCCGAAGCGGGTGAAAGCTAGCGGCTCACAACCGAAAATACTTTATCACAACTGGCGCCGCCCGCACGGGGCACGACACGGTCTCAACATAACAAGACCGAGGTAAAATGTATGAACTCCAACTGACGCGTAGCAAGCTCCTCGAGGGAAACGTCAAGATGATTACGTTCGTAGCTAATTACATAGGACGTCTAGCGTTCACGCAATTGTGTTTTTATACAATTTGAACCTTCTAATTTCAAAATCCCGGAGCCTAAAGCGCTATCCACTCCTCAGCCTCACAATATTCATATAAAATTGCGAAATTTCGCACTTTTAGAAACTTCAAATTAATCAATTTGACACATGTTTTGGGGATATTAATACCGAAAATAAAATGACCAATATAGGCCGGTAAAAAAAATAATGAAAAATGAGTTCCATGACATAAAATTATATGCAAATACCTACATTTTCCCGCAAAGCAGATCCCGATCAGATGTGAATGACATGAGATATCTTAATTTGAAAAACAACTAAAAAATTGACTTGAAGTTGAATTTCTGGACATTCAGAGCGTAGTTTTGAGAGAGATAGGTGTCATCTATCTTCAGTCCAAATTTCAGCCAAATCGGTTGAAAAATGACCGAGTTAGCCATTACGCAAGATTCCTTGCATATATAAGTATATATTGTTATGATTCCATTTCCTAAACACAACAAAAATGATAAAAATTAGAACTTACCGAACATTGAAAATCAGAAAAGATTAATAAAAAGATACTATATGGAATTAAAAACAATATTAAAAGTTAAATAATAGTTAGTATAATATAATGAACAATGTAAAACAAAATAAACAACAATGTAATTAAAATTTGAAATGTAAAAAAAGAACTTCAGTGAAAGTGAATAAACGTGCAGTGTTACGGAGGCAGAAATCATAATTAAAATGATTACAAAAACTATGATGAGATAGCACAAACTATTGAAAAATGTTATAGATATAAGTTAGGATTAATAAATTTGAGTTATATAATGTTAAAGAAATGTTATTGATATATTATATTATCTATTAGTTTTCAAGAATGACAACTGTCAAATTTATAATAATTATTGGAATAATCGTATTAATAATTACCTAATCATAGGTTGTCTTATATTAAAGTGTGTGGAAAAATGTGGGCAATATTAATTTAAAAAGAAGGAATCATCATCATTTAAAATAAGTTGAAAATCTCTAATGATTCAAAATTTATAGAATACTAAATTCTGATTGGTCGAGACGGATTATAAACGTCAGACGGGTAACAATGTAATACTTCTGTCAGCTTGCAACAATCATCAAAGCATCCTTAATAGGTGAAGAAAGCACCTCATAGGTGGATTATGACATCAAGTAGCGTCTGTTTAGAAGGCCTATAAAAGGCATCTGAAGACAAGCCAAGTCAGTTTGCAAATACATCTCTGGAGTGAAGGTACTCCTGCAACTCACAAAATTTTAACATAACCAGAAAAGTTTGCCATTACATCTGAAGAGTGCAGGTACTCCTGCAACTCACAAATTTTTCAACATAATCAAAAAAAGTTGGCCATTACATCTGTGGAGTGAAGGTACTCCTGCAACTCATAAAATTTTCCATAACCTCAGTTCATTGCATAAACATCGGTGAACCCAAGTGTTCCAATTTTCGAGAAGTTCAAAGTAACCGAAGTTAGTAAATAATTTCTACAAGTCAAGTAGTGTTCCAAGTCTCTGAACAAAGTTTAAGGGTTACAATAACCTACAATTCATAAGTAACATCGAACGATAGCCAGCCTTCGATAAAGCTCCAATCCATCATTGAAGAGTTTTATATCTTTAATAAAAAGAATAAAACTAAGTTAACAATTTTCAACAGTTCCTGATTTCAAAAGAAGTAACCATAGTTTACCTGTGTTTATTGTGTATAGCAGAGAAATTGTGTACGGTTAAAGTGAATTATCAAATTAATATGAAGATCAAGCCAATTGAACATTGCCTACATTTTTAAAACATATTCTTGGATTAAACTAAACGTAAGTTTATTTATTATTTCTCCATTGTATTATTATCTGTCTGTAAATCTGAAAGAAAGATTGTAGATGATAACTTTGTAAACAAAGATTATTAATAAATAATTTTGAGGTTAGATCATAGATCTATTTGAACATAACATTGTAAAAATTGATACCCGAGATAAATTAGAGTCATAGAAATTTAAATATTAAAAGTTTTAACATTCAAAGAACATTGTGTTTAATTCCATATAAATTCCATAATAAAATAAAAAGGTAAAAGTTAATAATATATATATATATATATATATATATATATATATATATATATATATATATATATATATATATATATGTATATATATAAACAAGTTTAAAGTTTCTTTGCCTAATTGGCCACTATTGTGTATGTAACTTAAGAGATATAGAATTAAATTTTCTGAATTATGAAGATAACTTAGATAATTTAACATAGGATTATAAAGATGAATAAACGTAAAAGATTGGACTAGAAATCCAGAAATGTGGGTTCGAATCTTTTACGTTTATTCATCTTTATAATCCTATGTTAAATTATCTAAGTTATCTTCATAATTCAGAAAATTTAATTCTATATCTCTTAAATGTATATATATATATATATATATATATATATATATATATATATATATATATATATATATATATATATATATGTATATATATATATATATATATATATATATATATATATATATATGTATGTATATATTGAATGTAAAAAAAAGTATATATACATATATATATATATATATATATATATATATATATATATATATATATTACGGGGAGGGGCGAAGTCGGATCAACTTGAAATTTGGACTGAAATTTCCTTGGACATTGACAATAAAGGGCTCTACTTCGGTTCCTTAATTTTTCAATACAACCAGAGATATTGTTTTTTTTTGCAAAACTACCCTTAAAAATGTAAAAAAAAACCTTTTCGGCCAAAAAGAAGGGGTTGCACCCACTTTGGGGAATAGAATTTTCAGGAGGTTGTTATTGGTACCCTAACAAACACTTTCCACCAGGTTGCTGAGCATCGTAAAATTTTCGCCAACCTTGTCTTTTTTCTCGCCAGATTTACTCCACTATACGAAATATCGTATTCCTGTAGAAGTACATTCTATTTTATATCAATACCAAGTTTTTGTATAGATTACAATTGGAAAGAATTGGAAGGAAGAGGTTGATAAAAATTGCAAGACATCAATTTTGTACGTGTTGAACAAATTATTATATAATTACGTGTCCTTGGGAACGATGCTGCGTAGAAGAAACAGACATTCACCTCACTTCAGGGACCGGTATCACTCACCTGCCGTGTAATCAGATTTGAATAATCCAGTGAACCTATTAATTGGATAGGGAGCGTATTTTGAAGGCATTCTCACAGATTTCAAACAATGAAATGTTAATCTTGGAGTTCTTATTTCTTTTGAGAGTATTAGTCTGTTCCTTCAAGGGTATGAACTGAATAGCAAAAAACGTTTTTCATCTTTTACTAAAAAGTTCTATAGTTTTGACTCATTGCAATCAAAATTATTATAACTAGTTGTATGCGTATAGGAAGATAATACAGATTCGACAGATTTGCATATTAATAATTCACTTTACATGTAAATTTCACAATTTCACTGCCAAATTACCTGCGGAAATCGTAAAATTATTAGGAAGAAGATCATGGAATTTTACATGAAACATTAACAGCTAAAATATTAGAATATATGGAATGGTGCTGAAGTCCGGCACTTACGAAACCCACTCGGGTAGTGAAATAAGTGATTCAAATGATGACAGTGATTTCAATGATCAGGATGATGGTGGAAGCAACTATAATAGTGAATACAACACAGTTGATGATAATTTTGACTATTTTGATTTTTCGTCTCTCTAAGATCTGAGCGAGTAACTAACTACCTTATAAACTAGAAACTGAACAATTCAATAATGTAATTCCTATTTTGCATGGATTCGCTTGTGAAAAGTACTCTGTTAATGAATCAAAGATATGTAATTTTAAGAATTATATCCATTAAATTTGTTCCGCATTTAACTGGATAGGGCTGGCTAGAGAAATTTATTTTATCAAGTTTTTTTAGATCAGGACGAATAAATGGTCTAGAAAGAAGCAAAAATTTAACAAATTCTGTGTCTATTTCTTTATTAAATGAACAAAAGTTCCTATTTTCGAGAATAATCGTGAATCGTGTTGTGGTGTATTATTATATAATAAAAGTATAATAATAATGTTGCAATTCTCATGAATATCTTTTTTGTTCCTATTTTCTTGATATATAAATTCTCGTGAAATAGGTCACACTAACACATATGCTTATTATTTTTGTCTTTACGTACGTTTCGGTCTCACGACCATCATGAGAAGACGTATCAATGTCTTAACCGGGATTTTTCAAAACTAATTGTATCAGCACAAAGCGCCCTTATGGCATCAATCTCAATTCAAAATTCCCACGTGGCCGAAACGAACAGAAACAAGAGTAATCGAAATTGTAGAACATTAATGTTTCCATTGAGACGTATATGAATACGTATCAAGAATCAAATGCTTATCAATTTTCTTATGAAAAGTCATTCCAAGAGATGTTTGAATACGACTGAAACCGAATATAACGCTCAATAGAATTTACTTTCGAACCAAATGCTAAAGATTTATGAGGTAATAGATAAAGGTTGTCATACTTTATTAAAAATATTGCTATTTGAGCATTCTACTTAAATGAACTTTCAACATAAAGACGCATGTAGGGATTTGCAAGGGTCTTAATTGATTAAATTAGTATAAATCTGACTTAATGATTGCACGTTTGCTCTCTGATGATCATGCACGTTTTAAATGAATCATCTCCAAAATAGATCTTCTGTGATATTTTGTTTCTTTAGTTAAAATATTAACATTTTTCTAATCGCTTCAATGCTCAGCAAGGGCGGTGAAATTTTCTAAGTTTTTGTTTCTAGTACTATAGTTATGACTATACATTCTTTTTTACAAATATTTTTCAGAGATTCCTGTATAAGTCCCATCGCATATTTTTCCATATTTGCAGAACAGAATGTTTAGCCGTAATTATAGTACTAGAAACAAAATTTGAAAAAATTCACCACCCTTGCTGAACATTGTTTTGATTATAACCATCAATTAGATTTCAATAATGTTAATATTTTAACTAAGGAAATCAATTATTATAAATATCTATTATTCTGGAGATGATTCACATAAAACGTGACTCCAAGTCTGTGAATCATAGAGCAGACGTTCAATGAATAAGTCAGATTCATACTAATTTAATTAATTAAAACCTTTGTCTTTATAATGTAAAAATTATATTTCAGGTAGAATGCTGAAATAGCAGTATTTCTAATAAGGTCTTACAATCTTATTCTATAACCTCATGAATTTTCAACATCTGGTTCAACAGTTGATACTTGAGCCTTATATTTTTTGGTTGCAGTCGGATTGAAACATTGCTTGGAATTACTTCGTACTTTGAAAGGAAATATATAAGCAGTAGATTCTTATTACGTATTCATATACTTTGAAGATTACTATGTTACAATTTCGATTACTTATGTTTCTGTTCGTTTCGGTGACGTTGGCATTTTTGATTGAAATGGGTGCGATAAGGACGCTTTGTGCTGATACAATTAGTTTTAAGAAATCCCGTTTCAGACATTAATACGTCTTCTGATGATAGTCGTGAGACCAAAACGTAGGTTAAGACGAAAATAATAAGCATACGTGTTAGTGTGACCTATTTCCCGAGAATTTATATACATAATTCATACCTGTGTTAAGAACCGTTATTAATTTTTATTTTGCTTTGTATGAATAATACTCCTAGGGAGTGATCATTTATCTAACATTGATGCTCAGAATGCCATGTAAGAAATTCCCTTCAATCCGCATCTAGGGAATAATGATTTTTTTTCTTTAAGCTACTAGGTACTTGATACGAAAATGTATAAGTGTAGAGTTAAACTATCAGAAATTATACTTCTGAACTGTCAGTTCTAGCCACTCTTGTTAGCAAGCAGTGTCAACAGAAAACACTGCAGACAGAGCATTAATGATTTGTTTTCAATTGCAACGACTTAACCAATTGTTACTTCTTGAATCGATTATGAAACTATAAGAGTGATGATGAAGCCGCTTCTTTCTATACTGGATGAGATGGGTGAAAAATTCATGTTCTTCCAAACATTGTGTCCAGAAATTCATTCACTCATCGTTACTAAGTTCTAAGCATACCCGTTTAAGATCAATTTTAACAGTTAAACTTACTTGAACGAAATGAGAAAGATCTGAGATTCCTATACTTTTTGATATGAGAAAACTGTTGTTGGTAATATATTCATCACTTGTATCCATTTCAAGCATAAAATGTGGAGCTTGTTGGACATATGCCCAATTAGGTAACTTGTCAATTTTTATGCGCTCGGCGGTTTGAAAAAGTTGCATACATCCAATAGAGGAATTATTGCCGATTTCACAGGAGTACGCATCGAAAAACCAAGAAACCAGTTGCTCACTAAGCTTGTTTTTGTAAAAAGATCAATATTCAAAGTGACTGTTAGGGTCATGCCAGTGATTAACTGTATCATTGCTCTGACGCTCATGGTGGATGAAATCATCAGAATTTGGAAAGAAGCTCAATTCTTCAAAAAATGTGACAGAAGCGATAGTTTTATGGCGGATCGTAGGTCTATGTGCATGATCTATTTGATAGTAAACATGCTGCAGCAGATGCAGAAAGAACCCAATTGTAACGATTAAATAAAGAGTTTATAAAGAAAGAATGATCGGATGAATAGCGAGTTAAAAAATTCCTCAAGTCTATGAAAATATGCACAAAAACTAGATGGAATATGCACTAAAATATGCTTTTATGCATTTAAATATGCATTTATCAAAAACGCAGTAATCTTTGTATTGAAGGTATTTTATTCATTATATGCTAAAGTCACAAAAAATATTTATTAAAATTACTATTAAGAGCTAGGTACCTACTTATTACTTATTATTGATAATTTTCTATTACTACTTAACATATTATAACTTATACTATGTAGATTTATTTTATTTATTCATCATCAATATTATCATCAATCATCATTATGTTCATTAATTTATCATTATTATTATCACTGTTAAAACTATATATTATTAAATGTTTTTCTAAATTTTCTAGAGAAAAACTGTGCCGTCTAACATGTATTAAATTTGGAAAAAACATTTATAAAATTGTGTCCAGCTTGATCATATACTGCGTAGCATCACTCAACAATAACAAAATTATTGTTGCTGGTATCGGCTCAGGTAAAAAAAAATTAATAAGAGATTCATTTGCAAATCTCGAAATAGTTAGATTGTTAATTTTTTGCAACTCCTTAACGGAAGCTTTGTATATAGAGAACAGAGGGAATTAGTATAAGTCAGTATAAAGAAGTACGAATGAAGATTATGATGTATGATATAAAATACATGTAATTAATATTCTACTTCAATCTACAATCATAAATAGTGCAGTTATCTATACAGGGCGAGTCAGTTTTTTGTAGCCAAACTGCAACAGGAGATAGAACAAGTGTTTTCAATACGAAAAGTTGAATAAACATATGTCGTAGAAGGCTTCGTTTTCGAGATACAGGGTGTTGAAATTAAAAAAAAAAATTCTTTTTTTGCGAATATCTCCGAAACCGTTTATTGTACAGAAAACAGCTTTTGTAAGCATTTTCTACTCATAGTAAGCTATGTTCTGTGTGATAAAATTTTTTTTTTACTCATAATTGGTGAAGATTCTGAAGGGGTAGTTGGTGTTTTTCACCCCAACTTCTACGCCACTAAAGAAAAAAAAAGTTTTCAGACAACCATTAGAACCGCCAATGTTTTCTACGCAAAAAAGGTACTCCTGGTCATAACCTCTAAAGTTGACCGTTTTCGAGAAAAATTAACTTTTATGTTGAAAAACACGGTCAATCCTTTGATTTTGTTACTTGTTCTACTTGTTAGAATAAATTTCGTCTAATTAGTAAGAATTTACCATGTTTTTCAACATAAAAGTTGATTTTTCTCGAAAACGGTCAAGTTTAGAGCTTATAACGTACCTTTTTTGTGTAGAAAACATTGGCGGTTGTCTCAAAACCGTTTTTTTCCAGTGGCGTAGAAGTTGGGGAGAAAAACACCCACTACCCCTTCGAAATCTTCACCAATTATGAGAAAAAAATAATTTTTATCTCACAGAACATTGCTTACTATGAGTAGAAAATGCTTACAAAAGCTGTTTCCTGTACGATAAACGGTTCCGGAGTAATTCGCAAAAAACGAAATTTTTTTTTCAATTTCAACCCTGTATCTCGAAAACGAAGCCTTCTACGACATATGTTGATTGAACTTTTCTTCTTAAAAACACTTGTTCTATCTCATGTTGCAGTTTGGCTACAAAAAATTGATAATAAACCATAAACTAGCACCGAGTTATTCCTATACTATCCATGACTACGGACCCTAAAACCCTGAACACTACATGGCGATCTCTGCCAAACTATACTAAGGACCTGAACACCACAGTACACACTTATGTTGTTATTTCCACAATACCTGATTAATAATTATTATTATGAGCAACACCTCTCAAAAACTCTAAAACATCATTCATGTCATTTGTTATTCGCGATTACAATGATAACGTCTCTCTAGTCCTCATTGATCAGTAACATTACAAACTAATAGTTCTAGACAGCTATTACAATCCATCATAGAGTTCATAGGTAGAACGAGGAATTTTATGATGTTGCTGACGACTATTGTGCTGAAGGTATCATAAGCGACTGACTTATAGTTCTAGACAGCTTCATAGCTTCAGCAGAATGATCGTTCAGTAATATTACAGAGCTTCACTCAAGTGGGGAATTCAAGTGTAATTGACAATGTGACACAACACAAACAACACAAAATGGTTGGAAAAAAGTTTAATTTTGTTATATACCGACAGCATATATAGCTGTAGGTTAAACATTTATAAACGATAAAGCGTCCAAACGATGAACGTAAAAGTACGCGTACAATACGATAGTCGTGAATGTTTATGAAATACGTTGATTATTTGTTTATGAAATACCACTCTATTCAATTATTATAGGTGTTTTTGAAAGTACTTCAATTGGTTGAATAATCATTTATCATGTAGATTATCTTATTGCAATTGTTATAAATAAAATAAAATGGAATAGATTATTACACGTAATATAATAAATTGTCACTATTTATTGACATTATTGTTATTAAATCTGTGTTTGGCCTTCTCCAAGAAATAGTGAACTCCAGTCCCAATAGTTTCATCGATGACCTCACCATAGAATGCTTTACTGCATTGCATACCTTCGCAGCTTCTGAAAGTTAATACAAATATTGATACTCGGAATCCTACAATGAGTACCTACATGGCATGAAATACACAAGAAATGAGCAGAAAAATTGACGTTAATAATTGCAATTAAAGTCCCTGAAACAATGCAAACAATGCATACATTGAGATTCTGAGATATGATCACATAATGATAGTTAATTATTGTAATGAAAGTTATCAGTCACCAGTAAGGACAAGAATTAACAAAAAAACGAAATAATAACGAACGATAGAGCAATACTAACAAAATAAACTATAATAGCGCCATAGACTATGATAATATTTATGATACAGAATAACTTCAACCAATGGTGAAGTGCCCACAGTCCGTAATTGTGTTGTCACCTGTCAAACACAACCCCACGCAGACCAGTGGCTGCATTAGTACGATCACGTAATAATATGGTAGAAGGCTATTGAGGTTTCGTGTCATTTGGATATATGATGTACCACCAATAAACGATATTTAATACACTGAAAGCTTTTTTAGTAAACATTTAGGGCCGACTCACTCAGTATAACACAGAGTAGCACCTATTATTATTATCTCGTCTAAACTTCCTAATGAAATAGTAAGCCAAATACGTGTATCAAATGGTGCAGAATATATTATTATAATGAATTCAATATATCATAACCAAAAAATGATCAAAATACCTTATGTATCACAAGAACAGCCATTTTTGCTATTACAGTTTAGGAAAATGTATTAGTATAAGGTATATGATAGTGCTTGTTCCGCCCCTATTCTAATGAATAAACATTCATATTAATTCGAATTTGAGTCTATCCCAGGGAATGGGAGGGTATTTAGTTCACTTAATGATCATTATTATTATTCACATAACTACAGGCTAAACCCGCTGAATCATAAAACACCCATAAAGGCGGATATAGCCGTTGGCTTCGCTGTTGCGATGTCATTCCCCGAGTTTCAAACTTAAATGAATATTGCAAATAACTAGAAACAGTTGTAGACGTGGGAAGACGACTCATCATTATAAGCTATGTTACTTGAAAGTCTGGTGGAATAAAGAGCAACAAACATATCATTCTTTTTAGCTACAGTGTTTCAGGACCTGGCTGGTATAAAGACATTCTTGTTGAACATTTTCCAGAGACGAGACTTCTCCCTGGACGACCCACTCCCTTGAGATTATTCTCACGAAATGGAAATAATTCGCTCAGACTACTTAAATTTTATTGTGAAGTCCTTTCCTCTTTGAAATCTAAGCGTGAATATCTTGAGCCGATTCACTGGCATGTTTTCCGTGTCCTTTCTTTCTACTTACTATAACCTCTTCTAATGTATGTGTGAACTCACAAATTCACTTCTATTCATCTGCACAACTTTAAAGCAATGCTTCTCCATGTTCGGGTTTTTTGATCCTGCGGATGCGGATATGCCATGTCATTTTTGCCCGTTTCGAAGATTGAGACATTGAACTGTTGATTTTCTGTACCCGTTTCGATCATCACATTATGCATTATACATTCTGAAGCAGTATTTTGAATATTGTTAAGATGAAGTTTGAATATTTTCTCGCTTTTATTTTCCCATCATAATTTTCATTCTTGTAGATCACACGAATCGTTACTTGAACGCCCAGTCACATCACCATCCAGCACAACTTCATACACAGGAGAAGAAAAAGGAGAACCTGTCGCCAAAGCCCATCTCCCATACGTCAAAGGTACTACAGAGAAGATCAGCAGAATTCTCAAAAAACACAACATTGAGACAAGTTTCAACACGACAAGAAAGATTGGTCAAGTACTGCCTAACGCGAAATCCAAAATAAATCTGGAAACACAAGGGGTCTACGAAATACCATGCAAAGATTGCGGAGGAAGCTACATAGGACAAACTAACAGAAGAATCAACATTCGACGTGAAGAACACCGCAATGCAGTCGCAAAGCAAGAAACAACATCATCACTTGCCGAACATGTGAGAAAAACTTCACATGAAATCGATTTTGACAACACCCGAGTCCTAGCCAGTCTGGAGCACAAAAGAAAACGCATCATAAGAGAAGCTATCGAAATCGAGAAGTGACCTTCAAATCTCAATACAAGAGATGATACACAGAGATTACCAACTGCTTGAAAACCAGCCCTTCTACCACCCGGGAGAACAGTCAACCAAACTAATTCAACGCACCGGCAAACTCGCTCGAACGCAACGAACCGACAGAATCGGTCGAACGCAACGAACCGACAAAATCGCTCGAACGCAACAGACCAACAAACTCATCAAACCGGCAAAATCATCCAGATGTAACAAGGATACATAAAACACCAACAGAGTTAACGGAGATCAGTTTCAAGTTAACTCGGAGCAGATCAGCAGCCCTGAAGAGAAGACCTGAAGATGGCATATGAGATTGTGCCGAAACGTCGTCATATTAACGGTTTCTATCGAAACCAATCTACGACAACGCGGAGTATATCCCGGCAACCCAATTATATATATATATATATATATATATATATATATATATTGGGTAATATTGAGCAGATCTCGGTTTGCTCACTGGTGAGTAGCGCCACCACATATCCGAGCGTAGAGGGGACAACCTCGATAAAAAGTCGGGGTTAAATCGGCTCGGTAACCTCACTCAATACCGATGCCGTCCCGATGCTGGGCTAACAACCCAGCAGAGGGTACATCTTTTGTTACGGGCAGCAGAAGATTGGCCTCCCACATCAGCTCCTCGTCGGATGAGGAGCAGGGACAGGTGGGTGGGGCCCAAGAGGACGGTCCCGACGTTGACGACCACCGCAATGTACATGGACGCTCTGAGTGGACTAATGAACTTCGGGATGACTTGCTGGACTGCTTCGAGCGCAGCGAGCCGGCCCGTAGGGGATACATGTCACGGCTGCATGCACTTTGGTGCATCATGCATCCTCTATGCCGTGACTTTTCCGCACAAACCTTGCGGAATCAAGTATTCTACCTGCGGAGAACCGGCTATATAAGAACGAATCTCCGGCAGGCTGCAGCACCAGAACCGGATCTAGCCGCACCAGCACCACCTGTGGTGCGCCGCAACAGATCTGGTAGAGCAAGCCTGCTCCAGAACACCGAAGTTGATCTTAGAACTAGGAGAACCCGAATCAACATCAGGGTCTCCGTACGACCACACGAGCTGGTAGAATTGGACACGTTGATTAACGACGAGCTTCCGGAATTCGCCGACTTCTGGGAAATCAACGAGGCCGTGTATGGTGCCGCAAAGCGACTCGTTCCGGAAGTGCGGAGTGAGAGACCGCACGACCAGATCGAGAAAACCGAACGGCGCCTACACAAAGTCGAGGCCAAAATTCAGTCGGCGAGGCAGCAAGCGTCTCGGATCCAGTGTGTGATGGATTTTATTTCTAGCGGCAGGGCTTTCACGCCAAAAATTAGGCGTATAGCCGCTCAACTGCGCCGCCACCATCACACACTAAAACGTACAGTGTTGCAGACCATCAAGCAACATTGTGCGGATAGGATTCGAGTCCTGGGCGTGGTAAGGAGAAATCTGGCCAGACGGGTTAGACGCATCAGGGAGAATTCCTTATTTCGCGATAGCCCGTCTCGGCTTTTTGAATCTCCACCGCCCACAATTGTTGCTCCACCAACTGTGGAGGAGGTTGAGCAGTTCTGGAAAGGAGTGTATGAGTCACCGCGTCCAATTCACCTAGACACTCCAGCCCTAGCACACTTCCAAATGTTTTGCGCTGAACGTCAAGTTCCGCAAACAGAAGTGTGCGAGGCAGTCAGCGAGGATGAGGTCCGACAAGCTCTTGTCGGTACCAAAAACTATGCTGCTCCCGGCCCTGACGGCATTAACATATGGTGGTGGAAGAAATTTCCTTCCACTCACCGCCGTCTGGCCAGAGTCTTTGACTCATGGGTCAAAGAGGAGCGGCATATTCCAAGCTGGGCTGTCGAGGGGTACACTGTGCTACTTCCAAAGAGTGGAGACTTGTCTGATCCCAAGAACTACCGACCGATCACTTGTCTCAACACCTGCTACAAGTTATTTACACGTATCTTGTATGCTAGGTTGTTGAAATCGATCGGTCCGGTAGTTAATAACATCAGCGAGCAGCGTGGGGCAAAGAAAGGGATGGAGGGTTGCCGGGAGAACCTGGTGATAGATAGATCTATCACTCAGGACTCTATACTTTACAAGCGCAACCTTTCCATGGCCTGGATTGACTACCGCAAGGCATTTGATTCAACATCACATGAGCTATTATTATACTTGCTCCAATGCCTTGCGGTACCTACCCCACTAGTGAGATGCATAGAACATCTGTTGCCACTCTGGAAGACCCGTTTTGCCATCACATCAGGCACACGACGAGTCTTGACAGAGTTGGTAACATTCAAGAGGGGAGTTTTCCAAGGAGACTCCTTGAGTCCCCTCTTGTTCAATATCTCACTGCTGCCACTCTCCATTGCTTTAAGACGGACTCATGGATATTACTCTGGACCACCGAACGACCGGAGGCATCAGATCACCCATTTATTTTACGTGGATGATTTGAAACTTTATGCCTCTGGGGAGAAGAACCTCCATCAATCTCTCAATGTGGTTCAGGAATATACACGAGCCGTAGGCATGGAGTTGGGATTGGACAAATGCGCAGTGTTTCATTTGAGGAGAGGACGATCTCCGGAAGTGTACGAGAATATGCAGCTTGCCGACGGAAGCATCTTTAAACACCTCGATGCTGGAGAGACCCATCGATACCTGGGAATTGAACAGCGTCCTAATTATGACGCTTCCCAGGTAAAGGTGGCTCTCCGCGGCAAATACAGAAGCCTTGTTCGAAAGATTTGGTCTTCCGAACTTTCGAGTGGGAACAAGGTGTCTGCAACAAATATGCTTGCCGTTCCAGTCCTGCTCCACTCTTTTGGAGTGGTGAAATGGACGGTCGATGAGCTGCATAGACTCGATAAAGACACCCGGAAAATGATGCATATCCATCACAGTTTGCATCCTAGATCGTCCGTTTCCCGTATTTATCTCCCACGTCATCGGGGAGGTAGGGGACTCCTCAGTCTGGAGGGTCTGCATCGAAGTGTGGTTCTGAGTATAGCTTGTAAAGTTCTTAGGAGCTCGGACCCCCTCCTGTGCCTTGTTAAAAGTCACGAATTGGCCGGAGTGGGGGCATTTATCGTTAAGGCAGCACAAAAAGCTGCGGAAGAACTTGGTCTCGAATTTCAGATCAGTCGAGAAGGCCGACTAGAGGGCAACCTCGAGCTCCTACCTTCTCGCCTGAAAGCCCGGATAAATGCCGCGGAGCAAGATCTTACGCTCAGGCGGCATGTTGACAAGCCGATACACGGTGTTTTCTATCGAAACATCGAAACGCTCGGCTTGTCAACTAGGCTGACCTTCGGCTACCTAAGGTCAGCCGGGCTTACATCCGAGACTGAGGGATTTACCGCAGCTTGCCAAGATGGCGTAATTAACACCTTGGTCTATCGCCGCAATGTGATGGGTGTGCAGGTCCCTGATGTCAGCTGCAGGGCCTGTCGAAAGGTGCCTGAGACGCTTTTCCACCTTCTGTCGGCATGTCCGGCAAAAGCGGCCTCGGCGTACACCCATCGCCATAATGCGGCCCTACGGGTGCTGTATTACCATCTAAGGCACTCGTGCGGAATAGACCAAGAGCCGGTGCTGCCTTACATGCCAGGAGATATTGAGTCCGTTGTCGGAAACGAAAAATGCCAGATCTTCTGGAATTATCCGTTTCCGACCGTCGAGTCCATACAAGCAAATAGGCCTGACGTTGTCCTCCTCGATAAACTAATCAAGACTATGTATGTCATCGAATTCTCCGCTCCGGCAGAGAAGAACATAGTCTTGAAAGAGGAGGAAAAATGGACAAAATATCAAGATCTCCTGTTCGAGCTCCGCACGCTATACCCAGGCCACAAGGTCGTATTAGTGGTTCTGATCATCGGTGTTTTGGGCGGAATTCGGTCTTCGCTGCGTTCAAACTTGAAGATCATTCCGGCCTGTAGGAACTCGGCGCAGATCTTGATAGACCGGATGCAAAAGGCAGTCATTCTGGGTTCAATTAGAATACTTAGGGCACACGATTTAGGAACCTGAAGCTACTTACCGACCGGTGGGGAGGAGTAGCTTCGGTTAACCGCCTTTTAGGTTTTTCTGGAGCGACTGCTGCGATGTCGTCGGAGCTCGCAGCAGCCCCGACCAGGTTTGAATGTAAAAAAAAAAAAAAAAAAAGTGTATATATATATATATATATATATAAAGTTACATACACGATAGTGGCCAATTAGGCAAAGAAACTTTAAACTTGTTTATATATATATATATATATGCCTAACTGTATGTTTGGGGACGGTCCTCAAACTTTTCGATATATCTAGCTATGAGTTCAAGTACAGCATCATTTTGAGGACTATGATGAAGGTTTGGGAACATTCCCTATTCTAACATCTGTTTAGTATAATTCGATCTAGAATGAGTTTTTAACGATTATTAAATTACGATTATGGGTAAACTTTCAAATAATCTCAGCCTCCCAAACAGATATAAGGCCGTATATTATGGATATTATCCTGAATATAAAACGTATGGGAATCGTGTATACAAACAGGTTGTTTATAGAATGTGTTATTACGTCAATCACGTGATCATCTCCGAGGAGGTCTCATGGCGCCTGTCTGAACTGTCAGGGTGGGTGTATGTCAAACGATGAACTGTTATGACGGATCTTTGAACTGTAATGGTGGATCTATGAACTGTCATGGTTGAATCTAGGAACAGTCATAGTTATTTGTGTGCGCCATCTGTGAATGAAGCAGTTCAGTTGTCAATCGTTTTGTGACTATATGAACTATACAGGTTGTTTATAATGAGAGGTTTATGGTATATATATTATGTTTTTATATTATGATATGTCTTGCTGCATAATGTCCTTATATATAACATCACATGTCATTTCGTATTTGAGTATGGAATAATATCCTGGTAATGTATTTCCCCATACTCAAACTGCAACTCAACATTCACTTCCCTCGTTATAAACATAAAAAAAATCTTCCGAATTTTTGCGTATATATCCATTTTGAGCATTTCTGAAACGATCTAGAGTCTAGACTATTTTCGACGTACGTACGTGCGTTATCCTCTGTGGAGATGATTGCGCTGTTCATATTCACATTTTGAAGATCGCTTCAAAGAGATGTAATAGAAACAGTATCGTTTTTTAGCGGTAGCCCTGTTTCGAGTGACATCCATCTAATTTTTTCAAATGGAATTATGGTATTTTATCAAGCTGTGAAGACAATCGTGTGTTTCTGGTTATGAATACATAGTACACGTATATATTTAAGTTTATTTATTTAACTATGCAAAAAAGTCCGAAATTCTCATTTTAAAATTCAAGTGACGTCATCGATGTGATTTCATGATCTATTTCAAATCTTGATTTTATGGTACATTTTGATAGTTAATGTGACCTAAAGTATCAGTATAAGAGAAGGTTATATTAAAGTGTAAATAATTGCGGAAGTCAACCTGACCGCGATGTCAGTGTTGAACATAGAGTGCGAAATACATTATGTAGACCATCTAGATGAAATTTCAGTGTAACATATATATGTATAATTAAGAGTCTTCCATTAGTGGTTTTTAAATCATTTCCAATATATTTTCTGATACTACAATCATGTACATTTGATCCGCAGCTATTTCACTAACTAAATCGAGCGAAGTCACATGTTCAATTGATCACAGCTTTTTTTCAGACTACGAATCTTCAAAATTACGATTGAGAATTTCAATTTTCAGAGGCTTTCCTGAATTATTCATTCACTATAACAGTTGAGAATACAGTTTGAAAGGATTACATCAATCCAGGAATTTAAGTACAAATTATTGATACTTGTGGCTCTCTTGAAGACATACTACAGGGGCATGTAGAATAAATTCGTGCAACTAAGAACCGGCCAAATCAAAACTCAATTCAGTACAGTTTACACTGATTTTAACGGAGCTTACGATCAGTTTAGTATAAGATTCTTCTTCTTAAACTGCAGAATAATTTTATTATGGGACAACTTTTGTCTTGGTTAGAATTTCACCTGAGATGCAGAAATTGAAGACCGACGACCTGCAATTTTAGCTACTACCGGAGTTCACCAAGGAAGTCATGTGGGTCCACTACATTTCATCACTCCTTATAAACAATTTGCCTTTCCTGATTTTGCTGATCCCTCCAAATCTGCCGATGAGTTCGAACTACTTGAATGTATTCGAATGATCCAAGATTATACACTGTTACTGTTTGTGATTACAGCTTACTTGGACAGCATTTGGAACGAGTTAATTAAATTTCAGCTCTAGGAGTTATATTTGATTATCATATTAGAAACATTTGAAAACGAGCTATCCGGAGATGTGGTTTTTTAAGACCAAACAAGGGATTTAAATAAAATTAATAACATTCTAATTCTTTTCAATCTATTGGTTTGCCCAATTCTTGAATACTGCATTATCATTTAGAATCCTTATCAGGCACTCTGGAGAAACCGTATCGAGAGAGTACAACACATCATTAGCGACTATTCAAACTTGGCCTAAACAAAGAACTCTACTATTCATACGAAGTGGGCTTGAACAAACAGTCAGAGAGGACGAAATTACTTTATTTACTTTGGGGACAAAGTGTTCCATAATGTTATCGATTCACCATATCTATAGTAGCTCTTTGATTTTCGTATTCTACCTGTTCATGCCACACACATACACACAGATTCAAACACTTCTCCCTGTTACCATACCACCCTACTTTCATATTCTGTACGGCTACAATATATAACTCATCAATTCATTCATGTTAATAACATGCCTGACATAATTGACATTTTTCAAATTTCTCTTCCTGAATTGAAAAATTTCCTCAATTGAATTAAATTTCAGAAACAATTTCAAGTTCGTTCTCATATTACGTTGAACTAGATACAACTGAATATTTAAATATATTCATTTATCTCTTTTTCGCTTTTGCCAGATAACCGTGACAAAATCTTTCTAGTGCAGATCGACCCGTGACGCAACAAAAGCATAGTAAAATAACCAAAATATCTCACGTCATCTACGAATGTATGTCACCATCTGACGCACTCAAGTGGTCTTACATTCCTCAATTTTTTGTAAATTTCGAGAAATCTATCAGTCAATGGCAAACATTATTTGATTTCCTAGATGGCTTCATTCGTAGATGGCGTAAGACATTTTGCTCTTTTTACCAGAGATCGTTCAGCAACGTTGAAAACTTGCTAGCTCCGCTGATGAGCTTTATTGAAAGAGCGAAACAACTGTCCATAACTATGAGTTTGGGGCTTGGATGATCCTCTAGACTAGAGCGACCTTATCGTTATTTTTATATATTTATTACGGATTCCTTGGAAACTTTAGATACTTGAATATATAGTATTAATAACAAAGATCCTTACTGGTCATACTGAATCACAGAATCAGTAATATTGATTTTTAGAAATGAGCTTAAGTATACTTTCATATTTCTATCATGTACTATTTAGGAATGTCCTGTAAATAATTTTCCTGAATGAATGAATGAATAAATTGTATAAATCTGAATGGAGTTTTAGGATACAGCCGGAAAAACACTTGAATCACTTCATTTTATAGAAGTTTTAGGAATTCAATGGAAAATGAACACGAGAAAAATTTTAATGAGGGGAGTAAATTTTCCAAAATCACAATCAATTCTGAATTTGAACACATCGAGCAAGAAATGACCGTAATAACTTATTTAGCCGGATATTGTGTTACACAATTTTGAACAAACTCAAATGTGTCCTCTGCGTGGTAAACTTGGTTTATGATGAACAATTTCATGTAGAATATAATCAGAATCTAATGAACAATTTTAATTATGTTGAACTTCTATATTCTCCCGAGGGAGTGATACAGATGTTGTCACCTGGCTATATCACGTGAAGTTGGTTCACGATTCCTATTATATATTTTCAGAAAGATGTTTCATACCCTATTTTAGTCCAATCAAAAAGGTGGAAAACATCAAAAATTGTATAGACCGCACGAAAATTCAAAATTCTTCTTGCATCGTGTTCAGGATGGCTTACACATCGTTATTCTGAGGGCTTGTGATTATTACTATTGATAAATAATGAAAAACGATTCGATAAATGGAATATCTCCGGATCTTCTAATACAAAGTTTCTGAAATTAGACATCAGGTGTTTCTTTGGTCCGCTGAACCCGGAACAGAAGTCGGAAAACGAAAAATCCTGTTTGCTGGAACAAGCAAAATTTATTCTCGGAATGTGGTATTAGGATAATAAGATGCCGTGATGTGTTTCGGTACAATTTTCACTAGAAGGAGGAAAATACTGGAAACCTGGTGGAAAATTGTTTCGATTTTCCTTCATATTCCTACCTCGGTCCCCGGCCAACATGTCTAATTATATATCATCGTGGTCGCTGAGTATTCTTTTATGATCATGAAATCAAAAAGGACGGCAGTTTTTCGGAAAACGATCGGAAATAAAAATTCACCATGTCAAACCAACTTTAATCATTCAGTTTTCCGAAAAATTTTAGTGTCATTGGAATGTGTAAGATACCGTGATGATTTGCGGTACAAATTTTACTAAAAGAAGGCTAATTCTGGAAAATTGGTGGAAATTGAGTCATTTCCTTTCATATTCCTGCCTCGGTCCTAATTCAACGTTCCAAATCATATATTTCTGTGGCCGTTGAGTATTATTTTATGACTAGAAAATCAAAAGCAACTATAGCTTTCTGGAAAACTCCGAAAAATTAAGGTTTGATTAAACTTTAATATTGATTTTTTTTCAGAAAATTGTACTGAAAAATCTATACAATAATGATGATATTGCTCGGTTATATATATGAAACAGTCTCTTCTTTCTTATTATCATAATCAACTTTTTTCGAGAAAAAAGGTTCTGGCTGCAGTGGCACGAGGTGTTTATCATTCTTGCTTTAGATCAGTGGCGTGATAATAATGTTGATGTTTACGGCTGCCCGTATATTTTTCTTTGAGTTCTTGTTTCACCCAGTTTCGCGAAAACAAATCGAATGATGTGCGACAATGGTCTCAGTTCACGACTGACAACCCCGTTTGAATCGGAAGCCAAACATATTCACTATTTAACTGTCATCCAGATGGCTTAACTAGTTTCCACTATAGAATAGAAATAACAGATCAACTGCCGTATTAATAAGCTTAGGATGCTTGAAAAGTGTTATAAAGTACATATTAATGTATTTTAACACATATTAGGAGTCTCGCGAATGCAAAATATCTCTAGCTTTCTATCAGTCAGGCTATTTATTACGTTGTACAGATCGCACAGTAACATTGCAAATTTGTTCGTTCCGATGATGAGCTCGATGAGAGAGAACTATCAGCCTGTAATGTTACTGGTCGATATATACTAGAGAAGCCTTACCACAAATAAAAGGCCTGAGAATACATATTCGTAAGAAATATTTAATATAGATATATAGATAAAATTCACTATATGTATGTATGGTTTTGGCGTTTACGTAGTGTTAAATAATTTTAACTTGGGGGAGTTGGAGAATGGAACTCAAATTTACACAAATATTGTGACATTCAATTCAGAAAATATTGCTAACAAAGAGGGCAGTTTTCACCTGAAGCTAAATACAAACTTATGTCCTCAAATATTAGGAGTTAATCTGAATATGGTACAAGTTAAAGGACAATCGCTTGGGGGCGATTTCATTTACAAAATTGTTGAAAAGTGGTGAATTATAGGTATCGATTTAATCATTTAATATTATGCTGCTATTGTTTTTCAAATGTTTCAACATTTCTATTGATTCTAGAATATTGAACTTATGTCCTTTTTCATGAATGTGTAAAATATCAGGATTAAGGGTGGAATTTCGATTATGTTCCAACAGATGATCCTAAAATGTTCTCGAAACCTTACACTGAAAGTGAGTCTGGTTTGTTCTATCTGAAACGTGGAGTTGGGTTTAAGGTTCGTTTATCAAGTTTATTTTGAAGTATTTTATTTATCATATCCACACCATAACGGATATTTTCAGCAATATCTTTGCTTCTGTTCTATTCTAAATGGAAGTTATGTTTTCTTAGTGAGATATTAACCATGTATTTATCATAGAGTTACATGGTGCTATAACTTGTGCGATTGCGGAAGGGTGTAAAGGAATATTGTGTATCGTAGTATGTGTGTGGCAGGATTTGTAATGAATAGCGAAGCAAAGACTAATTATTGTTATGTGAGATTGTCAGATCTAAATAAGAAAAATATTTTTGAATTACTTGACAAATCTATTGATAATTTCAAAATTCAAGCACATGTGTATATATTGGTATCGATATCATGACGGGGTAATTACTTGCTTCACACGTAGTACCCGGTAGATAAACTCATTCATAACATAAATTAACAACTTACATGATGGAACTTAGACAAAAAATATTTTGCGCCTAAACATTTACCTGCCCCGAATGACTAGTCTGGCTAGCTACTGGTAGAAGTAACTGGTACCAGTGAAACCCATTTACTATATCAATGTGAATTCTGCTTAATTAACATTTCTCAATGTTCAAATTGAGAGGCTTAACAAAGACATTCAGTCATTCATACCATCTCTCCTCCGAAGAATCGAAAAATTGAGAAGAACAATATTCAATGCTTCCAACCAAAGAGCCAATTTTAATGCAACGGAATAGTTATTTCAAGTAAAAGCTATCATGAATTTTCGTATTCTTGATGAACTCAGAATGAAACATGGATCACTGATAACTATTTTTGTTCCTACGAAGGATCTGATTGATGCAGAACAAGTTGAAGTGATTGTCTAGACCTAGAAGTATATAGCCATTTTATGATAAATTTACTTTGATGTCTTCAAATATTAATAAATAGCGGGATTTCTTATTTATGATCCATAATCATCCCTCGCATCAGTAGTAAAACTACAAATTTGATTACGTTTTCGTTCAAACGAGTTATTTCCCTAGTTATTATTTGTAAGTATTCTTAACTCAACAGTTTAGTATCGCTATCGAATGTTCGTATCGAAAGAATTCCAGCCTTGGTATATAATTATACCCAGGAAATGCAAGTATCAATAAACTTAACAAATTAGGAGTTTTATATCGACCATTATCTCACGAACATAAACAAAGAATATAAAGTCTTCAATAAAACTATTCTTACAGAAAAGTTTACTTCAGAATTATTGATGTTATGATTCCCAAACCAGACATAAACTAGAGCTTTCTTTATCATTGACATATTATTCGAATCCAATTTATTCTGTATAAATTTCCAAGGATCACCCAAGCTGGTGCTTGTTCTCTCACTTCGAGTCAATGATTATTCACTTTAGAATCAGACAAAAATAGAATTTCTGATTTGTTCTAATTGCTATTTAGCATTCCCTTGGTTCGTTCCAGTGTTGGCAACCGAAACCAATTTTTTAGTTAATCGGTTAACCGGTTTTCGGTTAATCGCGGTTTTGACCTAAACCTGAAACTTATTATTCAGTTTTCGAGTAACCGTGGTTTTATAAAACCAAAAACAGATCATTCGGTTAACCTATTTCAGCAAAAACTTGTGTAATTAGATACTCATTAATCTCGTTTCTTGCAGGATATAATTATTTATTTCTACGAAAACCAATTACTTACTGAGATTGACAGAAGTTGACTTAAGTCGGAAATCAAAACTCCAAAAGTTAATCAGAAAACAAACACAATTATTTCAATTTAAGAAACAAAAATATACTTATACTGAAATGTAATACAAAACAAACTCAAAATAAAACTTAAGCTCAACAACCTAGCTATAATGATTAAGGTAAACATTAGAATGTTTCTTAGCCTAAGGGTCTTTATCTTATTTTTTAAGCTTGACATTATTATTCAGGAAAACCGACATGTTCACTGTGTTTCCTTTTAAACAGCTTCTTTTAGCTGAAATTATGTTTCCTGCATCAGAGAATACTCGCTGTGATGGTGTTGAAGTCGCTGGTACGGCAAGATACTTACAAGCTAATTGTCATAATAGGACAATTAGGCTCGTTTGTTTTCCACCAATCTAGTGGCGATTTTCGGCGATTTGATTCGCCTTGGAATATATCTCCATTTCTCTTTCTACAGTATCTTGTAACAGTTGTAACTTGCTAGTTCAGTCGATAATCGAATAATCGGCTTCCGGTTTAACAAAACGCGGTTAACCGTTTCGGTTCGAGTAAAAAAATCGGTTAACCGAAAACCGGTTAATCGGTTTTCAAATTAAGCATTCGGTTAATCGATTTCGACCGAAACCGGTTTTTGCCAGCACTAGTTCGTTCATCTTCAAGAACCTTCTGATCGATATAAAATAATGATAAAACGTCCGTGACAAAAATTTGCGAAGAATCATTCTTCCTTATGATGATTTTCATAAACTGAGTCCAATATCTGTAGTGGTTGCTGTGATTATGGTTGATACGCTCATAACAATTCACGTTTACACCAAGACCATATTTTTCATAAGATACCTGAACTCAGAGATCAGACCTCTAGGCTCATTTTCACAGGAGCCCTCCTCTTACAACTCAAGTGGAGGTGAAAGTCTGGATTTCCTGAACACTCAGATTTGTAGTGAACTGTTCTTCAATTGAAACTTTCCTCGTTCTGATACCTCCTTCCAAATGCGTGAGAGTGAATAGAGCAAATCATCGTTGCATTGTTTGTTCTAGGAAAAAAAAGAGGCTATTTTGAGGTGATGTCAGTGTGTGCGTATGTGCGTGCGTAAAGCACGTGGCGTCAGTTGCGTCATTCCTGCTGATCGTAGGTATTCAAAATACTGCAAAATGCGTTGAAGTGGAGAATATAAAGATTGTATTGTTTTGGGGTAGTGCAGTAGCTATCTTGCAAATGGTACTTTTGACACTTAATTTCAGTTTTTCGAATGAAACTCAGGGATTCTATTGAACCATAATGGCAATAGTGTATTTTTTGTCATAAATATATCTCATATGCATGCATTTAACCCACATCTTCAAATTGTGACATCACATAGTCACTAAGAATTAATTACTCTGTGATATCATGAAAGTGAGATTGATTTTGTGAAAGATTTTGACAGTTTCCCTGATAGCAAATGTATAGAACACGAAGCATAGAGTTGTAAAACACGTATCTCCATAATTATAATAAACTTTCAATGACATATATTGCCAAAAGCTTCAAATCACGTACTACGACCTTATGAGTTAACCGAATTAAGGAATCAACTTAACAGAATTACAGATATAACCAAAATTATTAGATTTAATAATTACCAGCAGCTAAGAACATATTGAATATGTTATAGTAAAACCTAACAATATTTCTGATCATGATTTTACATCATGTGTATTGAATACTAGTAAATATATTTACAAGTTGCTGTATATGTACAGCAACTTGTAAAAGACTTCTTAAAAGTATTGATGAACATAATTTCAGAGAAGAAAAAGAATATTTCAATAGATTAATAATTGAATTTGTTAAATTTGTACCCATTACGAAAGGTGAATTCAAAAGACGTCCAGATCTTATAGATTACAGGATTTCAAATGGTTGAACATAGAGAATAGGAACTACTCAAATTGTTTACTTTCATAAAATATTGACAACTAAGCAACCGCCATCACAATTTAAATATTAGGAATGAAGGGCATATCAATTATCTATCTTCCATTCTACCTTTTCTACAATATATTCAAGTGTATAACTTCTAGTTTGCCCATAATCCATTTACTTGTACCTGCCAATATGTCACTGCATTGAAATTTACCATGCACCTAGGTAACTTTACTCTATTATCTTATTATAATTATTTAACCTCTGTCATTTATTTCCTCATATTCAAACAGCTTCCCCATTGTTCAGTTTTTAGCTTATATTTCACTCTAAATATCTTAAGATCTCTTTAAACCATGCATTTGTATAGTTTTGAAGATAACACGCCAGTTGTTGAAACTATAGAAGTTATGGTTTCTATAATATAAGTGATAGAACTAAATTATGACAAAAATAACGACTTCCACAATAGATTATTCTCTCTCAAGTTTGTATTTGTCCTGGGTTCAATAAGAGAACATCCTGTATTAATCACGATGTTGGTGTATTCTTTCTAAAATTAACAATGTTATCTGATGAAAGTCATGAGTGAAAGTTAAATTAAATAATTAGTGGCTTCTGTGAGTCGGAAAATATGAAAATATTTCAGAGCCTAACGAGACTCTGTCCCCCCCCCCTCCCGTTTTCTAGGATGCTGAACATGATGGCGGTGGTTTAAACTCTTTCTGAGAGGACCGTCAACCCCAAACGGCCAAAAACAACCCCCAAAAAGAACGAAACGCGGATATACCGACATATTCCGATAAAAACTGCGTCACCTCCCGTTTTCGAGTGTGCTGAACATGATGGTGATTCTGGATCTTCTCCCCGAAGCAAACTAACCGCTGAAACGTACAATAACTACCCCTTTGATACCCTGAATTTATGAAGTGGATAAGAAAAATCCGATAAGAGAAAATGTATAACAAATCATTGAATACACACCGGATGATGTTCCCACATTTGTTGACTGACTGTTCACCCTGAAAAATAGGTGTATACATCGTGTCTGGCTAGGTTATTTGGTGGTTTTAAGGTGAGAAAATCTCCTGTATAGAATCAGTGGTACAATGTTACATATTTTATTTTATTAAATCATAAACATTTTCATTTCACGCGTACAATCACTTATTAACTATATATACAAATATAAAACTGTTTCATTGACGCATATAACTACATATCCACTATATATCCATATAAAACATTATTATTGACGCATACAATTACATTCATCATAGGTAAATATGAAACATCGTTATAAAATCCATTTTCATTTAAAAAAATGATCCGCTCAATATAATCTACGTCGCTTACAAGTGGAATTACAGGGTTTCACCCCTTTTGGGGGTTGTTTTTTGCCGTTCAAAGGGTGGGGTTGACTCGAAGAAATTCCAAAGTATCGGCATCGTGTTCAGCATCCTCGAAAGCGGGAGGTGACGCGGTTTTTCTCGGAATATGTCGGTATATCCGAGTTTCACCCCTTTCATGGGTTGTTTTTTGCCGTTTAAAGGGTGAGGTTGACTCGAAGGAATTTCAAAGTACCGGCATCGTGTTCAGCATCCTCGAAAACGGGAGTTGACGCTGTTTTTCTCGGTATATGTCGATATATCCGAGATTCACCCCTTTCGGGGGTAGTTTTTTGCCGTTTGAAGGGTGAGGTTGACTCGGAGAAATTCCAAAGTACCGGCATCGTGTTCAGCATCCTCGAAAATGGGAGGTGACGCGGTTTTTCTCGGAATATATCGGTATATCCGAGTTTCACCCTTTTTGGGGGTTGTTTTTGGCCGTTTGGGGGTTACGGTCAACTCGGAAAGAGTTTAAACCACCATCATCGTGTTCAGGATCTTCGAAAACGGGTGGGGGGGACAGAGTCTCGTCAGGCTCTGAAATATTTTCATATTTTTCCGACTCACAGAAGCCACTAATTATTTAATTTAACTTTCACTCATGACTTTCATCAGATAACATTGTTAATTTTAGAAAGAATACACCAACATCGTGATTAATACAGGATGTTCTTTCATTGAACCCAGTACAAATACAAACTTGATAGAGAATAATCTATTTTTTCCGACTCACAGAAGCCACTACATGTATGTTTTGCATATATACGATTCTAAATTAGATCCGAAAAGCGTTTTTTCAATATCCTGAGGATATGATTATTAGGAAGATTGTTTTCTTATTATTCTAGCTGAGTGTTAAATACTGTTTTGTTATCAGGTTTTATTTGTGGTGGAACATTCAGTGGAATTCCATATTTGATATTAATATTGTAATGTCTAATATTTGATAGCTTATTGATTGTGATCAACATATCCGACGGAGTTGATTCAGAATATAATATTATGATGCTATTTGCCGGAGAATACTCGTGGATACATATTCACAAGTCATTAGATTTGCTCACGTTGCCTTAATTCATAGTCGAATACTGGTTTCAATTGACGATTATATTGGTTTGATTGCACAAGGGTAGGATTTGGGTTTATTAAACGCGTTCATGTAATTCTAATTTTCATGCTTTTACTTTGTGTGAATTCACTCTAATGGAATATTGTAATGTCAATAAATCAATGAAACAATAAATTTACAAACCTGATTCAGTAGAACCAGGAGAAAATTACCAAATAATTTAATCTCTGTATTTAATCTCCAGAACAAATTCAGTGTTTCCGTGATGATACTATTGTTCAATATTAAGAGTCAATTTTTAAACAATGGAATGGATATACATTGTCGTTTTACGTGTCTGGTTTTCTTTTATTCATATATAAAGGAGAGCTTAGTATGAAACTCATTTTTAAATAAATTGAGGGATATTTGTCCATTAGATATTAATCCCTTAATTTTTATATTATTTATTGTTAGCCAATTTAATCAGTATGGAAGAATCTACGATTACAGTTAACGAATCAACAATTCATAAATTATTCATATCGAAAGTGTTCGAGACTCTATTAGTTTTTTTAAGACATACATGAGAATTGACTCTACAGTACCGTAACTTATGAAATTTCGGTCATAGAACATACCCCAAATTTTTATTCTGATATTTCCACTAGATGACGTGAACATTGCACTTTTGTGTTTTTTTTTGGAATTTTGTCATATTCATACTATCCATTTATATCTGATCCCAACTTTTTGGAGAAGCTTTGAGCGGCATTCCTTATGAAGTGTTTCCTCGCCTGTCGCCGTAAGCAATCCTCATAGGTTAGGGTGAACTTCGAACTGGAATATCTCGTAAATCACAATAAGGTGCGCTTTTAACCACTCTATACATTTATTTTACGTTTAATTTGAGCTTAAGTTGACTGATATTGGAACCAACATTTTGTTTGTACTGGCCCCTAAAATGGGCCCCGAAAAATAACATATCAGCATTTGGATTTGCACGATATGTAAATCACTTATTTTGAAAAACTTGTTACTGAATCGTGGAAACGTCAAGTTCAAATGCATGTCGGGATACGATTGTTTGAAATTGATATCTTCTTCCATTTCAATTGAGTTCAAATATTTGGAAGGTCATCAGTTCGAGGACCTCTAACTATCTAAATAAGTGTGCTGAAATACTTGAAACTGCTACTCTGGAATGACGAGCTATTCGAGTTCAGGTCTTCGGAAGATTGCGGCCAAAATGGTAAGGTTGAACATGACAGACTTCGGAAGCCTCTGAAGAAGAAAGATAAAAGTCCACTCAGCGGGCTATGTAGTTGAGATATCGGAATAAAAATGAAGAATAGGGTATGTTCTATGACTAATACGTAATATTCTACGGTATTGCAATACTGCATTGTGCGACTAGTGAGGAAAATAGGGTATTTTTTATAACGTATGACTAGGCAGAAATTGCAACACAAATTGTCACACGAGTATGAAATAACGCACGAGTTGTACACTATACTGTTCAGACGACCTATTTTGTACAATTTGTGAGTGGACAATTCTCAGTAGTAATATCCCTAGGACCTTTATAATAGACGAGATAATTTTATGACAATCGAAAGCTCGTTCCTTGGTAACAGCCCGAAGGCGAAGACTGAGGACTGTTACCAAGCAACGAGCTTGAGAATTTTGTCTAAAATTATGAGGCATTTGTCAATGTCCGAGTGATTTTCGGCGGAAAATTAATTTATAACTCAACACAACGAAACATTTATTTATTTATTAAAAGTACAGTTAGTGAAAGTACAATTATTCTTAACATTAGATTCGCTGCTGTTCTCTACTATAGAAGATCTATTACCACGCATAATATTTATGATCTTGTTGTGGTGTTCTTTATTGAGATTTAGGTATAGTTTTATAGAATTTTGATTGCTATGACCAGTAATTTTCAGCAATTGTTCTCCTTCTACACCACTTCTTGCCAATTCGCTAACAGCAGTTGATCTATCGAGTGATTTGTTATGTTTTTGTCCTTTACATTCAAGCCAATTGCAGCAGATTTAGTCCATCCATTTATTGTATTTCTTCCAACAGGTACATTATCGTACCATTTGTCGGTTTCATTTTTCCAGTGTCGATTTGGTTTTAAGTTTTAAGAACGGTCATGGTGAGATAGTATTGTCGCCTCGGTTTGATATCAGTTTATGAAAAAGACGTACAGGGCAGCTTTGTCTTTCACTATTGGAAACCAACCATTTACTACTTGTTCAGCTTTTAGAACCACCTTGGCACGTTTTATCGAACACTGGATTGTTTTCAATGCGATTTGTTGGAGAGTTATCGCTATCTTTCTCGATTTGAAAAATATCCACCAGACAAGCAACTACCTCTCCACCTCGGGCTGGTTCAAATACTATACAGTTAAACGGGTCAAACTCAATCCTGTTGTCATAGTGATTGATAATCGCACTGAATGCAATTATCGGTTATAATTGCACAAGTGCATAAAAATTACCGATAATTTTGCAAGAAAGCGTGTTATCTAAAAATTGCACGAGATTTATTTCATATTTTGGCGAAAGAGCCCGAGTCCGAAGGAGGAGGGCTCTTTTACCTAATATGAAAATAACGGAGTGCAATTTTCATAAGATAACACGCTTGAATGTAAAATTATCTGGTCATTTTTATGCACGAGTGTAATTCAATGGAATATTTCACGAATAAAGGAATACGTATTGATTTTTTTCTGAGAAAAATCACAGAATCTACTTACTGACAAAGACTATGAATAAAATTGTGCTAGACACGCTTTTAAACAATTTTATTTTCAACACACAAATTAAAAATTACAAGAATTATAGTTGAACACGCAGTTGTAAAAGTTTTTGGCATTCCGACTGGATGGACCCGATACAGGCGCATTAAGAGCTGCAGCTGACACATTATCGGAATTCGACGCAAAACTTAGTTGCGGTGCTACTTCATTTCCACACATTTTTTTAACTATTTCTTCATGGTGACCTTCGTCTAACTGCAGATACGGTGTAATGGATTTAGTGGTCGAATGGCCGGGAATTTTAATAAGCTGCTCCTCACCGACGCCTTTTTTTGCTAAACTTGAGACAGCTATAGACCGTATCGAATGATTAGTTATCTTCACGTTTTTTGTATCCAGGCCAATTTTTGCTGCTTGTTGGGCTGTTCAAGAGCTCATTGTATTCCTTCCTACAGGAATATTCTCATACCATGCTCTGCATGACTTCCAAGAGGGCTTTACAGTAATAAAGAGTCGATCTGACTTAATTCCCTCCCGCTTCTCCAAAAATTTTTTGTATAATCGTATGGAACACAAATCAGAATTCGTTTCATTCCTGATTAACCATTTTAATGGAACACACGGTTTTTCCCCGCCTTGTGTTGTTTTTGAAAAATGGGATTATAAATTATTCTTCCCGTCTTTTCACCATTATTATTCTCTTCTTCCTTGAAGGATGACGTGAAACACTTGCTACCTTCTCAACCACGCCAAGCTAACTCAAAAGCAAAAACGAAAAATAACTTTTTTTGCAATCCATCTGGTGTCTCTTCGTCAAAATTCTGAACCAAATTTTTGTATTCGTCACCTTTGAGAAACACTGAACTCTCCTTTCTTTTCTCGGGCGTCGTTTGGAGTTGCTTTCTCTTAGTTTGTTTAACGTCCCTTGCTGATTTAAATTCAATATCGGTGAACGGATTAAAAATAATACCATACTCCTTGTATTGAATGCCCATTCCGTTAATATTTTTGCCAGTACGCTTATAGACATCTCTTTGTCCAGGAAATATCCTTTGGCCTGCAAAAATCCATGCACTATCGCCATATATAATGTCTGTTGGATTTGGTATTTTTTGATTCACTTCCAACTACATTTTCCCATCGACATATACATATGGACTGCGCGTGGCAATGATAAGCGCGGGTAGTGCCGGCGTGAGAGAGGGGAAAACGAAGAGGACTAACACTGTCTTTATCTACTTTATCTATCGCGTTTCTATTGGCCGCTGCGTTGCCATGGAAATGCAACATGACTGTAGCTAGTATGTTTACGTCCCGAGCCGATAGATAAAGACAGTATTCGGCCTCTTCGTTTTCCCCTCTCTCACGCCGGCACTACCCGCGCTTATCATTGCCACGCGCAGTCCATATGTATATGTCGATGCATTTTCCTCAATAGATTGTATGGACCACTCACCAAAACGCGACATTTTTTCACTTTTTGAAGTATATCTGACATTTATCAGTATTGTCAGTCAGTGTTGTTGTTATTGGTGTCATGCCGACGGGATGTTTTCGCAGTGCAATTTTCGCTCCGCAGTGCAATTACCGCTGTAATTTTTCGATAATTGCATTCCTCTTATGACAAATATTATACATGAGGGAAATATTCAGTGTAATGTTGACATGATTGGGTGAAATTGTTCCATATGACTTAAAATGACAAAATTTGAATGGTTGTTAGAACTGTCAAAAAATGTTCTATTGAATGAACTGAATTAAATTCAAGCTGGTAGCATACCCTGACACTATGATACGACAAATTTATCTGTAGAACTGTCACTACCTATGAGAATTGAGTGACACCGGAATATTTCACTTCGCACATTTTTCAGTGTGTTTATTTCGGACTAGTGAGAAATACCTATTTTTTTGCGATAGTTGACAGAGCAAGATGACATGTCCTTCATGTGGGTCGTCGAGAAAAGTAATTTCTGCGTATAATACTTTTCTCATAAAGATATCGCGGTTAGGGATTTTATGCAAGATTAGAGAGTGTCCACTTTATCAAAATACTATATGTTTCGTCAGAATCATCGATTATTCAACTTCTATCGACTGAACTAATATTAAATAGAACGATTCTGAACCATGTAACGATTCTCACTTTTACGAGCAATAACATGGAAGTTTCAAAGATTGGGACATTCATCCAAAGTGCGATCGTACTAAAGTTCGGATTAGTAGAAAACGCCATTAATCGTCACTTGTTGGTTTGAACGGAACAGCTTCACTGGTAATGAAAACTCGTGATAAATTCATATTAACTGAATTCTGACGACCATCATCAGAAGACGTATCAAAATGTTACAAACAGAACGCGCTATTAAATTGTGTCACCTAAAGGACCATCCCAAAAATTTTAAAATTGTTCGTAATATACAGGAAAACATTTTCCAACCCCATCATTAACGAAAGAACGAACAAAATCTTCAATGGAACGTCATATATAAATAATATAAACGGTAATACAACAAACAATGAAAATATGATAAAACACTTCTAACTTTGTGTTTCCTCACTTATATTATAAGAATACTAACGTGAATATAGTTTCGACAAGTGAACTTTTACAGAACTATAAAAATTATGGTCAGTGTCAACATAACTTTCGTGATATGATAAAATACATAAAACTGCGATTTGCGCTTCTCCTGCTGGAGGTATACTATGAACGAAACGTAATAACTCATATGGTACTCCAGAACTAATATCCATGTCAAACTTCTCCAAACTGAATTCGTAGAATAATTGAGATATTCTTCACTCAGGTGACTGGAAGGACTGAGGTTTCAAGTATTTTATGGAACCATAATTTGTTGGTTATAAATATATCTCACACACATATTTTTCAAACTGCAGAAGCGTACGAAATTTCCATTTCACGTAACAAAGTCACAGTTTACTTTAAGTGTTTATTCTGTGGTATTGGACCATACTTTATTCAGTTTGTTTCAAAGCTCTGTGGTATCATGGAAATGAGATTATATAGGAATGAATACAGAAACGAGCACTCATATTCTCTCCACACTCGTCAGTACTTGTCAAGACTTGTGTCAGTACAAAACATAGAGTTAACGTCTTTCATTACCTGTTTCTGATTAATGTTATAGTTCGAATTGTTAGTTGAGCCTATGACTCGCAAGATATTTATTTGACTTTCAGTTTTGAGTCTTACAGTGTAACATGAAAATTCAATATTTACGACCAGATATTTTAAAGGTTTCAACCCTAGTCGGATCGTTCCCAGATTCCTAAAACATTTCCGAACGTGAAACGGAACTATATGGTTCTCCCGATATTTTACTATCAATTGAAATACATTTTTGGTCCGCCAGTGTAACATAAGCAGAACAACTCTACCGATTTTTGTCCCTACCAATCCGGTACGGAAGTCAATTAATGAGAACATTTATAGAACGTTAGTCGGGTCTACAAATTGATGATTTTTTCATTTCTAGTTTGCATTGCAAGTTACTCTTTTACACTGAAACATGCTTGCTTCCGCTCCAATTAACGCTATACAGTTATTTAGCTTTTCAACGGGACTAAAGAGCACACATTATCAAGTCATCAACCGCTTATAGCAAAATATGATTGATCTTATAGGTGTAATACACAATCCAATATTGATTCAATTTAGACGGCTTTCTAGATATGTAAGTTAAAACGTGGGTGAAGAAAATAAGAGTGCTGAGATAACTATACAAGTGACAAACGAGACCAATGTTCAGTGTTGAAAATAGAGATAGAAGGTTAAATTTCCCTTGAATTCTGAAACGTTGAACCAAGGTTAACCTACCGAATCCGGTAGATAAGAAAATACCCGAGATGAATATGGTTCGAGAGATGACACTGATTGTACGTAAATCCATTTTGAGTTGAACACTGTTCCGTGGTCGCAGCTCTAGAAAAGCTCCTAAATAGAATCATTAATATTGATATTGACTTGGGAATATGTACTTATTGCTCTCGTTGGTGAACTAATTGACTGTATAGAATCAATTGAATCAAATGCAAATCTGTTTTAGAATGAAACGTTGAGAATAATGGCAACAAAGTAAAATATAAAAAATAGTCGTAATTTTTTATTAGTAGATCCGACGAACGTTCCATTAATATTTCCTTCAACCAACTAATGTCCACCATCGATAGCCTCCTAACAATGAAAATCGATTGAGTCAGGCTCATTTGTTATATTGGTGGATCCAAAATTGATTCCAATCGGAAGCCAAATATCGAACGAACCGTAGTTCTACTAGTTCTACTAACGATTCGACTAAGATTGAACTCTTCAAAATCTCCTGACCGTGAATGATGGGTTTTCACGTAAAACTGTAGGATCCTAAGCTGAAAACCAAAATCTGGTGAACGATCAGAAGTAAACATAGCATCTTTCAAAAATACCCAACCTTCTCGTGAGTTTCACAGTGTTACATCAATCTGTTTTTAAAGTATTCCAACATCTCTTCTGTTGCTGAAATCATACGTTCGACCCGCAGAAGTGCCCGACAGCGAATAATTGTGCTAGCAAAAGTGTGGGAAGTTAGTTATCGATTGATCACTTATCATTTCTTTATCCTTACTACATACCAATAATGTTTGCAGAACATCGTATGAGCCAGCGATGGAATATTGAGAGAGGTGATAAGAATTTTTCCTAAGAGTTTGAAGGTTTTCAGTACCTCTAGTCGGAGTTCCACAATTTCGCCGTTCGATAGGAAGAAGTTCGAAGGTCTTGAGTGTTATAATGAAAGTGGTGACGTGAATTTGATGATACGTGAAATTTATCATGAAATTCACACTCAAGGAGGGAATATTTGTGCAATAATTCCTTTCCAGTGGAAGCTTTTCAGCATAAAAATTGAATTTCGCAATTGATTGGTTTTGTTTCAAATATGCCATATATAACCAATGAAATGACTATCAGGTATCAAGTAGTTTCGAATTTATAATGTCGGAGGAAAACTCAAATGTTGCCAGTGAATGTGACCATGAAAATTTGTTGTTGATATGTTCTTACTTGGAAATCACCTAATTACAACAACTATAATCTTCGTAGTAAAAAAAAATATATTACCATGTATTCAAGCAGCTCTCATCGTTCAACCAAGCATTTATTCATTTCTTAATAACAATAAACATATTTTCGATTGATCACCTATTCTTAGGAGAATGGATGACAAATAAAATTCCCATCAAAAACATCAAAAATACATAATCAGGTGAAAGATACATAAAAACCTATGCCATCGCGTATCCTCCCTTTCTAACTGTTTGTATACCGAATAAATTATTCAAATATGCGTTATCGAATAAATACAATTTGATGTAAACAGAGAACTAGGTATTTACACTGTTGAATCATGACAAGAAATACTCTATCTCACACACGATTCACCGTGTTCTTTTATCAAAATATATAGCTTTCGGAAAGAAAATACTCCAACCACCTACAGTTGCCTATGGAAGAGACTGTAAGGAAATACATAGATTGGTGAATGATGATACCATTTTCCTTACATTGTCCGCATGGACCTTGAAAGTCAACAATGCAAAATTATCTTATTTGGGTGTAAGAACAGGGTATGCGATTAGACATCACAATCACATGGAATGTTGAATATTTGAAATTTGTCTGAATTTATTTTTTTCCAATCATTCATAATAGTACTGGGCAGATATCAGTGTTTGTACGAAATATTCTCCAAAAATGCATATGAATAATAGTGGAAAGGAAAATAGTGATGAAATACACAAACATTTTTCGTGAAATTACCAATTATCAATTTTCCAGTTCTACTGATTCCACATATCCTGCTCGAGGAAAATTCCTTTCTCCGACCCAAATGGGAATATTCTGAATGTCGGTGATATGAAATTTTCTGGATGATTATTTTGCTTAGATTGACAAGAATGTAATAAGTTCAGAGCATCTACTTGTTCTTCCCCCACTATACGTGGTATGTTGTATAAGGGAAGTATTGTAATCAGGGCAAAATTTTTTTCCGGATTCTCACGGATATGTCCGATTTGAGCATTTCTGACTATTCTTAATTTGTATATGGGGGTTTTGGGTTCGGAGATCACGAGACCCCGAGTGTGCCGGATTGTTACTGTTTGATGATGAGTTCATCTGAGCTTTTTTGTAGGTTTCTTGTTGATAATAAAACACTACTGCACTTTATAAAAGATGTATTATAGTGACATAACAAATATTGTAATGATTATAACAAAAATTGCTTGCAGTCATGGAGATTGCACTGATACTGTCATGCGAAGCGCAGAGCCGCCGCTATGCTAGAATTAAGCCTGCAAATATATTGGTTTACAGCCAAATCGAGCACAAATGAATAAACGCTACTGTTCATGCCGCCCCCTTTGAAAGTGTCCAGCTTTCAACCATATAAAGTCAATGAAAATTAAACAATTAATCAAAATAATTACAAAATGAAAACAATAATGAGTTCATAGGTTTCAGTATTAGCCCATACTTGTAGAGTCAATCGGTAACACGCAAACCTTCACAGAAGCTCTTTTAAAAATCCCCTTCGATGTTAAAACAGACACTACGCGCACCACACCGTCTTCACCTGGATGCACCTGGACAACTCGACCTAATTGCCATTTCAGTGGAGGTAAACGGTCCTCCTTGATTACTACCATTGATCCAGGTTTGAGCACATTGTTGGAGGTAGATGTCTTCCATCTGCTTCTTTGTTGAAGTTGAGACAAGTAGTCCTTGGACCATCTCGACCAGAAGTGCTGTACCATTTGCGTTAACAGGTGGTACCTTTTAGATTTGCTAGTTTTATATTGATTTAAATCTTCTTGAGGTAGGGCTGCCAATGACGATCCAATTAAAAAGTGTCCAGGAGTGAGTAAATTTGAACCATCGGGATCCTCGGATAGAGGGATAAGAGGACGGGAATTTAAACAAGACTCAACCTGTGTTATAACTGTGTTCAATTCGTCGTACGTTAAAGTATTGTTTCCGACCATCCTTTTAATATGATATTTAGCAGATTTGACTGCCGATTCCCATAAGCCGCCAAAGTGTGGAGAGTGGGCTGGTATAAAATGCCATGTTATGGACATATGCGTAAAATGCTCTGAAAATTTTGATTGGTTTGCTCGATTTTGAAGGAATGAATGAAGTTCTTGTAACTCATTGCGAGCACCCACAAAATTTGTTCCGTTGTCGGAATAAATGTTTTGACAAATGCTGCGCCTGGCCACAAATCTCTTGAAACAATTCATAAAGGCCTCTAGTCAAATCGCTGACCAGTTCCAAATGTACGGCTTTGGTGACAAAGCACACAAAAACGCATAAGTAACCCTTGATTATTTTATGTCCTCTCAATTTACCTACCTTGATATCGAAAGGACCTGCATAGTCAACTCCACAGTTTGTGGAAGGACGACTAGGAGTTATACGTGATTTTGGAAGATCACCCATTATATGTTTAAAACCTATAGGTTGGAATGGGAGAGGGGATAGACATCCGAATTTTTTCTCAAGGTTTGGAGGTTAGGCTTTGGAGGTTAGGCTCTGGAAAAGACCTCACTTCGCTAAGAGTTTCACAACTCTGCCGTTCTATAGAAGAATGAAGTCTGGTAGGAAGAAGTTTGACAGGTCTCGAGCTTGACAATGGAGGAGTGCCTAGTTTTAGCTTGTCTAGTCTGCCTATCTGGCATCTCCCGTAGATGAAGAACACAAGAGATTTCTGTTGAACATCGACCATGAATATATCTATAGAAAAGGGAGAGAGAGCTCACCTTCCTACGATGTTCTAGAGAGATCAATCCAGATGAAATGCTCTCTTCTGGATAGAATTCAAGCGCTTCAGGGTATGTTCGAAAGCCTAACTCCAAACATATGAACAGTACTTCAGGACAGGTCGAATTCATGCTTTGTAGATTATGATGAACTGCTGGGATGTGAAGTATCTTTTGGCACGGAATAGAATACCAAGTTTTTGTTATGCGGTTTTTGCAATGGACCTCACATGATCATCATAAGAGAGGGTGTTATTGGTGGTGATCCCAACTTCATAAGAATAGTTGTACCTAACATCATAATATCAGGGATTGTGGGATCCGCTTTTTGGAGAAAAACGTTTTTCCCTTTTTTTCTGTTCGCTATTATTATAATGCTCTGTTAGCGAGCAATGGCATTTAATATGAATGTAGATCTGTACTAAAAGAATAATATATGAATCATGGAATTCAATGGAAAAACCTGATATTACTATTATAAGCACATATCGAGGTGAAAGGGATTGAATATTACAACAAGAAAACATAAAACTAAACAAACTATTGGTAATGGAAATACAATGGACTCAAATAATACAATTGAAATTTATCGGAGATAAGTTAGAATTATGTTCAAACCAAGATAGTTAAATAACGGTACGTTAAACCGAAAAGAGTTCTTCGATGTTCAGGCTATTCGAAGATTTCGTATATTCTCTAGAGTTTATTGGAGAAAATTCAAGTGATTACACTCAGAAACTTCGGACGATTCCTCTTGAAATTCTATATGGTATTCCATTAGTGCCAACTATGCGGGCTAACTTATAAATGTCTCGTTACCAACTCCTCTCCAGTTTTATTGATCACATTCTGCAACTTCTGTCAGGAAAAAGTACTGTCCACGATGTTAATCTGCATAACGATCTAACATCTTGCGGTAAGATTATCATTAATTTTTGTTTTTTGTTCACCTCATATCATGATTTTTTATATTAGCTTATGGTTTTTAAAACAAAGAATAATTCGTACTTCATGAGCTAGAGTTTCGTAATAAAAGCGCAAGAGTTGTGCCACACATCTTCTTGGCATGCTTGGAATTGAGTTGTGAATAAAATGATGTACTTCTTGTACTTTTGGTAGACGATGCCCCTGAAATTTTATTGGGCAGTTTGTCCGATCAATATTTTCGTAGGACTTGTACTTGTAATAATTCATGATTGAGGAATAGGGTCTGAGCAGAGGCGGACAGCCCCTCCTGAACGATTCCCGGTGACCGACACCAAAAATTCCGGCACTTCGATATTTTCATGATGATATATTCAATGTTGTTATAAAACAAAATTATTCTAGGTATGCCAAAATTGTTGTAATACCTATCAGTATCAGAAAAGATAAAAATAGGTTCATTCAAATTCGTACCTCCTCTTCGGATGATGGATTGCTCAAACTAATTATTGATAAAGGTCAAGTTGTGTAAGGAACTTATTAAGTTTGGCAAGCAGTTGGGCTAATTTGGAGAAGGCCATCACAGTGGAATATTAAGAACAATAATATGAAGTAAAAATGACGAAATGACAATATAATATGGGGTGTTCCAAAATATACCCAGTCATGGAATATGGTTTCAATCTCAAAAGTAAAGTTTTATATCAAAGTAGAAAGATAAAGAATTTTGTTATGGAACGTTATTCGCCTCAAGAACGGACAGACATAGTTAAATTATATTCCCTAAACTTTTCTGCTATAATTTTAACTCAATGCGCTTTCATGAGAGCGAATCCCGGACAAAGAGCTCCACATGGAGGAACAGCTCATCGTTTAGTCAACGCATTTTTACAGAATGGCACGGTAAGTGGTTTAAAGCATACTAAAAGACCTCGTACTGGTCGTTCAAAGGAAAATATTTAGTTCGTTCGGGCTGACATTCAGGCAGAACCAACAACTTCCACAAGAAGACGTGCAATTTGGGTTGTCTGAGCGGACTATGAGAAAAATTTTGCACTTGCGGATGTATCTATAAAAATTTCAAACTATGTATAAGCTACGTCCAATTGATATTCAAAGACGTTTGCAATATGCACAAATCGTTACGAAGCAAAATTTGATAATGAGCTAACATTTGCCTTCCTGGTAGTATTAACAAACAAAATTATCGTTTTCGGGGAACAGAAAATCCTCGTAATCAAGAGAACGTGCGGTTTTATCAAAAAGTTGTTGTTTGGTGCGTAATATGCTACGAATAAATCATTGAACCCTTCTTTTTTGAATATGTCAGGAGCAATGCAGTTATTGTTAATGGAGAAAGGTATCGAACAACGATCCGTAAATTTCTGCAACTACAGTTGGAAGAACTAGATATGGGAAACTTCTGGTTCCAGCAGAACGGCGCTACATGCCACACAGCGCGTGAAATGGTCATGTGGTAGAAGTTGCACCAACATTTGTACCCCACCCAAAAACTGACCCGCAGATAAATTATTACAAATAAATTACATTTGATTACAGTAAAAAAAACATTTATTACACCTCCCGGGCCCAAAATTCTAGCCTGTGGTCCAGGTTCCACCTGAAGCTACACCACATCGGTCCAACAAGCATTAAATCCGCAGAGAAATTATAAAAAATAAATTACATTTGATTACAGTAAAAAAAACATTTATTACACCTCCCGGGCCCAAAATACTAGCCTGTGGGCCAGGTTCCACCTGAAGCTACACCACATCGGTCCAACAAGCATTAAATCCGCAGAGAAATGATTACAAAAAAATTACATTTGATTACAGTAAAAAAACATTTATTACACATCCCGGGCCCAAAATACTAGCCTATGGGCCAGGTTCCACCTGAAACTACACCACATCGGTCCAAAAACCATTAAATCCGCAGAGAAATTATTACAAATGAATTACATTTGATTACAATAAAAAAAACATTTATCACACCTCCCGTGCCCAAAATACTAGCCTGTAGGCTAGGTTCCGCCTGAAGCTACACCACATCCGTCCAACAAGCATTGAATCCGCAAAGAAATTATTACAAATAAATTACGTTTGATTACAGTAAAAAAACTTTTATTACACCTCCCGGGCCCAAAGTGCTAGCCTGTGGGCCAGGTTCCACTTGAAGCTACACCATATGGGTCACACAAACCATTAAATCAACAGAGAAATTATTACAAATGAATTACATTCGATTACAGTGAAAAAAACATTTATTACACATCTCGGGCCCAAAGTACTAGCCTGTGGGCCAGGTTCCACCTGAAGCTAAACCATATCGGTCCAACAAGCATTAAATCCGCAGAGAAATCATTACAAATAAATTCAATTTGATTACAATAAAAAAAACATTTATTACACCTTCCGGGCCCAAAATACTAGCCTGTGGGCCAGGTTCCACCTGAAGCTACACCGCTCAAATATATATATGAATATTAGAGCTGGAATAAATTTGTAATGAACTCCTCCGTCTATTCGCGGTGGATTCAAAGCTTTTTAAACGGACCTGTATTATATATATCCTTATTATATACATATTTTCTTTGTTATAAACACGGAGTATGTTTCATTGGAGATTACAGCGGCAAATTATGCCGCGGCAGGAAGGGATGTGTATGAAGGTAGAGGGGAGTACTGACACGCAAATGATGTGGAATATCAACCACAAGGTGATTTTGATTGATATTTATTTTATCAACCTGATGCTCGACATTCACAGAAATCTTTTATGCTTATACTCAAAAAGAGCAAAACGATTGCGACCAAAGTGGAAAATGCTTAGTAGATAGCTTGTTATTCATTATCTCTTTTATATTCGAACTGACTTCGTCTGTACTTCTGTCTGACCATACTCGAATGTTTTGCACTTCCGCGCCCCTGCTCTGTGGCTCGAGGACCGTAACCCACGCAATACTTTCAATAGCGTCCCCCACTCTTATCAAGGTCGGTACGCCAATGAGCTCCGGATCAAAATGATGCAAATATGTCTAACCTTTCTAATGATGTTAACAAAGATATACCTTAATGTGAAAATTTCCGTGATAGATAGATCTATCACTCAGGACTCTATACCTTACAAGCGCAACCTTTCCATGGCCTGGATTGACTACCGCAAGGCATTTGATTCAACATCACATGAGCTATTATTATACTTGCTCCAATGCCTTGCGGTACCTACCCCACTAGTGAGATGCATAGAACATCTGTTGCCACTCTGGAAGACCCGTTTTGCCATCACATCAGGCACACGACGAGTCTTGACATAGTTGGTAACATTCAAGAGGGGAGTTTTCCAAGGAGACTCCTTGAGTCCCCTCTTGTTCAATATCTCACTGCTGCCACTCTCCATTGCTTTAAGACGGACTCATGGATATTACTCTGGACCACCGAACGACCGGAGGCATCAGATCACCCATTTATTTTACGTGGATGATTTGAAACTTTATGCCTCTGGGGAGAAGAACCTCCATCAATCTCTCAATGTGGTTCAGGAATATACACGAGCCGTAGGCATGGAGTTGGGATTGGACAAATGCGCAGTGTTTCATTTGAGGAGAGGACGATCTCCGGAAGTGTACGAGAATATGCAGCTTGCCGACGGAAGCATCTTTAAATACCTCGATGCTGGAGAGACCTATCGATACCTGGGAATTGAACAGCGTCCTAATTATGACGCTTCCCAGGTAAAGGTGGCTCTCCGCAGCAAATACAGAAACCTTGTTCGGAAGATTTGGTCTTCCGAACTTTCGAGTGGGAACAAGGTGTCTGCAACAAATATGCTTGCCGTTCCAGTCCTGCTCCACTCTTTTGGAGTGGTGAAATGGACGGTCGATGAGCTGCATAGACTCGATAAAGACACCCGGAAAATGATGCATATCCATCACAGTTTGCATCCTAGATCGTCCGTTTCCCGTATTTATCTCCCACGTCATCGGGGAGGTAGGGGACTCCTCAGTCTGGAGGGTCTGCATCGAAGTGTGGTTCTGAGTATAGCTTGTAAAGTTCTTAGGAGCTCGGACCCCCTCCTGTGCCTTGTTAAAAGTCACGAATTGGCCGGAGTGGGGGCATTTATCGTTAGGGCAGCACAAAAAGCTGCGGAAGAACTTGGTCTCGAATTTCAGATCAGTCGAGAAGGCCGACTAGAGGGCAACCTCGAGCTCCTACCTTCTCGCCTGAAAGCCCAGATAAATGCCGCGGAGCAAGATCTTACGCTCAGGCGGCATGTTGACAAGCCGATACACGGTGTTTTCTATCGAAACATCGAAACGCTCGGCTTGTCAACTAGGCTGACCTTCGGCTACCTAAGGTCAGCCGGGCTTACATCCGAGACTGAGGGATTTACCGCAGCTTGCCAAGATGGCGTAATTAACACCTTGGTCTATCGCCGCAATGTGATGGGTGTGGAGGTCCCTGATGTCAGCTGCAGGGCCTGTCGAAAGGTGCCTGAGACGCTTTTCCACCTTCTGTCAGCATGTCCGGCAAAAGCGGCCTCGGCGTACACCCATCGCCATAATGCGGCCCTACGGGTGCTGTATTACCATCTAAGGCACTCGTACGGAATAGACCAAGAGCCGGTGCTGCCTTACATGCCAGGAGATATTGAGTCCGTTGTCGGAAACGAAAAATGCCAGATCTTCTGGAATTATCCGTTTCCGACCGTCAGGTCCATACAAGCAAATAGGCCTGACGTTGTCCTCCTCGATAAGCTAATCAAGACTATATATGTCATCGAATTCTCCGCTCCGGCAGAGAAGAACATAGTCTTGAAAGAGGAGGAAAAATGGACAAAATATCAAGATCTCCTGTTCGAGCTCCGCACGCTATACCCAGGCCACAAGGTCGTATTAGTGGTTCTGATCATCGGTGTTTTGGGCGGAATTCGGTCTTCGCTGCGTTCAAACTTGAAGATCATTCCGGCCTGTAGGAACTCGGCGCAGATCTTGATAGACCGGATGCAAAAGGCAGTCATTCTGGGTTCAATTAGAATACTTAGGGCACACGATTTAGGAACCTGAAGCTACTTACCGACCGGTGGGGAGGAGTAGCTTCGGTTAACCGCCTTTTAGGTTTTTCTGGCGCGACTGCTGCAATGTCGTCGGAGCTCGCAGCAGCCCCGACCAGGTTTGAATGTAAAAAAAAGTGTATATATATATATATATATATATATATATATATATATATATATATATATATATATATATATATATATATATATGTAAAGCGTAAACTTCGGCTACACGATGTGGTACTTACCGTAAAGTTCGACATATAACGTGAACTTCGACTACACAACATAGTACCGCGTGACTTCAAAATTTACGTTTAAGATAAAAATTGTATATCTCAAACGTTGATTTCGACTACAAAAACTTAGGTATTTGGCGTCAAGTTTGGCTACTTGATTCATTATATGCTAGACGGAAAATTCTCAAGATAATTATTGAATATTTTTAAAGTATTTCGGACATAAGGATAAGTAAATGAAAGTAAAATACTGTTCAACTTGATATTTTCAAATAAATAATACGCAGTATCTTGACCATAATTTTGTATCATGTTACTTGTTATATACAATCTAGAGGTACTTTGAAAACAATTTCCACAATAATTTACTGAAAAGCACAAAAAGCAAATGAGCAACACCTTCATACTCAATTTGGTTGTGTATTTTCCATATGTATTATTCCATAAATGAAAAATTATCAATGTCGCACGGCTAAAAGCTCCTTGGCAAGTTGGTCATGCAATTTTTGGAGGCAATTTGGAATTGCTCTCAACTTTTCGTTCATTCCGAAAACCAACTCCCTCGTGAATATCCTGAGATCCATTACATTGATTGAGAGAAATGCTTATAATGAAATAATAATGACACCTGAAATTAAATTTTGTTTATATTTCAATCTGAAGCTTTGCAATCAGGTCAACCTATACATTTTGCAAGATCTTTTCCAACAATAAACCTCAAATTTCTATAACATTACAATAATTGAGGAAAATGTTAATAATAAGAAAATAAAGATACTCGAAATTAAATTTTGTTTATATTTCAATCTCAATCTTTGCAATCAGGCTAGCCTATAAATTTTGCAACATCTTTTCCAACAATAGATATCGAATTTTTATAACATTATAATAATTGAGGGGAATGCTTATAATGAAAAAATGATGAGACCAGAAATAAAATTTTATTTATTTTTCAATCTCAAGCTTTGTTATCAGGTTAATCTATAAGTTTTGCAACATCTTTCCCAACGATAAGCTCCAAATTTCGATAATACTGCATTAATCGAGGGAAAACTTATAATGAAAAAAAAAAAACATCCGAAATAAAATTTTGTATATATTTCTACAACATTACATCAATTGAGGGAGATGCTTATAATGAAAAAATAGTGACACCCCAAATAAAATTTTGTTTATATTTCAATCTCAAGCTTTGCAAGCAAGTCAACCTATAGATTTTGCAACATCTTTTCCAACAATAAACTCCAAATTTCTATAACATTACATTAATTGAGGGAAATGCTCATACTGAGAAAATAATGACAGCCGAAACAAAATTTTGTTTATATTTCAATCTCAAGCTTTGCAATCAGGTTAACCTATGAATTTTGCAACATCTTTCCAAACGATACATTCCATATTTCTATAAATAAGATGTGCTCTAACACAATATTTAAATAAATGTCGCGGTTAATAATATGCACCTGACATACACGAAATACAATATCTTTTATATGATGCGACTTTGGCATGAAGTTGTATAGACAGGAATAGGACCACTTATCTCGTAAGCTGCATAGATTGAAAAAGGATTACCCCTTTGTAAGCTTCTGTATTGAGGTAATAAATTTGTTTTCAAATCAAATAGAACACTGTATTTATGTTTACATTTCTTCAATTATCCTCAAAATTTATTGTGTGTAATTAGTTTTATAAGATCAGTCTATTTTAGTCATATGCAACAAAAGAATCATTTTGATTTCTAGATTCCTTCCTAATTTTTCTCACAAAATTCAAAAGTAGCATATTCAGTTAGTTCCACATAAAAACATCTCTATGTTCTGCATTGTGTTTCACAAATTTGTTCGATTAGATCAAAGTTTTCAGGGATGTGTTCGATTGCGATCCACTGAAACAGTTGTGTATTCAATGTAGCCTTTATATTAATCTTTTCCCAAATCATTAAAATTTGTACATTTTATATAGCCGACTTCTTCTTTGTCAATAAATAAAATTACATTTTTCTTAGTTTCTTTATTAAAAAAGGTTCATTATCTTGATATAAGAAAAACACCCGATACATTGTTCAATATCACTAATTTCTTGCAACAAATCGATTTCGCACTTCCGACAAATAAACTGGTCAATGATAGATAAGTTTGAATTAAACAAATAATAATATAGTACCAAGAAAACTTTAGAATAATTTTGGAACATCAACAGATCAAATATTTGATTAAGATGACTGAATGGAAACTAAATCATCAATGGTTCCCAAATCGGTGTTGAATCGTTGCCTAATTTGTGAATGAATTGTATATCTTGATACTAACAGCAATTACATTTTTAGTTCCATTGTTTCAGTCATTTTTATTTTTCATGTAGTCTAAGTGACCATATTCGTAAACTTCTTCCAAATTATTTGCAAATGATTGAAAATTTAACTGAATAATTCAAAATTAAGGTGAAATTTCTTTATTGTTGTACCTGTCTTCGGAAGTTCTTTTGAAGATATACATGGTTCTGAAAAATTAATAGAAATTGGTGACATATTATGAATAAGTATCGTGAACGATGAACATTAAATATTCATTTGATTTTGTATTGTGGTTTAGAATTGGATCAATTTCATTTGCGAGTCTTATGTTCGAAACGCAGTATTCAATTTCCATCCATCTTTCCAAAATTGTGAAAGACAGGTGAAAGTATGTTCGAATTCATCGTTTCAAAGAGTATTCTCAATATGAGAATAATTAAATTAGACTCGAAATCTAACCAAATTAAAAATATATAGATGTTCCAATTGAAAATCTCGATTTCCAGATATTTTAACAGCCCTGATTCATCAACTTTTTGATAACGCATTGTAAAATTCAGAATACGTGTAGGCAAATGAGTTAGTATTCCACTTCCTACTATAACTTATTCATAATTTATATTCGTATTGCCAAATAGTCGCAGACACAGTTGAGGGTACAAACTACCTGGAGATTTAATTCCTCGGGTCAGTTTATTACTACCCCTATAAGTTAGAGAAATGCGTTGAAGAAAATATTGAATTGAGGCTATTGCACTATTACTAGTAACTCCTGGATCGTCGAAAACATCACAAATTAATGTTATCTTATTTTATGATTTCGGATAGCAAAGAAAATAACCTCTATTTCATACAGATTGATTGATTGAGAAAGTTCATTATTTATATGATATCCAAAATCTGATTCAGTTTTAGCGCAGCAATAAATTCCGCTCCTACCCTATTATTGTTCTTATTCTCATATCAATTTTCATCACAAAGAAGCACAATAATGAACTTTTGACAAAGAAAATAGTAGTCTATGAAAAACAATAAAATATCCTTGGTTCATTTGTAATAAAATAAATCACATTTCATGTTTTCTCAATCATAATCACAAGTTTCAATTGATTTTTTTTTCTTTTTCTTATGTTTCTTTCAAAGCATAGATGTTATTCTGTTCTCTACTCCTTTTGTGTGAACAACGTATACGAAAATATTGATTACCATATTGAATAATTGATTGTTGTAGCCGTTAGCTTATGGTAATTCATCATATTGATAACGGGAATAAACAAACGCTGTATACAATGTATATTCTATCAGTGTATACAATATCTGTACTATCAGAAGGTAAATGCTATACTATAATGTTACTAATTTACGACATTATTCGAAGAACTAATTTACATAGTCTGGAAATACCTAGGTCTATTGAATGAGATTAGTAATAACCTTAAATAGGCTGGAATGGATAAGGTTCACTTGGTTTTATACAGAGATGTAAGATTCTCATTCATTAATATCCGACAAAATGATGCTTATTTCCTAAAAGATGATTACCAAAGGCGGTATCTTTTTTTTTTGCGAATTAAAGGATCTCAAATGTTCTCTATACCTAATATGTATTGAGAGAGTCTACCCTGTCAAAATCTGAGCATGTTCCTGATTGTTTTAGTTTGAATATTTGAGTTTTCGAACTCTGTTTTAAAGGCAATTTTTATATCATGTTTAGAGATAATGTTAGATATTTTATTTGAAATTGGTCCTAAATAAAATAATAGGCGCAAATTTTTGTTTATTATTATCCTCAAACTCTGTTTTAAAGGCAATTTTTAGATCATGTTTAGAGATAATGTTAGCTATTTTATTTGGAATTGGTCCTAAATAAAGTAATAGATGCAAATTTTTGTTTATTATTATCCTCAAACATGTGGTGAATCCTATGGACGGCATTTTTTTCCTGCTCAGTGATAACTTACTGTGTTAACATTTTAAATGACAGTCTAACTGTCGAAACTGCAGTCACTTTCCGTACTAAAATTAGTGGAGTTATACATAGAAGAAACAGTGTGTGCTCATTTTCTTCACCAAGATTATTGTTTTGAATTGATTTCTTTCAAAACGAGATTGACTTTCTGTTCAGTAGTACTCTATTCTCAGTGCTTTATTAACAATTTTCATTTGCGATATCAATGATCCCGCGAACCATTGTGGGAATGGTTAATTCGAAAGTTGTTAATAAAGTACTGAGAATAGAGTATTTTCATAAGATTTTTCATAAATTTAAAGGTAATCTTGAATTATTGTCATTTGATCATAGCCAACCTTAGGATTTCGTCGTATGTGAAAAATAAACCAAAAAGAAACGCAGAATAACTTTTATATAATATGAAGTTATAAAATTATAGATGCTACTAATTACTCAAGAGATTGTGACTATTAGTTACCTTGAAAATTATTAGTTTCCTAGTCCTACTCATCTAGTTTAAAATCAAAACATATAATCGCCAATCAACTGAACAAAATAACGATTTAGGTTTGATTTTTGTTAGTTTAATACATTAAATCTCTAACTATGTCAGTTGTTATAGCCAACATAGATTATTATTCAGGGTTCAATTTCATTGTATTTATAAGCTTCCGATTTCAACTACAACACTTCATCCTGAAACATTCTAAATTATCTTCATTATCTATTCATGAATTACTACAAAATTTGTGACTAATATTGTTATCAGAAAATTTACTTACTAAAATTCTAATCCGTATCTAGTTGATTAGATATTAGCTTCTCTGATATTATAGATAGAAAAAAACAGCAATTTCCATTTTTTCAAATACACAGCTACTTTGGAATATCGAAGGAATATATAGGATTGATTGACATGGGACATTACAAAGATTGAGAGTTCAAAGAATAGATGAAAGTTCTGATAACTTGTATACATGGAAGCATAATCATTTTTGCGTAATATGAATTCTGCATTCTTAATCTGTTAAGATACAAACCATAGAGTTTCAAATCTTATCATGGGTTATCTTGAATATATCTAATAGTGATTGAATTAAAGTTTCAGAAAAAATAGGATGAGTTTCATTTATTTTCATGGTTTATCAATAATAGAACATAGCTACATAGATGAATAAAAATTTACGCCACCTGAGTATTGATTTTTTGATATAAATGTGACTTCTTCTATATTTATTGGTATAATTTGAAGAATTTAAAGTTTAAAATAAATGAATAAATTATATTAGTGAATAAAATTCTATTTAATTTAGATGAAATGTTATAGGTATATTTTGATAATTCTTTATTTAAGTTTTTTATAAGGAATTTTACCAATAAAATTATTGATTTTTCATGGTTTCTGAGTATAACAAATTTATTCATAGTTATAATTAAGAATTAAATTTTAAAACAATTTGTATCACTATCAATTAAAATAAGTTGAAAATCTCCAATAATTCAAAAATTATAGAATACTAAATTCTGATTGGTCGAGACGAATTTCTAGTGTCAGTCTGGTAACAATGAGTACTTGTGTCAGTTTAACAACAATTAACTTGGCATTCTTGATATGAAAAGTAGACACCTCATTGGTTAATTTTGAAAATGCTTGGCGTCGGTTTTGGAGGCCTATAAAAGGGTCTGAAAGTAAAGCCAAGTTCAGTTTGCATTAATATCCAAGTAGAGACTGTTCTTTTCTGGCAACTCACCAAAATCTTCTAACCTTAGTTTATAAAAATAAACATCAGTGAACGTAAGTGTTCCAAACTTCGATAAGTTCCAAATAACCGAAGTTAATAAAAATTATTAAAAGTCAACGAGTGTTCCAAGTATCTAAACCAAGTAAAAGGTTGTAATAACCTCCAATTTATAAGAAGTATCCAACGATTGCCATTCTTCAATATAATTTCAATAAAGCATCGAAAAGTTTTATGTCTCATCTAAAAGAATAAAACAAAGTATTATCAACAGTTCCTAATTCTCAAGAAGAAGTAACCAAAATTAGTAACCTGTGATTATCGTGAAATAGCATAGTATTGTGTAAAAAGTGAATCAATGAAATTATAAAAGAAGTAAATTCAAAATTGCCAACATTGTTAAACACACTTTTGGATATTATCTAAACGTAAGTTTGTTTATAATTTCTACATCATATTATCCGTATTATCTGTAAAGTAAAAGGAAGATTGTTGATTATAACAGTATAAACAAATATTAGTTGTAAAAGTGATTTTAAGGTTATGTCATAGATTTTGTAAACATAAAATTGAATTACCCGAGATAATAAGAGTCATAGAAATTGAATATTGTGAAATCAAAGAGCATTGTGTTTAATTCCATATAGAATTATTCTATAGATAAACTTCAAAACTTCATAAACATTAATTCAAAGTTCAAATATAATCAAATCAAAAAGATAAAAAGCTAGCCGGTAGAATCAAAATATAATTATTAATAACAAATAAAACAAAATAAACTCATAAGAATTTAGTTAATAATTGTCACCACAACGTGGGGCAAAATAAAATCATAAGAAATTTAATTAACAATTGTCGCTCAAACGTGAGGCCATTTGAAAAACGGAATAGAACCGCGTATCAAAATAATTTAAAGAACTAGATTAATTAATAAGAAAGTAAAAATGGAAGGAGATAGACAGAGTACTCTAGAATTGATAGGATTTGATCAAGAGGGTGGAATGATTAGTGCAGAAAGACCACCAATAATAGTCAATCACAAATAATGAGATTGCTTGAAAGTTTAAATTTAAAAGCTAATGAAACAAATAAAAAAATTGAACAATGTAAGAATGAAACAAATGCTAAAATTGAACAAGGTATGAGTGATATAAGAGATGAAATTAAGAGAGAGAATGATAAATTTGATAAAAGAACTGAGGAAATTATGAGAATAGTTGAAACTGAAAAAAAGGAAATAAGACAACATGTTGAAGAAAGTATAGATAATAAATTAGAAGAATATAATAGTTTTGTGAATAGAAAGTTTAATAATGTAGAGAAAGAAATAGATATTATGGAAAATAGAATGAATGATATGGGGAAGAATATTGAAGAGAATGTGAATGTGAATGTACAAAGTATGATAGAAAATCAGGAAAAAATGATAAATGAACAAGATGAAAGAATAAAAAGAATTGAGAATAGATCCGAAGAGAGAATGAATATAGAATACAGAAATGTAGGTCATGGGAATACAATAAAGTTTAATGGAAACATAAAATTATTACATCCATGCATTTTTGTTAAAGATTTAAAAAATGAAATACAGTATGAAAGGAATGTAGAGAGAATAAAAAAATTAATAAGAGAACGATTGGTTGATGAACCATTGTTGTGGTTCAATTGCAAAGAAAGGGAATTAAATAGTTTAGATGAGTTTATAGATGAATCTTTAAAAAATTTTTGGGGTGAAAATGAGCAGTCGAAATGTCGAGAAAGGTTATATTTTAGGAAGTATATAGAAGGAACTAGAAAAAGCATGAGTGCTTATGCACTCAGCCTATATAATGAAGCGCAATATTTAGAACCTAAAATGAGAGAGGAAGAGATAGTTTTATACATTTCAAGACAGGATCGAAGTCAAATATCTGAGGCAATAGCCATTGCAAATATTAAAAACATGAATCAACTACTATCATACTTAAACCGGATTGATAATAAGAATAACATAGGAACTAGGCAACAAAATGGATATAATGATAACAGGAACAATTATAGGGGAAATCAAAATTATAATGAAAGATTCCAAAGTAATAATAATTATCAAAACAATTTTAGAAATAGGGATAGTAGAAACCAAAATTATTATAATAGGGAAAATAGATATAATGGAAATAATGCTAATCAAAATAGAAATAGGGATTATAGAAGTCAAAATAATAATAATAATAGAAATAATAGTAGAAATGAAAATAATCAAAGGGAAGTAAACTGTAGTAGGATTGAAAGTAATATGGAAAGGGAAGACTCTTCAAGTCAAAATAATCAACAAAATCAGGATTTTTAAGAAAGCACGAATACCACGTTAATGTATTATATGAACATCAGAGGGAATACATTGACCACGAACAGCAAAGGGAAGAAAATGAAAGTATAGGTTTAATTAAATTAAAAGGTTTTTTTAAAAGGGAAAGAAGTAGAAATTATGTGTGATACAGGATCAGAACCATCATTAATAAGAGAAGAACTATTGTCTGAAGTAAAATTAACAAATCAATTGAAAATACCAAAAGTAGAATTAGTAAATATTAGTGGAAAGAAAATTACTGAAGTATCGCAAATGATTACTTAGCATGTTATAATAGGGAAGTCTAGTCTAGAGATGCAATTATTTGTAGTGCCGAATATGAAATTGGATATTGTTATGGGAACTGATGAATTAGAAAAGCATGGAATTATTATAGATTACGAGGAAAAGGAAATAAAGTTGTTAGATGAAATTATAAAGGTAGGGAAAGGGGAAAATGAAAATATTGACAGACCAAATGAAGGTTGCAATATAATAAATGCGGTCGAAAGAAAAGACTCAAGCAGAAATTTAAATGAAATAATCTCGCAGATGAAAGTATCCGAGAAGTATAGGGGAATAATATCAGAAATAATTTCACAACATAAAGGTTTAATAATAGATGAAACTCGTATAGCTAGTAATTATATTCATAAATTCCAAGTCAAAGAAATTGAAAATTTTAAATCCAAGAACTATCCAATCCCATACAAGTACATAGAAGATGTTAGGAAAAAAATCGGTTAAATGCTAGAACAAGACATAATAGAAAGAAGTAAAACAAAATATATAAACCCTATTGTTATAGCAAAAAAGTCAAATGGTGATATTAGGTTATGTTTAGATGCTCGAACATTGAATAGATTGTCAGTACCACAATATGAAGCTCCTAAAAATATAGAGTCAATTTTTGGTAGAATAGAAAAGGCACAAGTTTTTAGTAAAGTTGATTTAAGACATAGTTTCTGGTTGATTCCTTTACATAAAAGTTGTAGAGATTACACTGCTTTTATGATAGATGGAGAAGTGTATCGTTTTAAAGTTACGCCTTCTGGTATTCAAAGTGCATGCGGTGCGTTAGTTAGAAGTAAGAAATCAGATATTAAATAGATTTGAAATTTTTGTAGTTCATTATATCGATGACATATTAATATTTTCTAGAACAGTAGAAGAACATAAAGATCACATAAAATTAGTTTTGAACGAATTAGATATAGCAGGTTTAAAAATAAATATTGAGAAATGTGAATTCTATAAAACAGAAGTTAAATTTTTGGGTTATTGATTAACGAGGGAAGGTTTAGAAATGGATGAAGATAGATTAGATGTAATTAAAAATTTCAAAACACTCACCAATCTTAAAACTTTAAGGGGATTCTTAGGTCTAATAAATTATTTCAAAAGGCTCATTCCTGATTTAAGTCAGAAGGAGATTCCATTAGTAGAATTACTCGAGAAAGGGGTAAAATGGAAATGGGATAATGAAAGACACGAAGCTTTCCAAAATTTAAAAGATATTTTCATTAAAAAATTAAAAGTCTATCATGCACAATATGATAAACCTTTCATATTAAGAACAGATGCTTCTAAACAAAGATTCAGTGGTGTTTTATTACAAAAACAAAATAATGAAGAAGTGGCCATAAGTTTTGTGTCAAGAATGACAAAAGTTCATGAAAAAAATTACAGTGTTACTGAATTAGAATTAGCAAGTATAGTTTTTTGTGTAAAGAAATTAAGATTTTATTTGTTAGGGAATAAAGTAAGGGTAGAAACTGATCATAGTGCATTAACAAGTATATTTAAAAACAAGTTTGTAAACAGTAGGATTCAAAGATGGATTTTGTTATTGCAGGAATATGATTTTGAAATAAAACATATTCCAGGAAAATTAAATATAATAGCTGATACTTCAACAAGAGAAGAGGGAAATCTAAAAATTGATAAAAGGAAATATAAAGTAGGAGCAAATATTTTATTAGAAGTAAGGGGTTTATTTTCATTAGAGAGCATTAAAAACAATCAAAGTACTTTATCAGAGAAGGATAAAAAGAAATGTAAAATCAAAGAGGGAGTTTATTTACAAGATATAGGCAGGAAAGAATTATACAGAATGAATCAAGACCTAACTTTAAAAATTTTAAATCATTTACATAGTGAATTCAATCACATAGGAGCAAGGAAAATGTGGCTCATATTCAGAGAAAATTATATAGGTAAAGGAGATTACCAAATTGCAAAAGAAATCACAAAGAAATGTAACATATGTCAAAGAGCAAAGCCTAAAAATATAATTAATCACAATTTAGCAAAGAGTATTATAGTAAAGCAATGTTTAGAAATAGTAGCAATTGATTTTTTAAGTGAGTTAATAGTAACAGAAAAAGGAAATAGACATATTTTGGTTGTAGTAGATTTATTTTCTAAATATATAAAATTATATGCTTGCAAAACGACAAAAAGTAGAGAAGTAATGCATAAGTTAGAAAACTATTTTGAAGAAATAGGTAGGCCAAGAAAGTTAATTACAGATAACGCAACATATTTCAAAAACATACGTTTCAAGTATTTTTGCAAAAGGAATTTAATTTTTCATCAATTAACAAGCATCAGACATCCTCAATCCAATCCATCAGAGCGATATATACAGGAAGTCATAAAATATCTGAGGATATCTTGTGAGGGTAAACATCGTCAATGGGATGAATCAATATCCAGAGTAGAAAAATGTTTAAATCATTGTCCAAATACTACAACAGAGAAAACACCTGTATTAATAATGAAAGGCGAAGAACCAGATAGAAAATGGTTAGATGAAAATTCAGTAGAACGAAATGAAATTTTGAAAGATATCAGTAATAGGTTAGAAAGAAATGCAAGAAAGTATATGAATAGGGAAGTGAGAAAAAGAGGAAGGTTAATTAAATTTGAAATAGGTGAATTAGTAATAGTAAGAGCAATGAGAGTAACTAATAATAAAAAGAATATATGTGGAAAATTATGTTTTGCTTTTGAAGGTCCATATGTAGTCATGAATGAAAATGCTGAAAATAGTTATGAATTAATGAATCCTGAAAATGGAAAGATAAGGGGAATATTTAATATTGATCAAATATACAAGTATAATTATTAATAAATTTAGTTCATGAAAATAAAATCAAAAGATAAATAAATTTTAAATATTAATGTGATTAATATGTTAAAATTGATTTAGGGAAATTTTTTATGATTTCATTTCATAAACAATAAAAATTTAAAAATAATAACTTACCGAACTTTGAAAATCAGAAAAGATCAAATAAAAGATATTTATATGGAATTAAAAACAATAGTAAAAGCTAAATAATAGTTAGGATATTAAAATTAACAATGTAAAACATAATAAACAACAATGTAATAGAATAAGAAGTGATAAACAAGAACTTCAGTGAAAGTGAAGAAACGTACTGTGTAACGAAGGCAGAAATCATAATTAAAGTGATTACAAAACTATCATGAGATAGTACAAAACATTGAATAATGTTATAGATATAAGTTAGGATTAGTAAATTCGAGTTATGTAATGTTAAAAGAATGTTATTGATATAATATAGTATGTATTAGATTTAAGAATAAGTAACTGTCAAGAAAACCATAAATATGGGAATAATCATATTGATAATAACCCAATCATAGGTTATATTATACCAAAGTGTGGGGAAAAATGTAGGCAATATTAATTTAAAAAGAAGGAATCACTATCAATTAAAATAAGTTGAAAATCTCCAATAATTCAAAAATTATAGAATACTAAATTCTGATTGGTCGAGACGAATTTCTAGTGTCAGTCTGGTAACAATGAGTACTTGTGTCAGTTTAACAACAATTAACTTGGCATTCTTGATATGAAAAGTAAACACCTCATTGGTTAATTTTGAAAATGCCTGGCGTCGGTTTTGGAGGCCTATAAAGGGTCTGAAAGTAAAGCCAAGTTCAGTTTGCATTAATATCCAAGTGGAGACTGTTCTTCTCTGGCAACTCACCAAAATTTTCTAACCTAAGTTTATAAAAATAAACATCAGTGAACGTAAGTGTCCAAAATTCGATAAGTTCCAAATAACCGAAGTTAATAAAAATTATTAAAAGTCAACGAGTGTTCCAAGTATCTAAACCAAGTAAAAGGTTGTAATAACCTCCAATTTATAAGAAGTATCCAACGATTGCCATTCTTCAATATAATTTCAATAAAGCATCGAAAAGTTTTATGTCTTATCTAAAAGAATAAAACAAAGTATTATCAACAGTTCCTGATTCTCAAGAAGAAGTACCCAAAATCAGTTACCTGTGATTATCGTGAAATAGCATAGTATTGTGTAAAAAGTGAATCAACGGAATTATAAAAGAAGTAAATTGAAAATTGCCAACATTGTTAAACACACTTTTGGATATTATCTAAACGTAAGTTTGTTTATAATTTCTACATCATATTATCCGTATTATCTGCAGAGTAAAAGGAAGATTGTTGATTATAACAGTATAAACAAATATTAGTTGTAAAAGTGATTTTAAGGTTATGTCATAGATTTTGTAAACATAAAATTGAATTACCCGAGATAATAAGAGTCATAGAAATTAAATATTGTGAAATCAAAGAGCATTGTGTTTAATTCCATATAGAATTATTCTATAGATAAACTTCAGATAAACTTCAAAACTTCATAAACATTAATTCAAAGTTCAAATATAATCAAATTAAAAAGATAAAAAGCTAGCCGGTAGAATCAAAATATGATTATTAATAACAAATAAAACAAAATAAACTCATAAGAATTTAGTTAATAATTGTCACCACAACGTGGGGCAAAATAAAATCATAAGAAATTTTGTATATATATATATATATATATATATATATATATATATATATATATATATATATATATATATATATATATATATATATATATATATATATATATATATATATAATATATATACAGGTCCGTTTAAAAAGCATTGAATCCACCGCGATAGACATAGGAGTTTATTACAAATTTATTCCAGCTCTAATATTTATATATATATTTGAGCTGTAATAAATTTGTAATAAACTCCTCAGTCTATTTGCGGTGGATTTAATGGACCGATGTGGTGTAGCTTCGGGTGGAACCTAGCCCACAGACTAGTATTTTGGGCCCGAGAGGTGTAATAAATGTTTTTTTTATTGTAATCAAATGTAATTTATTTGTTATGATTTCTCTGCGGATTTAATGGTTTTTGGACCGATGTGGTGTAGTTTCAGGTGGAACCTGGCCTACAGGCTAGTATTTTGGGCCCGGGAGGTGTAATTAATATTTTTTTACTGTAATCAAATGTAATTTATTTGTAATAATTTCTCTGCGGATTTAATGCTTGTTGGACCGATATGATGTAGCTTCAGGTGGAACCTGGCCCACAGGCTAGTACTTTGGACCCGGGAGGTGTATTGAATGTTTTTTTCACTGTAATCAAATGTAATATATTTGTAATAATTTCTCTGCGGATTTAATGGTTTTTGGACCGATGTGGTGTAGTTTCCTGGCCCACAGGCTAGTACTTTGGACCCGGGAGATGTAATAAATGTTTTTTTACTGTAATCAAATGTAATTTATTTGTAATAATTTCTCTGCGGATTTAATGCTTGTTGGACCGATGTGGTGTAGCTTCAGGTGGAACCTGGACCACAGGCTAGTATTTTGGGCCCGGGAGGTTTAATAATTGTTTTTTTTCACTGTAATCAAATGTAATTTATTTGTAATGATTTCTCTGCCGGTCAGTTTTGGGGTGGGGTACAAATGTTGGTGCAACTTCTAACACATGAAATGGTCGCTCCTCTTAGATGCTCTAAAAAATAGAGATGTTGAGTGGCGGTCTCATTCCCCTGATTTGAAAGCACCAGATTTTTCCATGTGGCGGTTATTTCCTCTATGTAATTTCTCATGAGTAATTTTACATGTTTTAGTAAATAGTTTTCATTAAAAAAATATTTTTTTATGCTTAATTTTTCTCACTTAGAAAAACTTGGAGTATATTTTTCGGCACCCTATATATAGTATTGCCATTCATCATCAATACGATATATCTTTTATAAGCAAATTAACAACCAAGCAAAAAAAATTAATTAATTGAAAACCTACATCAAACTTACAGCCACATCAAATGACCCCTAGAAGTTCAAGTCATTCACTTATAATCCTATCTTCGCTAATGAACTATCAACTACATTCAAGAGAGTTGATTTTAAACCTACAATTAGATGCAAATCTGAATTAAAATACTTGTTCGGTAACACGTTCAGTAAAATTACAGATCTTGATAAATCAGGTATATAAAAATCCAGGGCAATGATTATGAAGAATATTATAGTGCCTTAACCAAGGATAAATGAAATTGATACTAAATATATATCAACCGCATAGATTTAACCTGCAGAAGTGTCTGGAATTCTCCTTTCAAGTTAAAATGACATCCTTGATGTGTTACAATTTATTATTGTTAATAAATACTCAGTCTATAAAGTTTGGTAAACAAATCAAGTTTTGTTAGACACGAAAAAAATCAAATCACATTGACAACCATAAATAGGTTCAACTGTAATATACAATATTCACAGTTTGTATTTCTAACATACTCTCCACCAAAAATAGACAACAAATTTGCTGAATTGAATGTGTAAGACCAAATTTAGACATATTTGGATTTTTTTCAGGTAGACTAGTTTCTTCTTCTTTATCAGATCTTGTATCACAATTTTGTACGTATACATCTTCCTCAAACATCAGGGTTTTTGATGGCTTTATATCAAGTGAAACCAACTCTTGTATAGTTCTTACGAGCTCACCATTTGTAGTAATCAATCTCACAACTCGTACAGCTCCATCTGATCCTGGAATAATTTCTTTACCTCTTGACACAGGCTAATCAAACCTCTTCCGTATATCATTACTTATTAATACAATATCATCAACCTTGTTTGTTCTGTATAGACTTTTATTTGACTTACGGTGGTTTCTCAGCTGACCAACATATTCAATACGAAACCTTTTTCGCAGTACATCTTTCATTTCTTGCAAATAATGAACTCTATTTATTAGAATTACACATGCAATTTGATCAAGGTATTGAGTTCCAATTTCTAAATTCTCCTTGACATAAGTTAGTGCCTCACGTTGATGGTTGCTTCGGTAACACATAATACAGTGTGGAGTTCTACTTCATTGAAAACAGCCTTTTTAAGCTTCCTTTTGAGCAAATCTTCCGAAATACGTGTCAAGCATTTCCATCACACTCCCCAACAAGCAGCTGAGGGTGAATTAAAAATCGATTTAATCTTCTTAACAGAACAATACTCCAAAAAATTGATCTTTTAGAAAAAATTTGCTTATCCTATGAGATATGTTCAGTTGTCACTAATAACAGTGCGAGGGCGATAACGGCGTGCAATGCAAGACTTAAGTGCATCAAAAAAGGTATTTATTGATGAGGAAAGAACTATTTCCAAATGAAAGACTCTATAAACTGCGCACGTGAATATTTCTATCCACGCCTTTTTACCACTCTCTGGAGGAAGTGGTTCAGCTAGATTAAGGCCTTCAAGTTACTTCAAATGTATAAGCAACCCTTACTTTATTCTCTGGTGAAATGGCCGGAGCTCCAGTCAAAGTCCTTTGTATGTACGGTCATGCGTACCTATGTGCGTAAAAACTGTAGAGACGATAGAGCCGTTCCTGTTGATCGTATGGATTTTAAATTTTGGAGGGCTTGAGAGTTGTGAAAATAGGAACTGTATTAATTGTGAGTGCAGTTTCTCCGTTCCGATTGATATTTTTGGCACCCATTTTCAGTTTTTACAGAGGTATTATAGTATTTTATTGAATCATACAGAAGTTCTCTTCTAGTTATGAATATGTCACACGAAAGTGTCCGAAATAATGATTTTGAGATTCCATAACGAGATATAAGTGTGAAAATACAACTGTCTGAAAGTATTAAGCTTAAAATAGTGTTTATAATCAATACAATATGAATATAAATATCAGGTTTCTTTAAAAAATGCCTAATGAACTGGAAAATAGATGAGAATCATCCGACGTAAACAAATTATATGTAAGAAACCGAAATATACTTCACAATATGTTTCTGAAAAATAATTTCTTAAATGAAAATCAGTAAGATTACAAATAATGTGTATTACCAATATGATATAATGAGTGAAAAACCGAATTTTGTTTGAAACCGTTTATTATATAACAATACCTCAAATCATCAATAACATAATAATGCCTCGTTGATTATTCAATAAATTCAGCAGCGACAATTTGCGTGTTCCCACTACCTACCATGATATTTGAGAGTTGAAATAGAGATGGAATGCAATCTCTGAAATCAATTAAATATTTAATATAATTTCTCGTAAGTGATCATACCATACCCGTGTGGGTAATTTCATTGCCAGCTATTTCCAAAACATGCAAAACCATACATTCTCATATACTGCCCTTTCCCTGATCGGCCAAGGATCACTATCTCAGTGACTCTAGACGCTTACTGCATGGTTATTCAGGCGGAGGACTACGCAATACTGATGACTCGTGCCATGGAAAACCTGCACTGACAGGCGGTCGACTCTGGGAGTTCTCTAATGACCCAGAGTCACACACGTCAAGGCTTGTCAAAGAATGCAGGGATACACCGGCTAAACTAGCCAGGAGAAATAAAGTTCAACTCATCTGGGTCCCTGGATACGGCGGAGTTGTAGGAAATGAAATGACCGACTCTCTGGCCAGGCAATGGTCGTCTATCGTCCCTATCGAGCCGAAGCCAATGGTCGCTTTATCAAACTGCGTAGAAGGTCTCGCCCTTCCGGGCGAACTGAATAAAGAGTGGTCTTTAGCTGTGGCGAGAATCACCACGCATGAGGCAGGCAAATCTCTTCATCAACAATCCTGTTCGTAGGCTCTCAAAGAAACTCCTTTCTCTGAACAGGAGGGACATCAGAAAGATTATCACTGTCGTCATGACAAATATTTCCACACTATGGGCATCACAGATGACCCAATATGTGAAAAATGAAGACAGGTGTAAGAAACTGCCTCTCACATCCTGTTGGAATAAACAGCAAAAGCATCCCTCAGGCACCGATACTTCGGAGAATCAAAACTGCTCCCAGAAAAACATGGAAGCCAGCACTGGCGATATTCTGGGTTCCTGGCGGGCCACAAATCTGCTAGAATGGAATAGGCTTCTGACCACGGGGCGCACAATGGGCAGAACTAAGTGACCTAAGTGCATCAGGGGGGCCCCTCCCCTCAAATGATGATGTAGATAATGATTCCCTGCTCCTAATTCGTTTCAGATAGACATCATTATAATCTTCAGAATCGGAAGAACTATATAAAATAACAAATTCAGATAATGAAACATAAATTATTTATTAAGAACGTCTTGAAAATTGTCATACCTGACAGCATTTCGACAGTATTCCTCGCCTCCGAAAACTTTAGAACAAGATCACATACTAATACTGTTACCAAGGATGGATCTAGTCCAAAAGGGGGGCAATTACCTTTTTCTTATAATCTATACTTGTTTTTCGTGTGTTTGATCATGACCCAATGATTTACGGTTTACGTAAAGTTAACTCTGTGAACTAATAGATTTATGTGAATTTATAATATATATCAGAATTACCTGAATTATTGTTATTTATTCTCTAAATTGTTCAACTTAATACTATTTAAGATTTTTTCAAATTCCCAATCTGAAAGAGTTTCAGAGTATTACCCTATATAATTTTCAAATGATTATCTGAATACACTATAACATTAACTCCAATATAGAATTTCAAATATGACTGGTTTATTCAAACCGGTCAAACAATAATTCATGACCTTACGTGAATAATTCAATTTCCATAGAAAGAAAACGAAAGTATAATATCAACACTCCCCCAAATCCCCAAAGTAATTGACCCCATAAGTTGATGATACCGTACCGCGGTACCACCACTATAAGCGCACATGATGATATTTGGGAACATTATCAAAAGTCCTAAATATTCTCACTTAGCTGTTGGTGCATCTCAGATGATTTCGATGTGCAGCTTGATCACAGCTCCAGTCCATCGATAATTACAGCGAACAACGATATACCACACCAATTCTATTGATAGATAATTGTTGACCAGAATTACTAGTATCCCACGATATCGATATCCCGTAATCGTCGGCACTGTAGATAAAAAGATTGACCAAAACAAAACAAAGACTAACTACTTCCCTATCTAGCATCGTTAGAATACACCATTAATAGCCATTAAAAGCAAACAGGCATGATAAAATAAAATGCATTACTGTATTTTGAGTAATGAGTAGATTATATTCAACTCTTTTACTTTAGATGAACGGCGGCCTAACACGTGATGATTCTCATTGAGGATTGAGGAGTATTTTCAGTTCGTATCAAACAAACGGGATTTGTTATAAACCAACACAATAGACCCCAATGGTTTACATTTCTGTGAGATGATTCGAATTCGAATATCTTAAATTTTTGGGAAATACGAACGAGCCTGACATACAGACTCTATTTCAGCCTTGAAAAATGAAAATTGTTCATAATTTAACAAAATCCAAAAATGACTAATTTATCCAACAAAACTTTTTTCAGGTTCATAAAACATTCTTCAATCGTACGCGACACACACTGAGAACATCATCGAGATGAGCGTAGGCAATTTTTCCTTCTAAATCTCCCAGAGCGTTATCAAACGCCCTTTTGTAGAACGAAGGGGAGTTCACGTAACCGAAGGGCATCCTATCGTACTCGTAGTGTTCATCCGGGGTGAAGACCGCTGTATACTTCTTCGAGTTTTCTGCTTCTTTCATTTGACGAAATCCAGCTCACATGTCCAGTGTGGTGGAATAAACTGCAGCAGCGAACGCATCAATTTGATCGTGAATCAATAGCAGTGGGTAGCGAACCTCAACTTCAAGTTTATTCAAACTCCTGTAGTCTACACATAAGCGTAAATCCTCATTTTTTTCTCAATGAGAACAAATGGACTCGCATAATTCGATTCACCCTTCCTTATTATGGCTTATGCTAATTTGGTAATCCTCGTCCGCAAAGCAACTCATTCTGTATAGGCAAGACGTCGAGGAACAAATGCAATCGGCTCATCTTTATAGTTAGTTTTATTTCCAACTCACCGGTGGTAATTGTATTAGCAGTGTTCTTCTGATATTTTTATACTGACTTGAAAGCCCATGATTTTGCTCACCCAATCCTCACCTAATACTATTAATACAACAATCATCTACCTAATCAACATTAGAATGGAACTCTGTGTAATACTGTTTATTTGTGATTGTATTCATCCGTTGATTAAAACAGGTGTCACATCATTGTGGCGAATAACATCCGTGGCTATTAGCATGTCCACTCATTTCCCTACTATAAAACCATCAGGAACTATTGCGAAATCAATTTCAAGTGTTAAAAGAGTAGCTGGATGTGTTCAAACGACCTCTGGGGCATGGAAAGATTTCCATTGAGATATTGCACGGGGACAGTTCAACATATTGTACTGTTGGTGGAAATGCAACTGAATTGCTGGATTTCGTTAAGCGATCTCCATGAAATTGAAAACATATAGGACATAGATAATTCATCCAACTGATGTACGTTGAATATTGAAGAATACCGTAGCAGTTGTATATAGTGATGGCATTGACTTTGTGTAGAAGGGTGGAATTTATTGTACGAATCCCTCACAATGATTATTCAAAATGCCCTGCAATATTGTATTCCGGATCAAGGCATTTTGTAAATGAGTAATTCCACCAAAATTCAAGATAAGTCAAACCTGTTACACTAGTGGTTCCTCGAGAACGTCCTGATTTGCAAGTTTCTAGAAGTGGTTAATGGATCACATACTAATAATGCATAAGATCTATCAAATTGATTCCTCGAAGCACAAGGCTTGAAAAACTAGAATCAATGAAACCTTAGGTGAATTAAAATAAAACAGAAGGAAATTATGATTGCTGATGAACGACTTCTACTGAGACCTATGAATTATATCCAAATAATTTCCATTTGAATTTCCAAATAATTGAAGAAATAACATTGAAAACAAATAAGAATAGCAATATGAGTGAGTAAGAAAGTGCTTCCAAAGAGTTGAAATAATATTATACAACACAACACTCATGGTGATTTATTTATACTTTCATTCTTATCCTTACTAGAACTGATCTTCATACAATTTCAATACTTTGATTTTACCCTTATCAACTCAAATACCCAGCTACCAAAAGAAGTCTCAGCTTTCATTAATTTTGGAATTAACATATTCATCAAACATAGCTCTTACACTTCACCACACTTACTTAACTGGCTTAGCTCTTTCAAGCCACCTTGATAGATTACAATTTTTTATAACAGATATAACTTCAGGATTGACATGCTTATACAAAACAGTTTCGTGCTAATTTGCAAATTTCTTGACCTGCACTGCTGCTGTTGGTTCATTCCGCAAAACTCTGTTTCAAAGTTTTTGAATAATCATTCTTGATCTTCCCTGCAAATCCGCATGATTAGATACCAGAAACCCTTATGGGTTTTAGTTCTTGTTTGTATATCAAGATTTAATTATGTATTGTTGAACGTAACCTTCTTCATACTAGCCCGTAATTTTTTTTTATTAGATGTTCAATTCTGTTCTCTTCTTATTTATACTTGTATGTTCCTTCCATTTTAGTTCTATATCAAGATTCATTTTCAGATATTTGGACGTTTTTTTATGACGAATAATGTTCACTTATTCTCACAGGACTATGTACTTTGTTATTCGTCAAGTCCGTATGTGCAGATTCATTCTCATCAAGCTCCGTTCTCCAACCTTGTCATCAATAATTGTTTTATTATGAGTGAATCATACGTAAAGCATGGGCCTCACCATAGTCCCCTGCGGCACATCTGCTGTCATTCTCTTCATAGATGAGTAGTAATCTTTTTATTCAGCAGAAAAGTTCTTCCTGTGCTATATAATTGTAAAGATTATGCATATTGCTTGAAAAGTATCTTCTTCATTTTAATGATTAGTCTCATTTAACACCCTGTCAAAAGATAGCTTATGTTTAGGAATATGCTCAACCGAACCTTGCTGTCTTCATATTGTGTTTTCTCGATGATGTCCATTGAGTGCCATTCATGAACACCCTATTCTTCCCATAATTGTTTCATTCTTTTCAATAATAGTTTTTCCACAATTTCCAGATTATTGGTAAGAGTTTTATTGGTCGTATGACGACAGTTTTCCGGTTTTATGGATGATAATCATTCCTGCTGTTTTTTATATCTTTGAAATGTGTTTCAGTCTGATCAGCATTTATCAAGTTTTCAAGCTTCATGATTCCCTTTCTTGATAATTTTACACCTATTCACCCTATTTATTATCATTATTAGAAATGTTTACGATAAGTGATAATATTTCAATACTTCATCAACAAGCACTGAAAGTTTCGCTGTTCTAATGTTAAAATGATGATTAGGTAAGAATAAGTGAATTTTGACATTATGAACTTGATTCATTTTCAAAACTTATAACATTTTGAAATACATTCCCTTATTGAGAATTCCAAAATTAGAACATCTTCCTAGAGAATAACGTGGTAGCGTTACACATCAGCTAAATGAGACGTAAATGGAACGTAATAGCAATGGGAATTTGGTTAGTACCAATATCTGGTAATCACCAGACTAGAACAATAATAAGATTTCAGAGAGCAACATTAAGTTATTGTCATATGATTATTGCCTTACATGATCACGTGACATAATTTTATCATAAATAATCAATATATTGCCCCTAATGTCCTAACGACGATGATGTGTGTATATACATATAATAACAAAACAAAAGGTTATTGAATGAAAACGGTATCTATTATAGCAATATAATACTACATTTGAGGCAGCACTTCGAATTTGGATCAAGAATACATTATCATTCATATCACAATTTCACGATACTATAACATGAATCTGGAGAGAATACTCGTAGATTTGGAATCATAATGCATCCTTTATTGTTCTTTTTTATACTTTGATTACACGAGAGGGAAACCATTAATGTTCGAAGAAGATCGTGTGAGTCAGCGGTGGGAATTTTGGGAGAGGAGATAGGCATTCGAATTTTCTCCTGAAGGTTCGGAGGCTGAAGACTGAGGAAAAGACATCACTAGGTAAAGAGTTCCACAACTTCGCTGTTCGATAAAAAAATTAAGTCCGGTAGGACGAAGTTCGGCAGTTCTGGAGCTTGTCAATGAATTGGTGACTACTTTGAGCTTGTCTAGTCCGCGTATATGGAATCATTGGTGGTGGAATAACAGACAAGATTCCTGATAAACACCGACCATAAAAATATCTATAGAAAAGAGAGATCTCCCATCTTTCTATGATGTTCTAGATGAGTCAATGAACTCATAAGTGTGACATTATCAATCAAACGATCTCTGGATATAATTCCAGCTTCAGCGTATGTTTGGAAGCCGAACTCCAAACATGTGAGCAGTACTCCAGAACAGGTTGAATCTCTGCCTTGTAGATTATGAGGAGCTGCGAGCTGCTGGGATGTAAAGCAGCTATTGGCATGGCATAGAAAATCAAATTTTTGTGAAGCAGTCTTCACATAACATCATCGTATCAGGGATTATGTGATCAGACTTCCTGGAGAGAACTCAAGCTTGAGTTTTGGTTGCATTAACTCTACTATATATCAGATCCCCATTTCAGAATCTTTGATAGATCTATATTAATTGCGTCAACCTGTCTCTGCCTCGCTCCTCTGGCTTCATTGGATAGTATAGGCACTCTAGATGAGAAAAAGGTATAGAGTGTATCATCATATACAAAGCTGCGGACGGGACAGGTGGTCACTTCCAGCAGGTCGTTTATACGGAGAAGAAACAAAGTTGGTGCCAAGACAGATACATGTGAAACACCAGCGTTGATAGCCATTGTATCGGAGAATACTCCATCAACCACCACATGAAATGATCTATCTCAGAAAACTCAATAGTAAGTGACAAAGCTCAGGCGGCAAACCATATGACGAAAGTTAATCGGTAAACAACAAAATTGGAATGACCTATCCATATGAACTTGAAACAAAATAAAACATAGACATATGCTTATCTATGAGCTATCATCCTTCCAGATGTTCATATTCACATAATAAACTGTAATGAAATCACTAACTTTCCTCACTCTTACCAGCACAAATTCCCGCTTTCGGACACATCTGCGGGTGAAATATATAATTGGAGAGACTGGAAATATATTGGGTATGTTTTAGAAACAGCTAATGTATGGTTATAATATTATGCAATTATTATTCTCTCTTAAATATAACCTTCTAGTATACTGGCACATGTTGTCAAATGTACTATCAAAATTATTGACTCTATATAACCTCATTCCACGATCGTACATACAGGTCTGGGGACTCGTATGTTTGACATGGGTCTCTTACGCGTCGCCAAACTCGTAGTTCCTCGCTCAGCCACTAGCTAGCGCTTGGATCTCGAAGTGGTAAAACGATTTCTTTCCGGAATCGCAAGCAGTGTTACTAAGTATTCTGATTTGAGAGAGGAATAAAACTTTACTCTTGTCAAAATGTATTACTCACCTTGAAAATAACTTCCAATTTTTCGTTATACATGCTCGCACACATAAAAGACTTCGTTAAAACGATTTCTATCCTTAATCGCAAGCATCCACTTTTTTCGCATTTCCGCATCTTTCGGCTTTAAAAACAGAAGTTTTTTGCTTTACACTTTTGTATCACGTTTTGCATTTCAGCACAATGCACAGTTTCGTAATTTGTTTCTAAAAACGCAGGTATTCTTTGTGTTTACAACTTAAGAATGACAGTTGTCAGAGAATACTCTCACGTGACGTCTTTTGGTACTACGCGACAGTCGACGCTTAGCGGTCTCACTTCTCACATAGGAAACAGCCCCGAGTTTCCAGACCTGTATGTACGACCGTGCGAATATATTCAGGAATTTATCACTATTCAGGGCTCTAATCAGTGATACATAAGAGATTCTTATATGGTTATACATCATAATTCATAATTATATTAATTGAATCATTTATTATTTGTCCTAGTCCCGAATCATCAATTCAGTAGCAGTACTACAAGGAATACTACATTTGTTTTCAACCACTATTGAAACGGTGTGTTGTTCGTTTGATATTAGTAATTTCGTTCACCTGGAGACCATTGCAACAAAAACGTTGGGGAGAAACTTGTTTTGAGACGCTGGAAATATGAGTAATCAGAGATGGATCCCATGAAGTACTGCATACCGAATCCAAAAATTAATAATATTTGAACGGGAAACTATTGCTACCTTGTTCAATTGAAATTGATGAAAAACCTATATAATAAATGGTCTGATGCAACTTCATTGAATATGTCTAGCATTATAATCAAACTTTACTTCCACATAATTAGGATGAATTGCCATAGTCAAATGTGACGCCAGACTATTCAAGAATTTGGAACTGTCATATGCATTTCAATAATGAATTTATACCTTTACTGAAAGATCTAGTCCTTTCCGGTTGATTCCAAACAATCCTTCATTCTAATAGCAAAATACAGAAACATCACCATACGAACGTTTGAACACGAAGGACTGTAATGAATAATGATGGATATGTTGGGTGGCAACCTCAGATGAATAAGTTACTTACTGATCTGTGGTGGCATCACTGTAACTGTTAGTATGTTAGTTGAGCACATATCGTCGCCTTAATCAGAAAACCCTTGAATCACAAAATCTGAATTTTACAGGGCACCAACAAAATATTTTATCAATTAACACAGAGAGTTATCAGAGTAAAAGTAAGATATAGAAGTACTTAGAATAAATGTTTAAATTTAAATTTTCATACAATTGGCTGGAAATATATTCTATAGTTAATTTTGATGGGCCTACATGCTTTTGAAAATACGGTTTATTTTCTTGTAGGTATGTTTTAACATTAAAAATATCATTTGACACTTCTTTATTGGATGTTTTACAAAAATATCAAGAGAAATAACAACTGCCATACGATTATAAATATCTTGAAAGATATTAAACCTAAATAATGAACATAACATTATTATTTATAAGGCAAATTATCATAGAAACTATGATAATCGCTTCGAAGACTTTTTTTTCATAAACTGTAAGTGAAGATATTTCTCATTTTTATAGGTATAGACATGTCATATAAAGCTGAAATGATTTTCAGTTCACAGGCAAGTTCCTTTCGTTTATCTTTGGGCATACGATATTCAAACTCAACATAATCGTCCGAGTGTCTTAGCATGTAAAACAGGAAACCATCTGGGGTATATTTTAAGGCGCGTATATCCGTTACCAAAGGAGCGCCCACTTTTTACAGGTCGTAAAGAATTGAAGAATAGGATCTTTTTTAAATCTTTGAAGAATGCATACTCGAAATAATATACCTTGTACGGCCTCGGTTTTTCTCCTACTTGTACACATAATCCAACATAGTCAGCAGGTACATTTCTGTCGGCATGGCGAATTTTTCGTTCGATAGTAGAATACATGGAATCTGCCTCCATTTGGGTATATGGACCTCCACTAGAAATGTTTGTTCAATGGCTATATTGAAAGTCATAGACAGATTAATTAGACCGCTGAATGAGGTTTCTATTGTGCGGTGTACATCCATCGCTAAGCAAGATAATATTTTGTCCAAGATATAGGTGGTCTTTAACATGTCCATTCAGAAACTGACAGATAATAGAACCGTAGCCATTTGCTGTTGAACCAACACCTGACTCATGCCAAATATGCCAGTATTCATCGTTCGTTTTTGAATTAAAAGAGGTGAACTTGTGGACTGTAAGCTTCGTCTCAAAATATAGCGATTAAACATCTGATCTTGGCGACAGTAAGAGAGATTGTAAGTCCATGAAAAACACCTTATTATTTGCGGATGCTTTGGATTTCTGACTTCCGCCTTCTTTTTTTTCACCTAGTGCGAGTCAAAGAATTCATTAGTTTAATTTTCGGTTCGGTACACCACACACGCATCACATTTGTCCTTTTTTGGTCGGAAAAGCCATACGTTATTTCATCAAAAACCTGGTAAAACGACGCAATGGATAGAAAACGATCTTGTTTCGGTTGGCACCAATTTCTATGAAATTTATGAAGTGTAGATGATTGCCAGTTGGATCCCAGGTATAGCTTCGTCGATGTAACTCGACAGTAGTATGACTCAATTTTGGGTAATTCATAAAAAAACGTTTCAGCTTTCTTTTCATATTATTTTAACGATCTGATTCTACAAGATCATAGTTTTCTGATAACTTTTCAACATTATTTTTGTCTTGGAAGTCTTGGTTTTTCAACCAATCTAGATTCTTATTCTCTTCTGCACAATGAGTATTTAAGTATTTGCTTACATCCGTCCTTCATTATCTTTCAGATGATATACTAACTACTAGTTTCTCTTGAAAACGTTTTCATCGACTCTGTTTCTGCTTGTCTGTGTGAGTTTACAATAGATTCAAAAAATCACGTACACTTTTCTCTGATTCCATTCCATTTTAGATCAGAATCGCGTGAATGTAGTATTTCTGTCTTCTTCACATAACGTCTTACAGTGCAATGATTTACCCTTCAAGAGTGCTTTGCAGTTGCACGGTTTTTAATTCTTTCTTCTCTTTCAATACAACATTCGAATTTTCCACCACTTTTTCTACGATTATATTCTTTTTCCACTTCTCGTTCAATTTTTGCCAGGTTGTTATTCCAATCTCCCGTACGCATCAACTGTCATTTCCTTCTTATTCTTACACTAGTTTCATTTGCAGTAATATTTTACATCTACATCTGAGATTCAGAAACTGGATCCTCTCCAGTAGCTGCTATTCAACGTAGTTTTTGATCTCTATATGATCTTTTATAGCGATTGCAAAATTTCCATTTGTCGTGGTATTTTCTATTTCAATATTAAGTTAAAAATTCTATCGATAGACTATGGCGGTCGTTATTTTCTCTTTCAAATTCTGGTTCATTACTTTCTATAAAATTTGTCAGATCAGATAAATCTGTTTCTTTGAAAAGACCATCAGTGACTTGTGGAATATCTAGAAAAAACGACTTATTATTTATCTATGCATCAGTTCAATTGGTTCTCCATTAAAATTTGAAAAATTATGAAAAACATCAAAACACTATTCAGATCGATGTGTTACACAAGAAAGTGGAGTTTGAATCCTTACTTTTCCTGAGTCTATCTCTTATATAGAATTTATTGATGAAATCTCCCAATCATGAGTTCACATGTTATCGAACTTGTCCGGCCGAATGATGAACACAATGCTGACATGACACCATTATTCATTATTCGCAATATAAAAGTATCTGAGGATGAAATCAACAGCGACTGAAAGGAAATGGTTCGAAGTAAGTTTTGTAATCGGATAATACATTGAAATAACATATCTGAACGATTATAATAGGAATTAAATGATATACAATAATGAAGAAAAATATAGATTGGTAATAATTGAATTTGGTGAAAAACGGAATCGTGACACATGTCTCCCTTCAAAGGAAGCACCTTTGATGCAGTTGTGTCGTAGGTGAGTGTGTCATCCTTTGTATCAGACATCATTTGAATTTCAGTGCAATAGTGTCGTTTCCTTTATTCATATTCGTTACCTGAGTTTTGCGGTAATCTTCGTTTTTTGAGGGTTATTCACGTTGTATTTTACAGATTCATTTTGTCATATTTATTGATATTCAACCAATGCTTGTTATTCTTGTTATTTGGCCGGTATATAATGATAATTCTTGCTATTCTTATACATATGATCTTCAACCCGATACACATGAATAGTAGGATATATTACTTATATCATGTTTTCTACGCCTGGCAATACACGTAGATAGTAGCTCGCATCAGCAGTGAATTATAAGGAATACATATAAAACCGTAACATACGTGTTTAACACACATATGTGTATAAAATATGAACCTACAGATGTTCTGAATAATGGTAACTCATAGTTAAATACATTACACTCTCCTCTGCTCAAATTTGGAACACACCTTAGCTTAGTTTCGAACAAAATGTTAATCATAATATAGTCGTTCCGGCAATCTAAGATTTGCGTTAGACCATCTAGGAGTTTTTTCTCCAATATTGTTAGCTGACAAATCTGTTTTGTTACCGTCTGCAATTTCCTGTATACCTTCCAAATTTTCTAATATATCAAACTGTTTGAAGAGATTAACTGTAACAAACATTGTACATGTGATTTTGAAATTTGATTTGTATGCGATTCACATAGACGATCAAGTTCACGGATCTTTAGCAAAAATTATGAATATCAACAATTTTTTTAGGTTCCACATATCCATGCGGGTTTATTGATCCGTCTATAATCTCCAACAACGCGCTCAACTTAGTCTGATAAATACTTGATGTAATTTATTTCTACCGATTTCCACATCTCATTTTCATTATCGATGGTTAACCGTGATAAAATGTCAACTGAATTATTCTCAGATTTCACATGAACAATTTTGTATTGATAGTTGGAGAGAATAGGTGACCAACGTCGTATAATCGACTTGCTAAGTATTGGGTATACCCTTATTCCAACTAAATATTGCTAACAGCAGCTTATTATTTGTTGTAAGAGTGAATTCTTTACCAAATAAATGTTGATTGAACTAACATAGGCCATAAATAATAGTCAGTCCTTTTTCAATATGACTAGTTTTAATGTGCGCGAGCCATAAGCTAAAATTCAACCTTGTTTATTCGGTAATATGTATGACAGCTAATATCCCACGTCATAAGGACTAGCATCCGTGCTCAACTTTACCAAGTTTTATTACATTTTTGAAAATAGGTGACTTCTTCAACATATTCGTTCACATCTAAGCTTAATTTATATTGGACTATGGTTCCCTATGTATAACTAAACCAGCAAACTATTCTCATCTTGAAAGTTTCCAATTTGTTTTGTCAAGGACCTTTTGAAATTGGGGCTGAGAACCGAAAGAAATTTTTCGGTTTCATAACATTTACCTTACATTTTTTCTTTTTGCTTGCCGTGCAGACTAGTTGGTACCAATGCCTAGGCACATGGATGTCAGTGGAAGTCCTCTTCTTTGCGCGCTCAACGACCGCATGGTCAACATTACTTTCTAAATACATGTGATCAGCCACGAGAAATTTGTGGTCGATTATCTCTAAAGATGAATGTTGGTGTATCGCAAACTGGAACATCGAACGAATGAATAATCAGATCCCAATTCAAATTGTCCTGAAGGAATGGTTTCTCGAAAAACATTAGCTCCCAACCACATGTCAATGTTTTGAGGTTTGTTAAATTTTGGATCAGCTAAACTGACATTCCTTGATATATTCAACTCAGTAATACTTAATTCAATATTTGGCAATACAGTCGTGTTTTCTGATAAAATCAAACATTTGACTGTAATACTAAATTGAGAAAGAATTGAATGCATCGTTACATCACATTCTTTATTGGAATTCGAAATTGTATTGTTTAGACCTGAAATTTTAACTGATGTATTTTTGCATTTCAATTTCAATTTTTTGCATGCATTTTCTGAAATGAAACTGGACTGAGAACCTGAATCAAGAAGTAGCCCGACCTTGTAATGATGTACTAATACAATTCTTTATTATGAGATGCTATTGCATTTTTTCAACATCCTTCATACTAAACACTTGTAAATGAGTAGTGGTAGATATTCCAATTTCATTAATTCTAAGTCATATTAACGGTAAATTCTCAAAAGCGGTAAGTTCAGACAAGGATAACTGACGTCGAGACAAATTCAACTTTGCGCACTATAAATTCATTAAGAGGGACCTAATTTCCAATTTAGAATTGGTAATTTAAAACATGATAAGTGCTCTTAAAATTTATTGAACAAAACAAACTAGAGCTTCTAAAATGTATATTATGTTATGATGAAGGAATTACTACCATTATAATGTACCATTTATCATTTCTTGACAAAAAAGCAGAAAGCTATTACCGGCTTGCAACATCAAATAGCTAACTTGAACAAAATGGGACAAGACGGCTACAGCCGCACATGTTGGTTTTCATTATAATACAATATTTACATATATTTAATAGTACTTACTCATATTATTCATTGAGCGTGTGATATCTAATATACGCGAGTTGAATACTTTATCCGCAACTATTGCCTGATAAAGTGATTTTTGAAACTAAAAATTTAAAATCAGTCAACCGACTATTATGATTCTTTATTATATGAACCTGAATATATTGTTAAGATATGGCTGTCATAACATAAATGATTAACTATGAGTCATCCTAATTCTATTGCCCCCTTTTCAAAAATAAAAAGCGCCGAACTTGAGAAACAAGACATTAGATATACATCAACATAATTATAGTTGTATTTAGAAAATCCAAATAGAGCTAAAGAAAATTCATTCAAAAACTATTTTCAGAACTATAGAACGATGAACGATAATTCTGATCGATCGTAAAACTAATTATTATAAATATTTCAAGTTGAACCTACTTTTTTCGAGACGCTTCACGATTTGACATTTCATAATCGTGAGGGTCCGTAAGAAATCCGGAGGCTCCCACCTAAATTGGGATTTTTTTGTCACCCTAATGCTGTTCCTTCTCTCCATAACACATTGCTTGCGTCATAAATGGTTGATATGTATTTATTTTGTAAGTCCCAATGGCATTGTGAAAGAAATTGGAACGAAGCGCATGCGAAATGTGCATATTATATTTCAGGTATTATTACATTACATCAAAAATTGAATTATATATCTGCTGTGAGACACCAGGGCACCACATTCTAATATAACTAGAAATTTATGTAAATTGGAGCAGCTATCACTATTATAGCCGCTTTGTTTCTAAAAGCGCTCAGAGTGGCTATGGTCTTTGTGATTGCCGATATCAAACGAAACCACTTCAATGTGTACAAGGGCAAGGAGAAATAATAAATTTTGAAAATAAACTTTCAAATAACTCTTACTAATATAGTATTTCCAAAAACATATAAAACTTAACTAACTAACCTGCGATAACATTGCCGCTTGTAGTTTCGTACATGCTACTGGAACCAAAAGTATATGGAACCTGGGTCTTCCTGTCTGAGCTAGGTTCAAGGAAATAACAATTTGCAGGTGATGCTCCTTCGTTAAGATTATGTAGTAATCTGTAACATTCAATGTCGCGGGTTTACATGCTTTATGATCATCGCTTCATATGTTCTATATTCTCAAAGAAGGAACATCTTAGAGCAGTTAATTCTGCTAACTGCTCTGAGTAGTTAATCCTACTTTGAGAAAACCGAGGAACGGATGAAACCGTGATCAGAAAATCCATCAATTACAAAAATGTTGATTCAAACTAGGCTAGTATCCCCAAAAACATATAACAATTTAACCAACTAACCTGCGATAACATTGCCGCTTGGGATTTGGTCGCTACGTTATTGGAAGCAAATCGCTGATGCGGAAACAACATTGTATTCGGTATATCAACTGTGACAAAGGGCGGGAGCACATTTCATTGCCTAGCTCATTTGTTGCAAGCAAGATTCTGACCAAAGACTTATATTTAGAAGTTATCAGTACGTATCCAATGAAATATACGATACTATGGTTTGAGAATGTTTGGTATCGGAGAGAATCTAGTTCCGACGTACGTCACTTGTTGAAGTATAATTAAATGGCGGTAAATGCTTATGAATTATAAGGTTTCTTGATACTGTTCAACCTCTAATTAGCATTCATTCACTGAAACAATACCATAGGCTGTTAAAAATTATAGTTTCGTGCAAATCGTGACTCTATATATAGAACAAAAACGTGACTGAATATGTCCTGATTTGGGACAAATTATTTTTTTTCGGGAAACGGCACTTTTGCGCAGACTTTTTCCCTTCGATTCTCTATAAGGAACATGTAAGTAGTCTATAAAGTTTCGTCAAAATCGGAGCTGGTACCCATATACGCAATGATTACCCAAATTTTTTTTTTATTACGTACGTTATCCACGTTCATGACCTAAGGTTCCTACGACTGCTCATGTTTCAGAACCAGATCTAGTTGCTTTTTATTACTGATATTTTGATTCTGCTGTAAAAACCGACTTGGACTTGATACAAATGCTAACCAGCTCACCTAAATATGAATAAGAGTACTTATATGAAGTATTAAGAAGTCTTGAAACAAGGCCGTAGGAAAGATAATAACAAGGAATCATGTTTTTCAACACATTTTCGCGAATATCTCCCATGATCGTTCAGAATTTATTCCATTTCGGTCTACAGTTTCACGAGAGTCGCGTATGTTGATACTTTCCACACAGGAATATGCAGGAACATGCAAGGAATCAGGAAAGAGTAGAATAGATTTTGTTCAGCCATAGGGATAAGGAATTAAATTCCATAAACTTGTTTCATTTCAATCTATATCTTCTTCGGGAGTGCATGTTCGTTAATGGTTCCTCACCAGAAATGTTCAAGAATACAAAAGGAATTGGAAGAAAATACCGCATTTGTACCATCGTAGAGGGGACAGGAGGAGTTGAAATTCACAAATTTATTTAATTTCAGTCTATATCTTCTTTGGGACTGCGCGTTCGATCATAGTTCCCCACGAGTAATGTTCAAGAACACAAAAGGAATTTGTACCAGCGTAGGGGGAACAGGAATTAGAATCCGCAAATTAATTCCAATTCAGTATATATCTTCTTCAGGAGTACGTGTTTGTTGATTGTTCCTCAACACGAATGTTCAAGGATACAAAAGGAATTGAAAAAAAAAATTATCGAATTTGTACCACCGTAGGGGAGACAGGAGGAATTGAAATTCACGAAGTTTGTTCATTGTAGCTTGAAGCTTCATGTTTATTTTTAGGTTTCTGACGAATGCAGGTATTCTGCAAATGTTTGCCAGCGTTGAATAAATAGGAAATGTGTACCAAGAAAATCCTATTTCGAATTGTATTCCGTTTGAAATTTCCTGTAGAATTTTCAAATTTGATCAACGATATGATAACATGAAAGTTTCCACACTACCCAGGAGATATTTTATGGGCGCGTTACTTTTAATAATAACAGGTGTTCGCCAAGAGGCCCATTGTCTCGCAAAGAAGTTCCGTAGGTAATTTTCGATAAGTTCCGCGTTTTCATACCGCATAGACGTAAACATGAGAATTTCAGATACAATATTAAGAAATAAGTCTTATGCGGAAGGGGAACATTTTCTTAAAAATTTAAAAACTCAATACGGGGACGTTTCTTTCATTGCGAATATTCCTCTCAGTTCTTATCGCATAAACTGCGAATATATTCGAATGAATTCAATATATTGTCATCTTTTTGACAAGGTAAAATAAACTTGGCGCTACTCTTCCTTGAACAATTGTTACATGTAACAACGCGATATTCACTATTATTAGTATCATTTCCCCGAAATAGGCATTTTTCTGACATGTTATATGATGATTCAGTAATATTACTTTTCAGGCTACGTCTGTAATTCATTATATTCACGCCATTATTTGAAGGTGCACCACTGGCAATTTCATCGAAATAATAGATACATTAACTCCACAGTTGAATGTGTCATCCTGATCATCATGACGCATTACATTGACGGTCCAGTTACTGGTTTCAATATAAATTTGGTGATTTTTATCGCAATAATTTTCCGCAAATGTTGAGGACTTGGATGAGTGGATGATCTTCCAAATGGATTCAGGAATGTGAATGTTTTATTTCTTTAATTAACCAAAGCCGAGCAAAAGTGATGCTGCTGGAAATTATCCTTCTTGTCGAAATAATTTTGAATAATTAGAAACACTAAGATATCTGCTTGAATATTAGAAGACTCAATTGAAAGATGTGATTCTCCGTCAGCATTCAGAACAATTCTTGTTGCAAGCATGTAGCTTACAAGCTGATACAGTTTTATTTCGCCTTTGAAAATATTTAAACATGTCTACTATGAAATTGGTTAACCACTCATAACAAATAACAATCGACAAAATTTCGAAGTCCAATTGAAAGGAGAAAGATATGCTATATCATACATCCTCACAATATTTTAATAGCAACAGGGGTCGAAACTAATCCATTAAAAAAATTTGTGGGTGATTTCCTGATTTTCATTTGAGATACGTTGTCACAGCGCCAGCGATGATTGGCGGCATGACAAAATTGAAGAAATGTTAGGCAGCATTTTCCTCCAGCAAATTCTGTTCCCATAGATTCGTTTGATTTTTATATCGCAAAATATGTAAATAACTAAATCACACCAATTCCTATTAGTAGGTAATTTCAAGAAGACACTGAATTTGGTAATAATAAATATGTGTCTTCGAGAGATTTCCCGTTCTTTGCAAGATATAATCAAACCTTATTTGGAAGCGATATTCGGATTCAAATTTCGACAGCTATATTGACATTTGACTTTTACCAAACCATCAATCAGCAACCAGACCATCGGGTGATCCACCAATAAATTGGTAGGTATGATGACAATAAACTGTGAATCGGTTTCTTGTTCATTTAGCTCAATTGCTTGTCCCTCGAATTCAAATACATAATCAAGGCTTTAGGCTTGATTATCCTATTTGAGATATTTATCAACGTTTTCTCCGACTTGCTCCGAAATGAGATGCTGTTACCCGAATGTCCCTCTCCTCAAACCGCTTTGATATGTATCTCTGACCTTTCGTCATGATCTCAATTTCTGTCATTACAGTTTTTCCTTTCTTGTAGTTTTTATCAAAATAATTCCTACATAGAGTATTGGCTCTTATGCTAGATTCATGAGAAGTGGCAATTCTATATGGAATTTGAAAACCCTCATCCTTCTTATCCTCACAAAATCTAAGGAAAAATAAGCCGCTGGGAGAATTTTCCAATTCTTCGACAGAAACTTGGTGCACTCAACCATCACATTCGAAACACTATATCCAGGAAGTAGTGAAATCTAAAATGCTCTTTTTGCAGTAAGTGCATAAATCACCTCTTTTATACAAATATTGAGACTTCAACGCGAGTTCCAGTGATATCCCCAGAAAATTGTTGTGAGGTTATTTAACCTGTTCGTTACAAATTTCTTGAGAATCGAGACCTCTGTCGGCTTTGACCTTAGGTTGAATCTTACCACATCTTTCCTGGGAATGTTGAAATTGAATTCTTTCAAAAGTAATAGAGCATGTCGTCTCAGTTTCCGAATGATGCGAAAACTTCTTTTGCGCATCACATTCTCGCTAAAATGTTTCCAACACTCCCGAATCACCTTTCAACAGGAGCATTACTAGAACGTTCTTTATTCGCTGACAATATACCACTTCATTCTGAGTCCGTCCAAAAGGGACATATTGTTTTATAAATTCAAAAAACACATTTTGATATTCGTTCATATTTCTTGAATCTGATATCAAGTGACAATTCAAATTTGAATCAAATTGTTTGAAAAACTGGAAGTAGACTGGAATGTTCCCATTGAATTCGTCTGAAACTCAATGTCATCTACTTTTAAATACTCAAGATTTTCATCACATCATAATTTCAATAATTTCTGGAATTCACTTACAAAAATTAGATTTTTCTTACAAGAATTTGTAATAATATTCGCAAAACTGCCCCCGATCGTTTATTTTACATGCCGTGCCCATAATTCCTTTCAAATGTATTTCAACTTGAAGATTTTGGTAAACGTTATCTACATCAGCCGCCAAAGGAAATGCCTTATTATTATGTATGCAATTGAAAGTCATATTGATGTACTCCTTGAACTCTGTGTTATTTAGAGATATAAAAATTGCATTTAAAAGAGCGAAACTAAAATCTGGAACAAGTTTACGGTAAATTGGCCATTTCCTGAAATTACTAATACTGAAATTAAACAGCCAAGATCCGAAACTTCCAGCATCATGTTCGTTAGAAATCATTCCCAATACTGAACATACTCTATTCGATTTAGAAAATTGTACAACACCAGCGTAGTAATAAACTTTTGTACTAATATTATAAGGCCTGTGCCATCTGAATGAAGCATTCTTTGCTTCAACGAATTCAATGAAATGACCTGTTCCGTACAATATACATATAGACATGAGAAGGAATTCCTACGAATTGGATATGATTAGAGTGATCCTTCTGCATCAATATCATATCAAGAATATCATCCACGTGCCTATCGTTTTTCGCGAATACTCCTGACCGGATTTTCCTATAAGCCGCATCCGGTTTAACAGCGCCTAATAAGTTCAATAAGTTGATCTAAGGGTTGTATGTTTACCATCTCCTTCTTTTTAATTTTCCGTTCAACACCTCTTACTTGTGTCGTTATTTTACTCAAATGTGTAAAATCCTTCGAAGAACTATAAACGTCTACTTTATGTTCTGAAGACTGTTCCGCAGAAATTCGTTTGATAACCAAAATAAACTTCTCACATTTTGGGTGCACACAGTACGCGTATATTTTCATGGAGCCTTTTTTTTTGATAATCGATTATGTTCAAAATAAGGATTGCATGTGTTATCCACAGATCTGATTTTTTTATTCAGCGAAAGAGTGTATTTTCCCTTGATTGAAGTTGTATTACGACATATGATAGAGAATTATCATCGCCGGTTGAAACAAATTCTCCTTCTTTGAAAATGCAGTCATAAGTTACAGATCCTAAGTTTCCCTCCAGTATATTTTTAGTTCCTTGCCGAAGTCGAACGCGTACTTCACTTTTCATTTGAAATTTTTTTTTGAATTCTGGTGATACTACATCGAAATCTGAACAGACTTCAGTCCTCTTCAATGAAATTGATGTGACAGTGGGAGAAGATGATTCCCTAACTTTTTGAGTGGAGTGTACTAATATATAAAATGCATTTTTATCTTGATTTTTATCATAAATTTTTGAGGAACTACAAGAAGTAAGAGATTTGATATCATAGTGAATATGTGATTTAGCTTTACTTCTATCTTTTATCCGCGCAGGTTTGGAAGAACATTGAGATGTTGCTTCTTGAACAGATTTTGATTGGTTTCGGAACTGAAAATTTGAGAGAAGAGGATATACTTATATAGTCAGATGTACTCTTTATAGAATGAACATGCCGTTTTATGGAATACAATGGTTTCCTGCCATTTTTATAGCTATTTTTTTTATCTATACCGTGACACAAACGAGAATAGCTAAATGAAACTGTGAAGTAAGATTCAACTAAAAGGTCGTTTGTCAAAATATCTTCACGAATCATGGCATTATTAACATGAGTCAAATATGATGTTTTTTTCCTCTCATTATTCTCCTCATCCACGAATTTAACGGCATTATCTCGGTTACAACTCAACAGGTCCTGTATGTTACCGGTGTTCCTATGGTCATTTTTAGAAAATATTAAAGCATTGCCGATTCTTGGATAATATCATCCAATTTTAGTTTACCACGATCTTCAGAAGAAATATTCAAGTATTCTGCTAATTTCCCAACAGAAAATTGACTAGTTTCCCAAACATTTTTATTATCTATGACTATTACCTTACTGAAAGAAATATGATAAATACCAACCTAATGTAATACATGAATGAATATGATAGAATCGCGTTATTTCTCATTTAACGTTCCTAATCGCAATAGAAATATCCATGAAAATATCTCAATTACCAGAGAACACATCCGAACTAGTGTCATCCATACTTACCATATTTACTAATATCGATACATTCCTTCCGATTTCCTGTACTAGAAATTCGATATATCGTGAAATTAACGCTTAAACGTTCAGAGTTCAAACACAGACATTTCATGGAGGAAGTTGTAGTGACATTGAAATATTGTGCCCTTGTACTTCCTTTTGTTTATTGTAGTTCATTCTACTTTTATATTCTGACTTTTGCCCTGTTAATTAGTAAGTTAAGTGTTATTTTATGTATGTTTGATTAAATTTATTGTGGAATTGTAATCTAGTGTTAGTGTTGGAATCTTTGTTCAATTGCTCATAGAAATGACACCGCCACCGAGTAACTTGTGGTCTTTATTCCTTAAGAAAAGTGGCAACGTCTCTACCTGAAAGCGGCATTCTGGTAACAGAGCTAACCTTCCTGAATATATTTCAAGTTACCACTTGACAGACAGAATTACAAAAATGCAAATGTTGAAATTTTACTCGGTGCGAAAAAGAAGAAGAATGTATTCAGCAGTAGTCCTAGTGCATCTACTTCTATATACATGCCTGTGCCTGCTTATACAATAGATTACCTATCATGTGACTCTTATGGCAGAAACTGTTGTTGAAGGTGTACGGGAGATAAGTTCACCAACAATCGAGGCCCTCAGTAGAACTTCCTTTTACTCTGAAGAGGGATTTCAACATGTACATATCGTCAAGAAGGAAACCAATGAAGAAATGGTGAACACGATTCATTTCGATGAAATTTGAAGAATTGGACATGTAGAAATAATGTCAGTCATGAAGCATTAACTCAAATTATGCATTTAATACGTCTCAAATATCCATTCCTTCAGAAGGATGTTCTTGTTTTCTGGGTACACCACGATCTCCGCAAACCATAAAACTTGATAATGGCGGAATGGTATATTTTGGAGTTGAATGGAATCAAGGGATTACTGAAAAATACAGTAATGAAAAGTACCTTGCTTTTATTACAGTTGAGCATAGATGGCATTTCACCCTATCATAATAGTTTTTACGCATTGTGGACAATATTATGTAAGCTAGGTAATTACATGGAACAAAAAACCTTCAATAGTTACCGTGTCTTGTAGAAAAGATAAACCGGATCTAGTTGAAACACATTAACATAACATTGTTTATGCTAATTTGCAATAGGCATTTTAATCCACAAAAAGATCATGTTCTAAGTAATGTTTTCAAAATAATAAACATATGAAACATGATGTATACTTTAAAAGGTACACAACAAAATACGATCTGGAAAACCTTAATTAAAAAGATAAAAATCTCTAGTCTAAAAATTTCGTTTTCCAAATATTAATTTTATAATAAACCAAAAGGATGAAAAAGAGACGTACAAGTAATTGGAAGAGTATAATTTTATATACAAAATTGGAGCTTACATATTTCGAAAGAGAAACATTTTTAGTATAAAAATAGTAAGTTTTACATGCAGCTAAGATTCTGTTAGTCCTACCACCTCTGGTCAATACACTACTTTCACAGTTTAGCTATATGAATTATTGAAAGTAATAGGGGCGGGTAATTAACATTATTGCTCAAATAATAACATCACCTATTTGAACAACTGAATAAGCTGATATAGAAAAGCGGATAGATCCCAAGAACAAACTGTCATCTTTCGTACATGCGTAGCACAAAATGCGTAGTGAGTGAAGGTTGAAACTGATGGTGCCGACGTGAGCCATTATGTGAGACAAATTAGGTTTTGTTAAACAAGTAGAAACATGATAGTACTAGTATCTACGACACATGAGTAGTTTTCGCGTCTTATTAGTATCAATTTTGTCCGATGGCGATTATTAAAGATTGATAAAAGGACTAAGTCCACTTGTCATTTGAATTCCGTCATTGAAGCCAAAGCCTAAAAAGGGCATGAGTGTACTTGTTATATTTTGATTTGAAAATTGAAACTCGCTCGAGTGATAAGTAGACTATGGTTTTACGTTAATATACTGTGAAATTATCGAATCAATATATGTAGACTAGTGTAATCATAAGTACTATTTTAACGGTTTGGATACCCATAATTATCATATATAAGCACACATGCCTTTTTTTAGGTATAAAAATGAATTCATTATCACTTAAGAATGTGTGAATAAACTAAGAAAACAGCTCATATAGATTTATGACGTTTTAAGGGATTGAAGAGAATGATATTTTATAGCTAATGATACAAAAGTCCGCATTCAACCAGATTCTGAATTCAACCTTTCAAGTGCCGGCCACAGAATCATGAGACTTGCTATTTCAGCAAAAAACAATTATCAGTGGAAAGAGCGGAGGAACTTTCGAATCTTATAAACGTTGACACACAGAATAAACAAGAGAGGCGTCAATCCAAAATATTTGCAGATGTTTTTCATTCGGAACACGATTCCCCACAGTAACTTAAAACGTAACACAAGAAATTCAGCTGCAAAAAAACGTACCTTACGTATATGTTAAGCCCTATCGGCTCCAGAAATACAGATCCACATGAAGAACATACTTTCAGATGATATAATAGAGGGAGCAAGATCAGAGTGGTCTTCACCACGCTGATAGTTCCCAAGAAAAATACAAATTTAGATGGAGAGAAGAAGTGGTGTGTAGTTATCGACTATCGATTGCTGAATGGAACAATCAAATACAAGACGATAGATTTCCACTTCATTCAATAACGGAAATCTTGGATTCCCTATCAGGGGCAATCTGCTTTACCCATTTGAATTCATACCAAGGGTATTACCAGGTCGAAATTGATGGAGAAAGAGACCCTACACAGCTTTCACTACAGATAAAGGTTAATATTATCTAACGAGATTACCAATGGGGCTAAATATCAGTCCCAGTAATCATGATTGCCATGTTTATTCTGAATTACGACTCGATTTGATTATTTTTTCAAATAATTTGATGAACCACAATATAAATAAATTTTAGAGTATTGCAAAAGTTGAGAGATTTGAATTTGAAACTGAATCCTTTTAAATGCCAGCTTATGAAAAAAGGGATCATTTATTATTATTATATTATTCAAGAGTATCTTATGCCAAAAGATGCTACCGATTAAAAAAGATTTGTAGCGTTCGAAAATTACTACCGTGAATTTATCCTTAATTTAAAAAAAATCGCTATTCCCTTTGAATAAATTGGCAAGGCTAAATATAGCCTTTGAGTGGTACAAACATTTTCAAAATGCGTTCGAAACTTTGAAACAATCACTCCTCAACCCAAAATATCGAAATTTCACGACGGGAAACAGGTTTATCACTGTCAGGATATGTCGTTGGTTCAGGCCTTTCTAATGATGACAATTATTTTTATTATTACATACTCTGGTCGCACATTGAATTATTTAGAGGAAAAAAACTCTTGGCAATGGTATGGGCAGTTGAACACTTTAGATCATACTCACATGGGAGGAAATTTGATATGTTTACAGATCACAGACCTCTGATACACCTATTTGAGATGACGAAATCATCAAGTAGATTACAGAATTCAGATTAAGTCTGGAGGAATACGATTTCACAACTAATTACATAAAAGGGACAGAAAATGTAACTGCCGACCCTCTGTCAAGGGTAAAAATAAGATCTGTTTCTGGGGACATCGAAATAAAAAAAAATAGGTTATCACATCCAAAATACTTTTTTGATTGAACTATATAATACCAATACCTAGATAGATTAGGGTTATAGTCATCTGAGAATAACTCAATAGACGTGATCGTGAAGCTACCGTAATTTGATACCATTCTGTAGGTACCCGAGGATTACGTTGAGTAATGATATGCTCTTCAGCAAACACAATTTGCTCGTGGTATATTCGATTCTCCAAGTAGGATGTGATCACTATCTCGTTTTTTTTTGAGGCAAAACATTCATTACATATTAGGATATAATTCTCAACAATGACTTATCTAATTGAACTAAAGACTGAGACTGACTGCATAAGAAATCTAACTATTGTTGATACTGGTTTTATAATTACCAATTGAATTTTGCGGAACCACATCGTCTCTCGCTATTAGCTTTGGATGTTTCTGTTTTTAGTTCGTTTTTTACGCGCAAGTTCATCATTGAATCATAAATTGATTATTGTTCACGTGTGTAACTGCCAAATATGAAGGAAATAAGATTATAGTGTACAATTTAGAATTAATTTTTGAGTATAGGAACATTCCATAAACTACCATTACTGGAGATTCTATATTCCAACCATATAAATATTCCTATAATTCTAGCGTCCTATTCTCGCCGTCAATGCGCGTATGCGTTATTCTCGCATTATAAATGTTGTAGAATATATTATTTCGTCAGATTAGAAGAACGCATTCTTTGAGTGACAAAAGATATATGTCTTGGCACCGTGAGTGATTTGGCCAGACTTCTATCTCACGCAACCGATATAGAAAATATTGGAACATTACAAAATAATAATATGCTTTCAATGTACACTGTATAATAGTGGGTGGGATAATTCCATCGAAACGAAATTTGAATAATATCAGAGCCACTACCCTCATTCCAAAATATACAGAGCCCTAATAAACATGTTAAAGATCTTCATATTCAGGAAAATAATTTGTGAAGATCATTAAAGCCGTTGCACCTTTTGTTTAAAGTAATTCTCAAAGTTGCCTCTTAATTCAAACCTTATAAAGCACATCGAAATATGTGGGTTTTGAAATTACGTGCAATAATGTGGTTTATCAACCAGTATACAATGTAATTAAGTCCTACAAGTCCTACATCTGAAATTACGTTTCTTGTAATTCTCTAGAGTTTAGTTCTTGCCCGCATAATTCATAACTCAACCTATTAGTGTGCTACGCAAGCAAATATTTCTCCAAGCATTATGTGTTGGATAATGTGTAAGGACAGAATTACAAAAATGCAAATGTTGAAATTTTACTCGGTGCGAAAAAGAAGAAGAATGTATTCAGCAGTAGTCCTAGTGCATCTACTTCTATATACATGCCTGTGCCTGCTTATACAATAGATTACCTATCATGTGACTCTTATGGCAGAAACTGTTGTTGAAGGTGTACGGGAGATAAGTTCACCAACAATCGAGGCCCTCAGTAGAACTTCCTTTTACTCTGAAGAGGGATTTCAACATGTACATATCGTCAAGAAGGAAACCAATGAAGAAATGGTGAACACGATTCATTTCGATGAAATTTGAAGAATTGGACATGTAGAAATAATGTCAGTCGTGAAGCATTAACTCAAATTATGCATTTAATACGTCTCAAATATCCATTCCTTCAGAAGGATGTTCTTGTTTTCTGGGTACACCACGATCTCCGCAAACCATAAAACTTGATAATGGCGGAATGGTATATTTTGGAGTTGAATGGAATCAAGGGATTACTGAAAAATACAGTAATGAAAAGTACCTTGCTTTTATTACAGTTGAGCATAGATGGCATTTCACCCTATCATAATAGTTTTTACGCATTGTGGACAATATTATGTAAGCTAGGTAATTACATGGAACAAAAAACCTTCAATAGTTACCGTGTCTTGTAGAAAAGATAAACCGGATCTAGTTGAAACACATTAACATAACATTGTTTATGCTAATTTGCAATAGGCATTTTAATCCACAAAAAGATCATGTTCTAAGTAATGTTTTCAAAATAATAAACATATGAAACATGATGTATACTTTAAAAGGTACACAACAAAGTACGATCTGGAAAACCTTAATTAAAAAGATAAAAATCTCTAGTCTAAAAATTTCGTTTTCCAAATATTAATTTTATAATAAACCAAAAGGATGAAAAAGAGACGTACAAGTAATTGGAAGAGTATAATTTTATATACAAAATTGGAGCCTACATATTTCGAAAGAGAAACATTTTTAGTATAAAAATAGTAAGTTTTACATGCAGCTAAGATTCTGTTAGTCCTACCACCTCTGGTCAATACACTACTTTCACAGTTTAGCTATATGAATTATTAAAAGTAATAGGGGCGGGTAATTAACATTATTGCTCAAATAATAACATCACCTATTTGAACAACTGAATAGGCTGATATAGAAAAGCGGATAGATCCCAAGAACAAACTGTCATCTTTCGTACATGCGTAGCACAAAATGCGTAGTGAGTGAAGGTTGAAACTGATGGTGCCGACGTGAGCCATTATGTGAGACAAATTAGGTTTTGTTAAACAAGTAGAAACATGATAGTACTAGTATCTACGACACATGAGTAGTTTTCGCGTCTTATTAGTATCAATTTTGTCCGATGGCGATTATTAAAGATTGATAAAAGGACTAAGTCCACTTGTCATTTGAATTCCGTCATTGAAGCCAAAGCCTAAAATGGGCATGAGTGTACTTGTTACATTTTGATTTGAAAATTGAAACTCGCTCGAGTGATAAGTAGACTATGGTTTTACGTTAATATACTGTGAAATTATCGAATCAATATATGTAGACTAGTGTAATCATAAGTACTATTTTAACGGTTTGGATACCCATAATTATCATATATAAGCACACATGCCTTTTTTTTAGGTATAAAAATAAATTCATTATCACTTAAGAATGTGTGAATAAACTAAGAGAACAGCTCATATAGATTTATGACGTTTTAAGGGATTGAAGAGAATGATATTTTATAGCAAATGATACAAAAGTCCGCATTCAACCAGATTCTGAATTCAACCTTTCAAGTGCCGGCCACAGAATCATGAGACTTGCTATTTCAGCAAAAAACAATTATCAGTGGAAAGAGCGGAGGAACTTTCGAATCTTATAAACGTTGACACACAGAATAAACAAGAGAGGCGTCAATCCAAAATATTTGCAGATGTTTTTCATTCGGAACACGATTCCCCACAGTAACTTAAAACGTAACACAAGAAATTCAGCTGCAAAAAAACGTACCTTCCGTATATGTTAAGCCCTATCGGCTCCAGAAATACAGATCCACATGAAGAACATACTTTCAGATGATATAATAGAGGGAGCAAGATCAGAGTGGTCTTCACCACGCTGATAGTTCCCAAGAAAAATACAAATTTAGATGGAGAGAAGAAGTGGTGTGTAGTTATCGACTATCGATTGCTGGATGGAACAATCAAATACAAGACGATAGATTTCCACTTCATTCAATAACAGAAATCTTGGATTCCCTATCAGGGGCAATCTGCTTTACCCATTTGAATTCATACCAAAGGTATTACCAGGTCGAAATTGATGGAGAAAGAGACCCTACACAGCTTTCACTACAGATAAAGGTTAATATTATCTAACGAGATTACCAATGGGGCTAAATATCAGTCCCAGTAATCATGATTGCCATGTTTATTCTGAATTACGACTCGATTTGATTATTTTTTCAAATAATTTGATGAACCACAATATAAATAAATTTTAGAGTTTTGCAAAAGTTGAGAGATTTGAATTTGAAACTGAATCCTTTTAAATGCCAGCTTATGAAAAAAGGGATCATTTATTATTATTATATTATTCAAGAGTATCTTATGCCAAAAGATGCTACCGATTAAAAAAGATTTGTAGCGTTCGAAAATTACTACCGTGAATTTATCCTTAATTTAAAAAAAATCGCTATTCCCTTTGAATAAATTGGCAAGGCTAAATATAGCCTTTGAGTGGTACAAACATTTTCAAAATGCGTTCGAAACTTTGAAACAATCACTCCTCAACCCAAAATATCGAAATTTCACGACGTGAAACAGGTTTATCACGTGTCAGGATATGTCGTTGGTTCAGGCCTTTCTAATGATGACAATTATTTTTATTATTACATACTCTGGTCGCACATTGAATTATGTAGAGGAAAAAAACTCTTGGCAATGGTATGGGCAGTTGAACACTTTAGATCATACTCACATGGGAGGAAATTTGATATGTTTACAGATCACAGACCTCTGATACACCTATTTGAGATGACGAAATCATCAAGTAGATTACAGAATTCAGATTAAGTCTGGAGGAATACGATTTCACAACTAATTACATAAAAGGGACAGAAAATGTAACTGCCGACCCTCTGTCAAGGGTAAAAATAAGATCTGTTTCTGGGGACATCGAATTGTTGAAATGTCCAGACGAGGGAGTAATACTGAAACTTCTATCGGAAGAGGAATTTCACAAACTACAAAGTAAGAGTCATGACTATGAAACAGGAGATAATTTGATATACGGTAAGAAGGTAAATATATATATATATATATATATATATATATATATATATATATATATATATATATATATATATATATATATATATATATATATATATATATATATATATATGTTTCTTCTTAGGTTCTCGCGGACGTAATGTGTAGAACTGAATTCTCGGGTATTGATCTGCGTTGTATGGTTTCGGTCCTCAAAAGGACCAATTTCACGACGTTTCGGCAAAGTCGCATTTGCCATCTTCAGGTGATTCGACCGTAGAGTCTGGAAAATCTAGGCGAACTGACGCTTACTTGGAGGGACAGGTATTTATATCCCCCGTTTTGCTTGACCTTTGGACTTTCGAACTATTTCACGCTTGGTTGATTTCTACGTGTTTGGCTCCGAGTGACACGTTTGGATGACGTCATTGCGACGCTGGAATCAGCCGGTAAGTTTGCGTGATCTGTTGCACGTGCAATGGCTACCACGTTCTCTCTTGTTTTTGGTTGTATCTTCCGACTATCTAAAGCGGGTTTCCATGTTGCTGGTAATCTTAGTCCGTCATCTCGTTTGTTAAGACTATGTGGACGTTTCTCGATCTCTATTGCCTCCCTGGTTATTCTGGTGTAGAAGTGTTCAATGCAGAAATAGCCAACTGAATTCAGAAATAATAAACGCGATTGCAATAATAAGTATAGGGAAGAAATTGTGGAGAAGGTTATACAGAACAATAATCTCGACTCAAATACAATATATAGAAAATATACAAGGCAGTTTATATCAAATGAATATCACAACTTGCCAACTAGGGATCATGCAGGTATTAATCGCATGTACAATAATATAGAGAAAGATCACTTTTGGTCAGTTCTAACGTAAGACGTAGAGCAATTCGTCAAACGTTGCGAAGATTGCCAAAGATGTAGGCACTCAAGAATAACGAAAGAACCGATAATTTGCCCAACATAGGCTTGAGTGTTCGATAAAATATTTATCGACCTAGTATGGTCAATAAATAGTGACTACGATGACAATAAATACATTTTGCGAGCTAAGCAAGTTAGTAGAAGCATATCCGATAAAAAACAAAGAGACTAATACAGTCGTTAAGGTACTCGTCGCAAATTTGGTGTTACGATACGGCATCCCGAAAAAAATAGCCAGTGACCAAGGAACCAAGGAACAAGAACCGAGGAACACGAACTTTTCGGTCTATACTCACGGATTCAAGTGGCAAAATATGAAAACTCATGTGCAGCATGAGTATCATTTTGATTAACGATATGATGGTGAGCCCCAAGAGAAACTAATACGTTTAACTGTGACCTGATGGGTTTAAGATATATGAAGCTGTTAACGAGTCTCAGAGATTTTATAGAACACGGCGATAATATGGTACAGTTGGAGGTCATCCGAGAAAATAGGTACGCTTGACGGAGCACCTGAAGGAGGGAGAGATCAATGACGAGATGGTGAGCAAGAGGTTCAGGTGAAGGGAACCGGCATCCTCCACCTGAGAGAATCGAAAACGGTAAACTTTGGCCCGATGAATATAAGTTATACGAAGCTGTTATCGTGCCACTGAGCTTTTATAGAACACGGCAATAATATGGTACTCATTGCACTAAGGCGGTGTGCTATGTTTCTAAGGAAAATGAGGCAATGATGTAAATAGCCTCAACCTAAGCTCTGAAGATGGCTACATGGTAGCTGAAAGGTACTCCCTAATTTAACAGTATTTCTAGTGGATACGGGTGATAGTTTCTTATTTATAGCGATTGGTTGTGTATTGGAGTTTTGGTTTTGTCTACGATATTGAGATGGTGTTGGTTCAGACATCAAAAATGGTTTGTAATAATTGATTTGAAGATTTAAATCTGTTTCAAGTTCTTGGCCTGGAACTTACTCTAGATAAGAACAAAATGAGTTATCAAACGATATGAGCAGCGAATAAATTCACTATACCATCAATTGATCTAATATAATATCTTATTTACATAAGTCAAGTACCTACAAGAGTATATCGCCACTAACTATGCATCGTTACGACGAAGAAGCGCCAGGCGGAACAACTAGCCCGCGATAGTGTGGAAATCAGCGGAGCCTACTGAAAGTTTTGACCCTCGAAATAATCAATCCTTTTTTTCATTCATTTAGAATCTTTAATCAATGACTTCTCAAATTCCTGCTCACATTGTATCTTCTTCATGAATATATAAGAAACGCCAAAGGGATTCTCGAAAAATATTATTCAATGATAATTATTATATAACAGAAAAATAATAAAGTGAATTGTGCTATTTACTATCCAATCGCCAAGTTTTGAATCTTTTGAAACAAATACATTCTCCGTGAAACTTGGTAATTTTTTAATGAACAATTAACACATTGATCCAATGATGTCGTTTTGTTGATGAACAATCGTTGTTGAGAATTCTAAGAAATCTATTTTACTACAAAAGGTTATAAAATAAATGTATAGCACAAATATACAAAATAAAAAAAAATAGGTTATCACATCCAAAATACTTTTTTGATTGAACTATATAATACCAATACCTAGATAGATTAGGGTTATAGTCATCTGAGAATAACTCAATAGACGTGATCGTGAAGCTACCGTAATTTGATACCATTCTGTACCCGAGGATTACGTTGAGTAATGATATGCTCTTCAGCAAACACAATTTGCTCGTGGTATATTCGATTCTCCAAGTAGGATGTGATCACTATCTCGTTTTTTTTTGAGGCAAAACATTCATTACATATTAGGATATAATTCTCAACAATGACTTATCTAATTGAACTAAAGGCTGAGACTGACTGCATAAGAAATCTAACTATTGTTGATACTGGTTTTATAATTACCAATTGAATTTTGCGGAACCACATCGTCTCTCGCTATTAGCTTTGGATGTTTCTGTTTTTAGTTCGTTTTTTACGCGCAAGTTCATCATTGAATCATAAATTGATTATTGTTCACGTGTGTAACTGCCAAATATGAAGGAAATAAGATTATAGTGTACAATTTAGAATTAATTTTTGAGTATAGGAACATTCCATAAACTACCATTACTGGAGATTCTATATTCCAACCATATAAATATTCCTATAATTCTAGCGTCCTATTCTCGCCGTCAATGCGCGTATGCGTTATTCTCGCATTATAAATGTTGTAGAATATATTATTTCGTCAGATTAGAAGAACGCATTCTTTGAGTGACAAAAGATATATGTCTTGGCAATGTGAGTGATTTGGCCAGACTTCTATCTCACGCAACCGATATAGAAAATATTGGAACATTACAAAATAATAATATGCTTTCAATGTACACTGTATAATAGTGGGTGGGATAATTCCAAAGAAACGAAATTTGAATAATATCAGAGCCACTACCCTCATTCCAAAATATACAGAGCCCTAATAAACATGTTAAAGATCTTCATATTCAGGAAAATAATTTGTGAAGATCATTAAAGCCGTTGCACCTTTTGTTTAAAGTAATTCTCAAAGTTGCCTCTTAATTCAAACCTTATAAAGCACATCGAAATATGTGGGTTTTGAAATTACGTGCAATAATGTGGTTTATCAACCAGTATACAATGTAATTAAGTCCTACAAGTCCTACATCTGAAATTACGTTTCTTGTAATTCTCTAGAGTTTAGTTCTTGCCCGCATAATTCATAACTCAACCTATTAGTGTGCTACGCAAGCAAATATTTCTCCAAGCATTATGTGTTGGATAATGTGTAAGGACAGAATTACAAAAATGCAAATGTTGAAATTTTACTCGGTGCGAAAAAGAAGAAGAATGTATTCAGCAGTAGTCCTAGTGCATCTACTTCTATATACATGCCTGTGCCTGCTTATACAATAGATTACCTATCATGTGACTCTTATGGCAGAAACTGTTGTTGAAGGTGTACGGGAGATAAGTTCACCAACAATCGAGGCCCTCAGTAGAACTTCCTTTTACTCTGAAGAGGGATTTCAACATGTACATATCGTCAAGAAGGAAACCAATGAAGAAATGGTGAACACGATTCATTTCGATGAAATTTGAAGAATTGGACATGTAGAAATAATGTCAGTCATGAAGCATTAACTCAAATTATGCATTTAATACGTCTCAAATATCCATTCCTTCAGAAGGATGTTCTTGTTTTCTGGGTACACCACGATCTCCGCAAACCATAAAACTTGATAATGGCGGAATGGTATATTTTGGAGTTGAATGGAATCAAGGGATTACTGAAAAATACAGTAATGAAAAGTACCTTGCTTTTATTACAGTTGAGCATAGATGGCATTTCACCCTATCATAATAGTTTTTACGCATTGTGGACAATATTATGTAAGCTAGGTAATTACATGGAACAAAAAACCTTCAATAGTTACCGTGTCTTGTAGAAAAGATAAACCGGATCTAGTTGAAACACATTAACATAACATTGTTTATGCTAATTTGCAATAGGCATTTTAATCCACAAAAAGATCATGTTCTAAGTAATGTTTTCAAAATAATAAACATATGAAACATGATGTATACTTTAAAAGGTACACAACAAAATACGATCTGGAAAACCTTAATTAAAAAGATAAAAATCTCTAGTCTAAAAATTTCGTTTTCCAAATATTAATTTTATAATAAACCAAAAGGATGAAAAAGAGACGTACAAGTAATTGGAAGAGTATAATTTTATATACAAAATTGGAGCTTACATATTTCGAAAGAGAAACATTTTTAGTATAAAAATAGTAAGTTTTACATGCAGCTAAGATTCTGTTAGTCCTACCACCTCTGGTCAATACACTACTTTCACAGTTTAGCTATATGAATTATTGAAAGTAATAGGGGCGGGTAATTAACATTATTGCTCAAATAATAACATCACCTATTTGAACAACTGAATAAGCTGATATAGAAAAGCGGATAGATCCCAAGAACAAACTGTCATCTTTCGTACATGCGTAGCACAAAATGCGTAGTGAGTGAAGGTTGAAACTGATGGTGCCGACGTGAGCCATTATGTGAGACAAATTAGGTTTTGTTAAACAAGTAGAAACATGATAGTACTAGTATCTACGACACATGAGTAGTTTTCGCGTCTTATTAGTATCAATTTTGTCCGATGGCGATTATTAAAGATTGATAAAAGGACTAAGTCCACTTGTCATTTGAATTCCGTCATTGAAGCCAAAGCCTAAAAAGGGCATGAGTGTACTTGTTATATTTTGATTTGAAAATTGAAACTCGCTCGAGTGATAAGTAGACTATGGTTTTACGTTAATATACTGTGAAATTATCGAATCAATATATGTAGACTAGTGTAATCATAAGTACTATTTTAACGGTTTGGATACCCATAATTATCATATATAAGCACACATGCCTTTTTTTTAGGTATAAAAATGAATTCATTATCACTTAAGAATGTGTGAATAAACTAAGAAAACAGCTCATATAGATTTATGACGTTTTAAGGGATTGAAGAGAATGATATTTTATAACTAATGATACAAAAGTCCGCATTCAACCAGATTCTGAATTCAACCTTTCAAGTGCCGGCCACAGAATCATGAGACTTGCTATTTCAGCAAAAAACAATTATCAGTGGAAAGAGCGGAGGAACTTTCGAATCTTATAAACGTTGACACACAGAATAAACAAGAGAGGCGTCAATCCAAAATATTTGCAGATGTTTTTCATTCGGAACACGATTCCCCACAGTAACTTAAAACGTAACACAAGAAATTCAGCTGCAAAAAAACGTACCTTACGTATATGTTAAGCCCTATCGGCTCCAGAAATACAGATCCACATGAAGAACATACTTTCAGATGATATAATAGAGGGAGCAAGATCAGAGTGGTCTTCACCACGCTGATAGTTCCCAAGAAAAATACAAATTTAGATGGAGAGAAGAAGTGGTGTGTAGTTATCGACTATCGATTGCTGAATGGAACAATCAAATACAAGACGATAGATTTCCACTTCATTCAATAACGGAAATCTTGGATTCCCTATCAGGGGCAATCTGCTTTACCCATTTGAATTCATACCAAGGGTATTACCAGGTCGAAATTGATGGAGAAAGAGACCCTACACAGCTTTCACTACAGATAAAGGTTAATATTATCTAACGAGATTACCAATGGGGCTAAATATCAGTCCCAGTAATCATGATTGCCATGTTTATTCTGAATTACGACTCGATTTGATTATTTTTTCAAATAATTTGATGAACCACAATATAAATAAATTTTAGAGTATTGCAAAAGTTGAGAGATTTGAATTTGAAACTGAATCCTTTTAAATGCCAGCTTATGAAAAAAGGGATCATTTATTATTATTATATTATTCAAGAGTATCTTATGCCAAAAGATGCTACCGATTAAAAAAGATTTGTAGCGTTCGAAAATTACTACCGTGAATTTATCCTTAATTTAAAAAAAATCGCTATTCCCTTTGAATAAATTGGCAAGGCTAAATATAGCCTTTGAGTGGTACAAACATTTTCAAAATGCGTTCGAAACTTTGAAACAATCACTCCTCAACCCAAAATATCGAAATTTCACGACGGGAAACAGGTTTATCACTGTCAGGATATGTCGTTGGTTCAGGCCTTTCTAATGATGACAATTATTTTTATTATTACATACTCTGGTCGCACATTGAATTATTTAGAGGAAAAAAACTCTTGGCAATGGTATGGGCAGTTGAACACTTTAGATCATACTCACATGGGAGGAAATTTGATATGTTTACAGATCACAGACCTCTGATACACCTATTTGAGATGACGAAATCATCAAGTAGATTACAGAATTCAGATTAAGTCTGGAGGAATACGATTTCACAACTAATTACATAAAAGGGACAGAAAATGTAACTGCCGACCCTCTGTCAAGGGTAAAAATAAGATCTGTTTCTGGGGACATCGAAATAAAAAAAAATAGGTTATCACATCCAAAATACTTTTTTGATTGAACTATATAATACCAATACCTAGATAGATTAGGGTTATAGTCATCTGAGAATAACTCAATAGACGTGATCGTGAAGCTACCGTAATTTGATACCATTCTGTAGGTACCCGAGGATTACGTTGAGTAATGATATGCTCTTCAGCAAACACAATTTGCTCGTGGTATATTCGATTCTCCAAGTAGGATGTGATCACTATCTCGTTTTTTTTTGAGGCAAAACATTCATTACATATTAGGATATAATTCTCAACAATGACTTATCTAATTGAACTAAAGACTGAGACTGACTGCATAAGAAATCTAACTATTGTTGATACTGGTTTTATAATTACCAATTGAATTTTGCGGAACCACATCGTCTCTCGCTATTAGCTTTGGATGTTTCTGTTTTTAGTTCGTTTTTTACGCGCAAGTTCATCATTGAATCATAAATTGATTATTGTTCACGTGTGTAACTGCCAAATATGAAGGAAATAAGATTATAGTGTACAATTTAGAATTAATTTTTGAGTATAGGAACATTCCATAAACTACCATTACTGGAGATTCTATATTCCAACCATATAAATATTCCTATAATTCTAGCGTCCTATTCTCGCCGTCAATGCGCGTATGCGTTATTCTCGCATTATAAATGTTGTAGAATATATTATTTCGTCAGATTAGAAGAACGCATTCTTTGAGTGACAAAAGATATATGTCTTGGCACCGTGAGTGATTTGGCCAGACTTCTATCTCACGCAACCGATATAGAAAATATTGGAACATTACAAAATAATAATATGCTTTCAATGTACACTGTATAATAGTGGGTGGGATAATTCCATCGAAACGAAATTTGAATAATATCAGAGCCACTACCCTCATTCCAAAATATACAGAGCCCTAATAAACATGTTAAAGATCTTCATATTCAGGAAAATAATTTGTGAAGATCATTAAAGCCGTTGCACCTTTTGTTTAAAGTAATTCTCAAAGTTGCCTCTTAATTCAAACCTTATAAAGCACATCGAAATATGTGGGTTTTGAAATTACGTGCAATAATGTGGTTTATCAACCAGTATACAATGTAATTAAGTCCTACAAGTCCTACATCTGAAATTACGTTTCTTGTAATTCTCTAGAGTTTAGTTCTTGCCCGCATAATTCATAACTCAACCTATTAGTGTGCTACGCAAGCAAATATTTCTCCAAGCATTATGTGTTGGATAATGTGTAAGGACAGAATTACAAAAATGCAAATGTTGAAATTTTACTCGGTGCGAAAAAGAAGAAGAATGTATTCAGCAGTAGTCCTAGTGCATCTACTTCTATATACATGCCTGTGCCTGCTTATACAATAGATTACCTATCATGTGACTCTTATGGCAGAAACTGTTGTTGAAGGTGTACGGGAGATAAGTTCACCAACAATCGAGGCCCTCAGTAGAACTTCCTTTTACTCTGAAGAGGGATTTCAACATGTACATATCGTCAAGAAGGAAACCAATGAAGAAATGGTGAACACGATTCATTTCGATGAAATTTGAAGAATTGGACATGTAGAAATAATGTCAGTCGTGAAGCATTAACTCAAATTATGCATTTAATACGTCTCAAATATCCATTCCTTCAGAAGGATGTTCTTGTTTTCTGGGTACACCACGATCTCCGCAAACCATAAAACTTGATAATGGCGGAATGGTATATTTTGGAGTTGAATGGAATCAAGGGATTACTGAAAAATACAGTAATGAAAAGTACCTTGCTTTTATTACAGTTGAGCATAGATGGCATTTCACCCTATCATAATAGTTTTTACGCATTGTGGACAATATTATGTAAGCTAGGTAATTACATGGAACAAAAAACCTTCAATAGTTACCGTGTCTTGTAGAAAAGATAAACCGGATCTAGTTGAAACACATTAACATAACATTGTTTATGCTAATTTGCAATAGGCATTTTAATCCACAAAAAGATCATGTTCTAAGTAATGTTTTCAAAATAATAAACATATGAAACATGATGTATACTTTAAAAGGTACACAACAAAGTACGATCTGGAAAACCTTAATTAAAAAGATAAAAATCTCTAGTCTAAAAATTTCGTTTTCCAAATATTAATTTTATAATAAACCAAAAGGATGAAAAAGAGACGTACAAGTAATTGGAAGAGTATAATTTTATATACAAAATTGGAGCCTACATATTTCGAAAGAGAAACATTTTTAGTATAAAAATAGTAAGTTTTACATGCAGCTAAGATTCTGTTAGTCCTACCACCTCTGGTCAATACACTACTTTCACAGTTTAGCTATATGAATTATTAAAAGTAATAGGGGCGGGTAATTAACATTATTGCTCAAATAATAACATCACCTATTTGAACAACTGAATAGGCTGATATAGAAAAGCGGATAGATCCCAAGAACAAACTGTCATCTTTCGTACATGCGTAGCACAAAATGCGTAGTGAGTGAAGGTTGAAACTGATGGTGCCGACGTGAGCCATTATGTGAGACAAATTAGGTTTTGTTAAACAAGTAGAAACATGATAGTACTAGTATCTACGACACATGAGTAGTTTTCGCGTCTTATTAGTATCAATTTTGTCCGATGGCGATTATTAAAGATTGATAAAAGGACTAAGTCCACTTGTCATTTGAATTCCGTCATTGAAGCCAAAGCCTAAAATGGGCATGAGTGTACTTGTTACATTTTGATTTGAAAATTGAAACTCGCTCGAGTGATAAGTAGACTATGGTTTTACGTTAATATACTGTGAAATTATCGAATCAATATATGTAGACTAGTGTAATCATAAGTACTATTTTAACGGTTTGGATACCCATAATTATCATATATAAGCACACATGCCTTTTTTTTAGGTATAAAAATAAATTCATTATCACTTAAGAATGTGTGAATAAACTAAGAGAACAGCTCATATAGATTTATGACGTTTTAAGGGATTGAAGAGAATGATATTTTATAGCAAATGATACAAAAGTCCGCATTCAACCAGATTCTGAATTCAACCTTTCAAGTGCCGGCCACAGAATCATGAGACTTGCTATTTCAGCAAAAAACAATTATCAGTGGAAAGAGCGGAGGAACTTTCGAATCTTATAAACGTTGACACACAGAATAAACAAGAGAGGCGTCAATCCAAAATATTTGCAGATGTTTTTCATTCGGAACACGATTCCCCACAGTAACTTAAAACGTAACACAAGAAATTCAGCTGCAAAAAAACGTACCTTCCGTATATGTTAAGCCCTATCGGCTCCAGAAATACAGATCCACATGAAGAACATACTTTCAGATGATATAATAGAGGGAGCAAGATCAGAGTGGTCTTCACCACGCTGATAGTTCCCAAGAAAAATACAAATTTAGATGGAGAGAAGAAGTGGTGTGTAGTTATCGACTATCGATTGCTGGATGGAACAATCAAATACAAGACGATAGATTTCCACTTCATTCAATAACAGAAATCTTGGATTCCCTATCAGGGGCAATCTGCTTTACCCATTTGAATTCATACCAAAGGTATTACCAGGTCGAAATTGATGGAGAAAGAGACCCTACACAGCTTTCACTACAGATAAAGGTTAATATTATCTAACGAGATTACCAATGGGGCTAAATATCAGTCCCAGTAATCATGATTGCCATGTTTATTCTGAATTACGACTCGATTTGATTATTTTTTCAAATAATTTGATGAACCACAATATAAATAAATTTTAGAGTATTGCAAAGTTGAGAGATTTGAATTTGAAACTGAATCCTTTTAAATGCCAGCTTATGAAAAAAGGGATCATTTATTATTATTATATTATTCAAGAGTATCTTATGCCAAAAGATGCTACCGATTAAAAAAGATTTGTAGCGTTCGAAAATTACTACCGTGAATTTATCCTTAATTTAAAAAAAATCGCTATTCCCTTTGAATAAATTGGCAAGGCTAAATATAGCCTTTGAGTGGTACAAACATTTTCAAAATGCGTTCGAAACTTTGAAACAATCACTCCTCAACCCAAAATATCGAAATTTCACGACGTGAAACAGGTTTATCACGTGTCAGGATATGTCGTTGGTTCAGGCCTTTCTAATGATGACAATTATTTTTATTATTACATACTCTGGTCGCACATTGAATTATGTAGAGGAAAAAAACTCTTGGCAATGGTATGGGCAGTTGAACACTTTAGATCATACTCACATGGGAGGAAATTTGATATGTTTACAGATCACAGACCTCTGATACACCTATTTGAGATGACGAAATCATCAAGTAGATTACAGAATTCAGATTAAGTCTGGAGGAATACGATTTCACAACTAATTACATAAAAGGGACAGAAAATGTAACTGCCGACCCTCTGTCAAGGGTAAAAATAAGATCTGTTTCTGGGGACATCGAATTGTTGAAATGTCCAGACGAGGGAGTAATACTGAAACTTCTATCGGAAGAGGAATTTCACAAACTACAAAGTAAGAGTCATGACTATGAAACAGGAGATAATTTGATATACGGTAAGAAGGTAAATATATATATATATATATATATATATATATATATATATATATATATATATATATATATATATATATATATATATATATATATATATATATATGTTTCTTCTTAGGTTCTCGCGGACGTAATGTGTAGAACTGAATTCTCGGGTATTGATCTGCGTTGTATGGTTTCGGTCCTCAAAAGGACCAATTTCACGACGTTTCGGCAAAGTCGCATTTGCCATCTTCAGGTGATTCGACCGTAGAGTCTGGAAAATCTAGGCGAACTGACGCTTACTTGGAGGGACAGGTATTTATATCCCCCGTTTTGCTTGACCTTTGGACTTTCGAACTATTTCACGCTTGGTTGATTTCTACGTGTTTGGCTCCGAGTGACACGTTTGGATGACGTCATTGCGACGCTGGAATCAGCCGGTAAGTTTGCGTGATCTGTTGCACGTGCAATGGCTACCACGTTCTCTCTTGTTTTTGGTTGTATCTTCCGACTATCTAAAGCGGGTTTCCATGTTGCTGGTAATCTTAGTCCGTCATCTCGTTTGTTAAGACTATGTGGACGTTTCTCGATCTCTATTGCCTCCCTGGTTATTCTGGTGTAGAAGTGTTCAATGCAGAAATAGCCAACTGAATTCAGAAATAATAAACGCGATTGCAATAATAAGTATAGGGAAGAAATTGTGGAGAAGGTTATACAGAACAATAATCTCGACTCAAATACAATATATAGAAAATATACAAGGCAGTTTATATCAAATGAATATCACAACTTGCCAACTAGGGATCATGCAGGTATTAATCGCATGTACAATAATATAGAGAAAGATCACTTTTGGTCAGTTCTAACGTAAGACGTAGAGCAATTCGTCAAACGTTGCGAAGATTGCCAAAGATGTAGGCACTCAAGAATAACGAAAGAACCGATAATTTGCCCAACATAGGCTTGAGTGTTCGATAAAATATTTATCGACCTAGTATGGTCAATAAATAGTGACTACGATGACAATAAATACATTTTGCGAGCTAAGCAAGTTAGTAGAAGCATATCCGATAAAAAACAAAGAGACTAATACAGTCGTTAAGGTACTCGTCGCAAATTTGGTGTTACGATACGGCATCCCGAAAAAAATAGCCAGTGACCAAGGAACCAAGGAACAAGAACCGAGGAACACGAACTTTTCGGTCTATACTCACGGATTCAAGTGGCAAAATATGAAAACTCATGTGCAGCATGAGTATCATTTTGATTAACGATATGATGGTGAGCCCCAAGAGAAACTAATACGTTTAACTGTGACCTGATGGGTTTAAGATATATGAAGCTGTTAACGAGTCTCAGAGATTTTATAGAACACGGCGATAATATGGTACAGTTGGAGGTCATCCGAGAAAATAGGTACGCTTGACGGAGCACCTGAAGGAGGGAGAGATCAATGACGAGATGGTGAGCAAGAGGTTCAGGTGAAGGGAACCGGCATCCTCCACCTGAGAGAATCGAAAACGGTAAACTTTGGCCCGATGAATATAAGTTATACGAAGCTGTTATCGTGCCACTGAGCTTTTATAGAACACGGCAATAATATGGTACTCATTGCACTAAGGCGGTGTGCTATGTTTCTAAGGAAAATGAGGCAATGATGTAAATAGCCTCAACCTAAGCTCTGAAGATGGCTACATGGTAGCTGAAAGGTACTCCCTAATTTAACAGTATTTCTAGTGGATACGGGTGATAGTTTCTTATTTATAGCGATTGGTTGTGTATTGGAGTTTTGGTTTTGTCTACGATATTGAGATGGTGTTGGTTCAGACATCAAAAATGGTTTGTAATAATTGATTTGAAGATTTAAATCTGTTTCAAGTTCTTGGCCTGGAACTTACTCTAGATAAGAACAAAATGAGTTATCAAACGATATGAGCAGCGAATAAATTCACTATACCATCAATTGATCTAATATAATATCTTATTTACATAAGTCAAGTACCTACAAGAGTATATCGCCACTAACTATGCATCGTTACGACGAAGAAGCGCCAGGCGGAACAACTAGCCCGCGATAGTGTGGAAATCAGCGGAGCCTACTGAAAGTTTTGACCCTCGAAATAATCAATCCTTTTTTTCATTCATTTAGAATCTTTAATCAATGACTTCTCAAATTCCTGCTCACATTGTATCTTCTTCATGAATATATAAGAAACGCCAAAGGGATTCTCGAAAAATATTATTCAATGATAATTATTATATAACAGAAAAATAATAAAGTGAATTGTGCTATTTACTATCCAATCGCCAAGTTTTGAATCTTTTGAAACAAATACATTCTCCGTGAAACTTGGTAATTTTTTAATGAACAATTAACACATTGATCCAATGATGTCGTTTTGTTGATGAACAATCGTTGTTGAGAATTCTAAGAAATCTATTTTACTACAAAAGGTTATAAAATAAATGTATAGCACAAATATACAAAATAAAAAAAAATAGGTTATCACATCCAAAATACTTTTTTGATTGAACTATATAATACCAATACCTAGATAGATTAGGGTTATAGTCATCTGAGAATAACTCAATAGACGTGATCGTGAAGCTACCGTAATTTGATACCATTCTGTACCCGAGGATTACGTTGAGTAATGATATGCTCTTCAGCAAACACAATTTGCTCGTGGTATATTCGATTCTCCAAGTAGGATGTGATCACTATCTCGTTTTTTTTTGAGGCAAAACATTCATTACATATTAGGATATAATTCTCAACAATGACTTATCTAATTGAACTAAAGGCTGAGACTGACTGCATAAGAAATCTAACTATTGTTGATACTGGTTTTATGATTACCAATTGAATTTTGCGGAACCACATCGTCTCTCGCTATTAGCTTTGGATGTTTCTGTTTTTAGTTCGTTTTTTACGCGCAAGTTCATCATTGAATCATAAATTGATTATTGTTCACGTGTGTAACTGCCAAATATGAAGGAAATAAGATTATAGTGTACAATTTAGAATTAATTTTTGAGTATAGGAACATTCCATAAACTACCATTACTGGAGATTCTATATTCCAACCATATAAATATTCCTATAATTCTAGCGTCCTATTCTCGCCGTCAATGCGCGTATGCGTTATTCTCGCATTATAAATGTTGTAGAATATATTATTTCGTCAGATTAGAAGAACGCATTCTTTGAGTGACAAAAGATATATGTCTTGGCAACGTGAGTGATTTGGCCAGACTTCTATCTCACGCAACCGATATAGAAAATATTGGAACATTACAAAATAATAATATGCTTTCAATGTACACTGTATAATAGTGGGTGGGATAATTCCAAAGAAACGAAATTTGAATAATATCAGAGCCACTACCCTCATTCCAAAATATACAGAGCCCTAATAAACATGTTAAAGATCTTCATATTCAGGAAAATAATTTGTGAAGATCATTAAAGCCGTTGCACCTTTTGTTTAAAGTAATTCTCAAAGTTGCCTCTTAATTCAAACCTTATAAAGCACATCGAAATATGTGGGTTTTGAAATTACGTGCAATAATGTGGTTTATCAACCAGTATACAATGTAATTAAGTCCTACAAGTCCTACATCTGAAATTACGTTTCTTGTAATTCTCTAGAGTTTAGTTCTTGCCCGCATAATTCATAACTCAACCTATTAGTGTGCTACGCAAGCAAATATTTCTCCAAGCATTATGTGTTGGATAATGTGTAAGGACAAAATATTTCAGTAAATTATGAGATATTCCTAAGTCACCTTATTAATTTATTTGATTACCATCTCACTGGCCTGTTCATGTCAACTCAGTACTTTTTCATTAAATATGTTACTCAATTAAGCGATTCAGTAGGTGAGTAATATTTATTGTGATCAATTGATCACTCACTTCCCTAACTTTTATCAACATTTTTCGTACCCTTCTTCGGATCAGATGTATGATTGTGGGAACAGAAAATATACCAGAAATGATCAAGACACAGGCAATGGAAGACGTTAATTTATACTCTATGTTACATTGAAATTTCATCCAAATGGTCTGTGCTATGTAGTTTACAGCTCTATGTTTCATACCGGTGTCAGGTTGACTTTCGAAATTATTATAGTTATTTATGTATCAAGGGAATTATAAGGGCCTTAATTACCGATGGCAAAGTTTGCGGGCCAGAGGCCCTCGGGACAGCAATTGCCTGAGGTTATTAAGGCTCATTAATTTCCGTGGTACATAGATAATTTTATTTCTGACCGATTCCAATAAAATTTTGTTCATTTTTAAAACGGAATAAATGCACCAATTCATTACCTTCCCGCTGTATTTGAATCAGGTACCGTTGATTACATGAGTTTTGTTGTTGCTAGGTTGTTGCTATGTTACTTGTTTACAAACAAAGCTTTATTATCAAGTGTTGTGTGTGCGTTAAAAACGTGTTTTCTATCCCAAATATAATGGAGGATATTTTGAAAAATGCTCAAAAAGCAAGAGAATCATTATTCCCATCGAAGAGTGAAGCCGTATACAGAAAAGAATATAAAATATATCTGGAGTGGCTGACACGGAAAAATGTTATGTCAAAAGATGCCACTGAAACTGTATTTCTGGCATATTTTCAAGAACTGGTAAGGAATTTCCTATGTTTTTCGGTAGATTTAATAGTAATTGTGTTTATTCGTTACAGTCAGAAACGTATGATCCGAATTCTTTATGGCCTAAAGAATCAATGCTAAAATCGATGGTGACTATACATGAGAAACGAGATATCACCAAGTTCAATGAACTAGAGGGTTTTTTTAAACGGAAGAGTAAGAGTTATAAGCCGAAACAGTCCTAAAGATGTCATCAGATTTCTAAATATATATATATTAGCTTTTCTTATTTTATTTTTACTAGTGAAAGGTAGAGGGAATTATAGAATCTATAATGTCCCAAGGGAGCTATGACCCTCATTATTGATAGCGTAACTATGACGATATAGGCTTCTAATATCTCGGTCAGAAATAAATACTTTAATAAAACATTGTTTTATACTAACACCTTTTGTTACATGGACTAACAAAACTTGCCACAGAGTGAACTCATAAAATAGAATGTGGCGTCATATCGATAACGTCACTTGAATCTCAGAATGTTACTCTCGCACATTGAATTTGAGTGTAATATATATTTACAACCAGAAAATAGCTTGAATAGTAGACTTCCGCGGACAGCTAATCTTGAGTTGTCAACCTCACCTCACCATTGTATACAACTCATTGAATTATAATCAGAGAAAACTGAATTATCAAAGTTATGATTCAATATGAATAAATTAGAAATAACAACATACATTCCACTTCGAAATTTCACTGATACCCTATGACGAGCCTTGTCACTTTTGCGCCAAACTGCTTACTACGAAACTCACTTTTATTCCTCGGGCGCTAGATTTCAATTTTTATATATCCTCATCTCCATCCGCTGTCTTTTATATGTTGTTCGAGGTTCTGGTCAAATCCGTTCCACCAAATCCTTATTTTGTACTGTGACCTTTTTCCCGAAAAATGCATCACAGTGACGCTATTTATCAATACTAAAATTCGCGATCATGATACTCAGGTAATTCCTCTGCTGCTGAGAAAGTAGTATTATTGGATTTTTTTTTGGTTGTACGCAGTTTTTACATATAAAGTTGTTCAAACATTGATGTGTTTATTTACTATATCCCCGTTTTTTTCAACATAAGTCATTCGGTATGAATGCAAATTTGGAAATATGAGTATGGATCCGCTATGCGCGTTTCATTTATTGAAATAATTACACTTATTTGGAATTACGAAGGTTCAGAAAAGTCACTGCACATTCACTATCATGAATATACCACAGAATGCACATTCGAAGTCCAAGCATTTCTGTTGAAATAATGCTGTTTAACCGTAGGTTACGTGTTATTCCCGTACTATCTGTTTGACTAAAAAAAAACGATATATCAAATTTTAAGCTTCGTTGCAACTAGAAAATCACTGTTTTCATTATGTTTCAATAAAATACTATATCATTTGTAAAACTGATTATAAATCTCAAAGATACCACTTGAAACGAGGCCACCGCGCCGAAAAACGATACAGTTTATATATACAAATTTTGAGCAAATTACAAGTTTTCAAATACATACGAACAATAGGAACGGCGTAATCGTCTCCATCGTTTTTACGCATGTACACCCAAACGAACGCGCACACATGTATTTCAAATAATTCAATCCTGTATAAATATTTTATACCGATCACAATTCTTTCTCATTAATTATAAGCAGTTCGAGATGAAATCATTGTTCTCCCTATATTCAAGATAACATTTATTTCATGTTTATTACCCATATTTAAATATTTTTGGTGGATGAGCAAAATTCATAGACTTGATATACCAATATCTCCTTTTCATGAAATGGCTAAATACTCATTTAACGTATTGAAAAACATAGTTTACAAAAATGACTTCCACATCAAAGATTCTTGAGTTTTCAAAGAATTCATTGACAAAATTATGATACCAAAAAACTATATCTTAATATCATTAAATGCCATATTTTATATACGAATATTACACAAGTAATTCCAAATAAATAGGATGAAATGAAATAATACACAAATTCATCAATGTAACTACTATAGATGCATTTTACAGTATAAAGATAACTATTAACTATTATAAACAATTAGATGGTTGTGCAATGGGCTCTCCAATATCAAGTACCATAGCCCAGATTGTCATGGAATTTATTGAAGAAAAACTAATACTTGGACTAGATTACAATGTGACATTCTTTCAAACGATATGTTATTGTATTGCTGCTATTCCAATGGATAAATATGATGAAATGCTGAGTTATTTCTCGGTCAGTCATTAAAATTATCATTTTTCTGGTTGACCCACCTTGGAGTATGGTTTATTCAGCAAGATACCCAATTCATTTTCTAATCAAATTACTGCAATTGAGAACTGAAGAAATCAAGCATTACCACGACTAGTGTAAAATTTCCATTAACTCGTCATCGGTTTATTTGAGATTATTATAATGATTAAAATTTTTTAGTTAATACTGGTGGTGGATGTTTCTAGTTTTCTTCAATTGAGAACATAAAAATATCTGATTGTAATAATCTATCAGCAGCGAACGAATCAAACATTGTAATTTTTAGTTTGAAATTATAGAGAATGCGTTTGAATCCAAGACGAGATTTTATTTTTCCATTCATGATTATTGGATCTGTTGATAAACGGATAATGAGAGCTGATTTCCTATCCAAATTCAATTTAATGGTATATATTAAAAATTAAAAATTTTTAGATTCAGTTAATAAATTTCCAATTAATTGAATTATCATCATCTCTACAAATTCTTAACTGAGATTTTTCCATAAGAAAACCAATTTATGAAACTATTGAGGGATTTTCCCGTCGTTGATGTAAGAACCGTATTATAATTTTACAATCAAGCATAACATAGTTCAATACATTCATTACATGTGGAAAATATTGCCGATCCCCGCAGATGAAGCCCAGTTAAATCATAAATTGCGAAAATAGAATTTGAATACGATATTTGTCAACCTGCTTAATCATCAGTCACATCACCTATTCACGTGGTCCCCCAATCCAATCTTAATGATTGGATACCGTATGGCTTTACAAAATTATCAAGATATTTTGAGTCATTTATGGAAAATACAGATTAAAATCTTCCAATCAAGCATAACATAGTTCAATACACCCTACAGATTAGGCTCGGTAAAATACTAAATTTCGGAAACAGAATTTGAATACTTGCTTTCTCCACCTTTTTAAGGACGAACGATGTCAGACAAGTATCTTAGTTGTGTTATGTCACTTTTTCCCGCCTTCTACGTATCTTCGGTATATAATCTAGTCCCAAACTACTTCGACTGACGTTTAGTATGAATGGTAGAACTCCCCCTTGCTCTTGCTGGAGAAGGGCGGGGAAGATTCCATCAAATCCTGTTTTTATTGATTTATTTGAATGGTTGGAAGGTTTTCATCGCCCATCTCATCCTACTAATGCTGATTATGTGTCTGGTCATCGTTTGGTGAGTCTCTTATACTGTGTGGGTGTTTGCCGTATATTATTATTAGGTTCGCTCCCAGCAAAGTGAGTGTCTAGTAAGAGCTGGGCTCTTTCTTTCTGACTTCCTGTATAGCTACCATCTGGTTTCTCCAGTTCCATTGCGGTATCGACTCTGCCTTTTGCCATGGTTTTATGCAGTCTTACCGCAGCAGGTGTGGAGTCAATATCCTCACAGAATTTTCGGAAACTATTTTTCTTAGCCTTCCTTACTTCTCTATAGTAGGTGATGAGTTTCTAGGTATATGTCTGCCAATCTCCTTCACACTTGAGTCTGTTAAAGAGGTACCGTATTCAGAATCTCAGTGTTGCCAGATAACTATTCCACCAAGTCACCAAGTCCTGGCAATTTTCGTTTCGTTGTATGAGGGCAGCTCGATTCGTACGCATAGTATTGCCTCATTCATTCCTTCGAGATCATTTTCCAGTTATAGAGGGGGTCTAGCCCTCCATTTCTTTATGAGTGATAAATTTGCCTTCATATTGGTGCTGTATTTTCCCCATTCCGTTTTCTAAGATTCCTTCTGAGGATTGGCTCAGGAGGGTCAGTCTCTAACCTAAAGACAATTATTCTGTGGTCTAATAGAGAAGGTTCACTCGATACTCTCCAGTTTCCAACTAGATCTTTCAGGCCCGGTGATGCACTCACTGTGATATCTGATACTTCTTCCCTTTGACCTTGTTGATCAAAGTCTACTCCTTGCTGAATAATCTGGATATGGATTTAGGGGGAAGTTTTATGAGTGGATATCATCATATTTGTCTGATCGTTATGAGGTTATTGATACTGATGTTATAAAATCAAACCGATTGAAGGTTGTGAATGGTGTACCTCAAGGGCCTGTACTTGGTCCTTCTTTTTCTTGTTATTTGTTAATGATTTGCCAATGGTACTGAAGCAAGGGATTCTAACGATGTTTGCGGATGATAATTCAATGTTAAGCAATGCATCTGACACACGCGTGCTGGTGAAAAATACCCAAAATAGTCTGAATGCCTGCGTAGAACGGTTTGCTGCGACTCAACTCATTCTGAATACTTCAAACACAGTTTTCATTTATTTTACACCTCGTGCAATAAACTACGATGAGAGTTACCTTTTAGAAATTGTCAGACATGTTATGTAGCAAATTATTAACTATGTGCTATGCTTTGAGGAGGTTGCACAGTCTTACAAGTAGATGCATACTACTATTCTATTATTGTGCACAGTTCTATCCAAGATGTCTTATGGCATTATATTTTGGGGATCTGCATCTAAATCGGAACGAGTCTTCCTGATGCCGAAGCTTGCAGTAAGATGTATGGTAGGAGCAAATGTAAGAGCCTTATGTAGAAAATTCTTCCGAGAATTGCAATTACTACCCCTTTCATTACATATAAAGCAACTTCTGATATATGTCAAAATAAATGTTGGATCTTTTCCCCGCAATGATTTCAATCATACTTATCCTACTAGAGGTCGAGCAGACCTGTTGATACCTCAGCATAAGATGTCTTTGTATGAAGAAAGTCCACGATATATGGGCATAAAGATGTCCGAAAAGCTTCCGCAGTCGCTGGAAGATAATGCTAACTTGAATCAATTTAAGAAGGGAGTTCATAAACTTTTGCAAGAGCATGTATTTTACAGTGCTTCTGAGTACTTGGCATCTATAATAACAGATGATCCATAAAGTTTTGCTCAATTCCTTTAATTTCCTAATTTAATATTCATAAATAAGTATAGTAGATATTGGGCTATAATCGTAATTATTATTTGTTACTTTTCGAACTTAATATAATAATGCTTTCCACATGAAGTATTATCTTTGTAGTCCTTTGCATCATTTTTCCTTTTTTGTTTTCCTCTTCGGTCTTATTTGTTGTACCAAAATAGTGTTCATTCATCCATTTAATTTTTAATTATCTGTTTACTTACATACTTGTATATTCTTGACGTGTCTTATACCATGTTATCATCGGTCTTATGGACAATAAAAATTATTATTATTATTATTATCATCATTATTATTATTATTATTACCCTTGTTACAAACGTGGGAGTATTTGTCATCTTATGTACAATAAGGTTATCTTCAAAAATATATTCTAAAAATTAATCACCTCTCTGTTTAGTGTCCATGCTGCCTCAAATCATGTTGTGGATATTAGTCTTACATCCTGGAAGTGGTGGCAGATCCTCCCTCCGGAAAGACAAGAATAATTAATATTTCTTCTTACAATGATACATGTTCTGAATTTGATATCACTAGAGTGATATATTACTTTCAAATCTCGATTCCTGTAGACACAAGGTTCTTGGATCAGCCAACCCTTAGGCGATCCTTGGTGAAAATTTCGAAAACATCGCGAGGCACCCTTGGCGTGTTGAATATTCACCTGGGCGATATCTATGCTCGCCATCTTACCCACCTACTGGTTACCTGTGTGCGTATCGCTCATTTGTCCGGAGAGCTTCCCGTCTAGGAGCAGAGGATGAATAAGATTGGGATGTGGAAGTAGCATGAGTGCTGCATTTCTTCGTCTCTCCTCTTCCTTTCTTCTTTTCCCTTCTTCTTTTCTCGCATTCTTTTCTTGTGGGGTGGTCCTAATGAAAGGAAGAAGGATTCCTTTGTGAAAGGATGCTTCGTATTGGTTTCAGTTGTTTCTGAAGTCATAGTTGGATAGAGAAGCTCTCTTCCATGCAGCCATCAGCATATGCTGTTCCAACTTGTCTTGAACGAATTTTTAATGTGGTTCCCATCTAATTGGTCGGCCGTTTGAGGCAAGCCCCCACATCCTCTGATTACTGAACCTGGTATGTATCAAGCAGGTTTCCACGGAAGGATCGTTGCGCTGTCGCGACCGATCTTCCTCCAGGCTCTGTTCCCTGACAGCCTTGTAATTTCCGTGTCATCGAAGTGCAATGTCATATGGCACTCGGTGGAAGACTACAGAAATTCCGTTTGAGCTGTCCTTGGTTTTATTATCCAGATCCAGACAGCTGCTCGGAACCACTGCCCCCCAACGACGAGGTCTCACAACTACGTAGGAGAGAAATAGGAAGTGGATAAATTGGAAGCGCGAAAAAAATGAAAAATTAGTGTTAGTATAGAGCAAACAATCCAAAGTTACTTCAAATCATCAAACTCACAATCTATTTCTGATAGTCAGAAGGAATTTAACAAACGTATTTTGAAGTTTGTATTGAAAACGATGATACCTATGTCTATTGTTGAACGATTCCGTATCTTTGGAAGTATTTGAAGTAGAGGTATTAAGCAAAAGATCTCTTGTCAGACGAATAACATAATTGTCTGATGAACGAGGAATAAAGTTGAAAAATATCCTTTCGAATGTAGATTATATCTGTTCGATGTGAGACATTTGGTCCGGCAAGCGGAAAGATTTTCTCGGGGGATAGCCCAGACACCCCGAATATTGGTTGCATGCTGGTTGAAACGGACCCGCTTGGGTCGGTTTATATTGACCCAACTAGCTCAATTTGTATTAATTAATCTCAGGGCTCGTAGTGAAATGTGCCTTGTGATTCTAGACTGGTGAATTGCTTGAGCGCCAATTGCTTAAAGGACAAATATAAAAATAAATGAATTCACAGCCTAGAATACAAGCACCACGAGATGGTTTATTAGTTGATGGAAATTAGAAAAACAATACAAGTTCAACTTAACAATTTGATTTATTCCAGATGGAATTTGGTGTTTAACAAAAATAAATTTACAGTTTATAATGAATTAATTTATAAAAAAATGAATTTTGAAGTAAAACAATTACAAAATTAAATCAATTTGTATATAAAGAATCTAAAGTGAATAATTATAAAATTAACTCAATTTCTTAATTGAAAGAATGGATAGTTAAATAGTAAAGAGACCACGAATGGCTCTAAAAAATTTAGCGAAATACAATTTTGGTGAACAACACAATCAGAAAACCAAATAATGGTCACTCAATAAGAAAATGTTACCCTCCTTGGAACTCGTAGGAACTGGAAGCTGGTCCTGTCAGGAAAGTCACTAAACCGTCTTGGAGTGAAGGGGTGAGGAACCTCAGACGTTCAAACCCTGTAATGTCAAAGAACGAACAGTACCTGACTTGAGATCGAAGGACAAGTAACACCGTCGGCCGGAATAACCAAATGATTCCACCTCCGATAATGTTATCTTCCCCAATATGTAAAACACTATTACAAAATTGATATCTTGAAGAGATATCAATTTAGACAAAAATATAATTTAATCTGCGAGAATTATATAATTACAAGAATTACTTAAATTTGAACAATAAATAATATGTGACTGAATTAACGATACAAAAAATGAGATAGAAAGAAAAATAATCAAATTGTGACTGAAAGGAAATAACCAAAACGTTGAATTTGCTAGTTGGCACAAATCTAGAAACTTGAATTGATTTGCATCAAATTGATGTATTACTCTACTCTACAATCACGCGAACGCAGCAGTCCTGATAATTAAAAATTCAATAAGCAATAATTGAATAATACCTTGTGATAATTCCAAATACTATTTATAGCACGATGCAGTCGAAGACAGCTCTGAATACTACGTATCAGATTTACAAAATGGCGACTCTTACGAATCACAAAAAAATAGCATGTGCCAATGCGGAATTAAACTGACAAGGACCACAGAAATATTATCATGAGAACCTGCCTACGTTCCGATAGATTATTCTCCTGCAAGAGTTACAACAATCAATGCTGTGATGGAAATGATATTCTTTGAAATATGCTATCCGCAAAATGATCGGGTGTGCCCCCCAGGCAAATCGAGATAAGAAATCCGCCAAAATACTATCACAATCATGCTTTGTACATCCAGACGTGTTTAATAACAAATCTAAATCAAATTAAATAGCCTGATGTGAATAATATTTCGGAAGCAAAATTAAGAAAATGTATTTTACGACAATGAATTACGAAATCTCGACTTACCTAGACAAGGAACACCCCATGAGTTCTCTCCGACTCCCGTTATTCTACCTCCCACTTCGCGATATTTAGTGACATCTCACATCAGGAATGGTAGTATCAATAATCGATGTTTTATTGACCGGCAGATATCTTTAAATATCATATGACAAGTTTCCTAGCCGACAAGGATTCTACTCTGTTCTTTAAAGAGTTCTATATATAATCACGTAACGCAGCCCGTTACATTCCCCCTCTACCACGAGAAAAATTTTTGAAGTGAAGCTTCAAAAATTTTTTAAGAGAATAACAAAAAATGGTGTTGACGTAGAGACTGGTTGACCAATTCCAGAATCACGATTTTGAAAAAAGGTTTGTGGTCCTCACATAAATATTGGTTGACCAATCCCAATATTACGATACTCAAAAGGAGTTTTGTGGTCTTCACATAAATATTGGTTGACCAGTTCCAATATTACGATACTCAAAAGGAGAAGTAAAAATTTAAATGAAAACTAAAATGTCCTACACATTTTATAATAATGTAACATTCACAATTGTTCAGTTGGAAGTTGACAGGAATACATAAACTAAAAAAACAACAGGATAGCTGTGGAGTCGCAGAAAGTGTGCTCAGCGAACGACCCCATGCGGAACCCAGACGTCCCCGGTAGGAACCTTACCCTTAGTTACTAGTAACGCCCCAGCTGGACTAAGTCCTCTACAGAATCCCCTTCCTTAAGAGCCACCGGCAACCAAGCAATAAAAAAAAATAGTTTTCAGATTGAAGAAGAGAAAGAAATGGGATTGGGTCCCACGGTCTAGAATGCCTAAAGGAAAGAAGAGTAGGAGTGAAAATAAATGAAAAATAATAATACCCGGCTCAGAAGGTTCGGCCACCAAGACGAAACCCCGCTCCCAAGGCCTTTCTAAGGGGGCCCATTCTCCCCAAAACTACCGGACGCCACCCGACTGCGCCGTCGCAAGGTTCTCCCGCTCCAGCACCCCCTCTGGTTCACACAACGTCCTCTCAATATCAAAAAACACTATTTAACCTGATATCTTCCAACCTAACCCTAGGCGGGTAATTGTGGATGTCCATATAACAAAATAACATACTACACAACAACAAAAATATGTACCTACGTACATTAATTCCTATAATAAGGTTACTCGACATAATTGGCAATTTTATCTGTAACTATACGAAATTTTAACAGACATACAGTTTCACTGTAGTTCCCCACGCCTCTGGGATACAAAAAGCATTACCATTTCAATTACATCAACTAAATCTTCTATTTAGTTATATTAGCAGCTACTATCAACTATAAATTATAACTTGTTCAAGCTGAAATGTGAAATTAATTTGAAAATCACGTGTTAATAGTTTAACCAAATGAGATTTCTTCATAAAGGAAGAATTTATCCATGGAATATAACATAATAGTATCTGTTCCCCAACGACATATGATATAATAGTATTATTAGTTTTTAAAGAAAGCATAAGCATCGGATGGTTAAGTGGTAGAAAATAGGAAAATTTTATGAGTTCTTTCTTGTTTATTCTTCATTCAGAGCAGACTAGAAATTAGAGACCGGTATGATGTCTTAGTGGCATTCTTTATTATGAAATAAAGTATTTGCTAATCAAATGAAGTTTGAATTTGTTTAATATAGTTTCTTTATAATAAAAAGTATTGCAATACAAAAATTAATTATTAACCGGTATGTTGTCTTAGTGGCGTTATTTATTATTAAATAAAGTATTTGTTAATCAGATGAAGTTTGCATTTGTTTAATACAGTTTCTTCATAATAATATTAATAATGACGCATATGTATTATAATTGGTTCGGAACTAGAAGAGTTCCAGCTCAATGTCCAAATGCGCACAAGCTGTCCTTTTTTGATGGCTCAGAGCTTGCATCGCCCTAAACACAGGAACTTGGAGACTTCATTATATTATTTATAGTTATATTTTTAAATATAAATATACTGATATAACAGAGAATTATCTGTTTACCGGCATGTCTTAGTGGCTTCCGTTATTATGAGAAGAAGCTTCAAAATTTCATAAGAATAAGTATCTTTGTTACATATTATAATTAAATCTCTACATTATCCCTAAGGTATTTAGAAACCGGTAAGATGTCATAGTGGCGTGAGAGAAGGTTTTCGTGTGAACAACGTAGCACACAAGTCAATATAGTTATAATTGATAAGAGGAGAGGAAAAAAATAGTAGCTGCATATTAGTGAACTAAGTTCACAATAGTGAATAGATGTTTTCACAAAGTTATCCCAAGCATAAGTGTAGGTCCAATTTAAAGTCCCCTACACTCCGGACTAAATTGATTAACAATAAATACTTGTATATAAAAAAAAATGAAATGGTAATGAGAGACTAACCAATAATGTCGAATTAATAAAGTACTATATCGCAACTCTATGAATGAGAGTAAAATTTCAATTTTCAAAAACAATACTGAATTTAATCTAAATAAGTACAATCTTTGAGTCAAAAGACTCCCTCAAGTTTAGTTACCTTAAAAAAATTAAACTATAGATACTTAAGAGCTTATTTCTGAAATTATACGTTTTCCAGACAATAACTCACGGATACCTAAGAGCTTATTTCTGAAATTATACGTTTTCCAGACAATAACTCACTCAAACTTAGTCCAATCTTACGTGTTGTAAACACTAAGAGAACAGACTTTAAAAGAAGATACTAGAGTTAATTTTCAAACATGACATAACATGGACCAGCGGATTTCAAATTAACTTATGCACTTATTGAAAAACAAACTCGTAAAGTGGAAGTCTCAAACTTCCAAATCCACCCACTTTCCAGGGTGATCAAGTCCTAAAAATGGTGGTTTCACTATAACAACTATATAAAAATAATGTATCCGATAAAGTTAAGGTAACTAATGGAAATGAATTGGATTATACTGAAATGAAGAGAGCAAAATTCAGAAATCTGGCAATTAAAGTAGAACAATGATACTCAGCGTCATCAGAGCAGAAGAAAGAGCGATGCAGATCGGAGCAACAGGGAACCCCCGCAGATCACCAATAATTTGCAGCTTCCTTAACAGTATTCATCTACTGTGGCAGTTAAGGGTCGCGTCCTTCCCAAAACTGACAGTCATAAATGCGAACCTCAAAATCCACCGCAGAATTACCAACCTGCTAGGAACCCTATCTCTCATCACTGGAACTCCCATCCTCCTGTTCAGAATCGTCATTGCACAGGTCTTCTTTTATATCCTTAACATGCCAGTTTCCCAAATTCTGTTTGTCTTCATTCTGTAACTCATATACTAGATTAGAAATTATTTTGGTTCGCTGCATTGGACTGAACAAAATTTCTTTTCCAAACTTTATCAACCACCTTGAAAGCTACTGGGCGTTTTCTCAAATTATAATGCTTTTTGTATCTTTTATATGCCGTCACAATGTTTTGTCTTACCTCATTGAAGACATTCGGTAATGACTCAATATCTGATTGTCTATGAATCTTGTTAGAAACATTAAGAATGTCGTTATCTCCAACTTTGCCGTAAAAATCACCAGAAATAGGAATTTGACGTGCAAACATTAAAAATGCAGGGCTGAACCCTGTAGAATCATGCTTTGTTAAGCGTAACGCTTGCGTTAATTGAGAAATGTTTGCATCACAATCCCTATGATTATCGTGTATAAACGAAGAAATAGCGGTAATTAAAACTCTATTAACTCTTTCGCTATTATTAACCTGTGGGTGATAATGGGCATTCAATCTATGTTTCTGGACTTTGTAATCAGCAAGGAATTTTAAAAACTGCCTGGATGTAAATTGGCTTGCGTTATCTGATAATGAAATCTGGCATACCCCAAAAGTGAGGAAAACTTGATTTTCCAGAAATTTAATAGCCGAAGCCGAAGTGGCTTTTGCACAAGGATAGATAAACACATATTTAGTGAACCAATCTACCGCAACCAAAATATATTGATTACCACGTTTAGAACGAGGTAAAGGGCCTAAATAATCTATACTCAATGATTGCATTGGAAATTCAATATTTTTCATTTGCCCCATTAAGCCGTGTCTCTGTACATTGGGACTCTTATGAGCAGCGCAAATTTTACAATTCTTCACATATCGAATTACATCCTGTCTCATTCGAGGCCAATAATACTGTTCACATATCCTATACATAGTTTTCGAGATCCCAAAATGGGCGGCCGTAGGAACACAATGAAACTGTTCAAAAATTTTAAGTCTGTTTGCCGTTGGAACTACCAATTTCCATTCCGTTAAATTAGAAGATACACACGTAGGAAGTTTGACGTGTTTATATATCCCGTTACCAACTACTTTAGGATCAGGGTACTGATCGGGATTAATAGGTACCTTATTTAACATATCCGTGTACCATTTGTCCGGAATAAGTTCTTGATCACTGATAACATTAATATTAGGTACGTCCCTAGACAAATAATCTGGCACAACCATTTGTGATCCTGGCCTATGACGTATATCTAAATCAAATTGAGACAATTTTAAAGCATATCTACCTAAACGACCAATCGGATCTTTCAAATTACGTAACCAAACTAAACTGGCGTGATCAGTGTAACAAACAACCCTTGTACCCTCTATAAAACAACGAAATTCAGACAATGCAAACAGAACAGCTAATAACTCTCTTTCGGAAACTGTATATTTTCTTTCCGCTTTACTTAAAGTTCGACTAGCATAAGCTACTGGATGTTGTAAACCATTATGTTCTTGAAAAAGTCCACAACCTAACCCGACGTCGCTAGCGTCGCTTTGTATAGAAAATGATTTAGAAAAATCGGGACTTCTGAGAACTGGAGCCGACGTTAGGCGTCGCTTCAGCTCTTGAAAAGAAGACTCAGCTTCAGGAGTCCAAGTAATCGGTTGGTGGTTTTTCTTACTTTTAATAAGTTCTGTGATAGGAGCTGTTAGAGTAGAACAATCTTTGATAAATCTTCGATAAAATGAAATTAATCCCAACAGCCTCCGAACTTGAGTGGATGTTTTTGGTGAAGAAAGAAGAGTAACAGCTTCAACAAGCTCACCACTAGGGCGTAATCCCTCCGTATCTACAATGAAACCCAAAAATTTGAGAGAAGGTCTGCAAAAATTACATTTTTCAGCATTAACTGCAAGGTTAGCTAATTTGATCTTTTCATATACTTTATGTATTACTTGAATATGTTCTTCAAGAGTATTTGTAGCGATGATTATATCATCTAAATAAGGAAAAACTAGATGACTAATACTTTCGTCAATTAAAAAATCCATAAGGCGTTGCATTGTTGCCGGAGCATTAGTTAAACCAAACGGCATTACGCAACATTCGTAAAGGCCTTTGCCTGGAATACCGAAGGCAGTGTATTTTCGTGAATTTTCCTCCAAAGGAATGTTCCAAAAAGCTTTCTTCAAATCTAAAGTCGTAAGATAGTTAGCGCCTTGCAATTTGCTCAAAATGGTGTCTACTAAAGGTAAAGGGTAAGCATCCCTTGTGGTTAACTTGTTTAAGTGTCTACTATCTAAACAAGCTCTATAAGAATTATCTTTCTTCTTTACTAAAAGCATTGGGCTCCGATAAGGTGAAGAAGAAGGTTGGATTACACCAAGCCTTAACATCTCATCAATTTCTGAATTTGAATGGTTTTGTAAAGCAGGAGAAAAGGGGTATTGTCTTTTTCTAAAAGGTTCTGTTTCCGACACAGTAATTGTATATTCAATTGAAGTAGTCCGTCCTATATCTGACAAAGAAAGTTGTTCAAAAAGTTCAATTTTTGATTGAAGTTCTGGTTTTTGTAACGTATTCAAAGAATCATAGCTATGAATAGCAGTAACATTATTTGACTTAATTGTAGGTTCGATGTTCCAGATAGAATTACCAAAGTCGACCTTAATATTGTGATATTTGCAAAATTCTATACCCAATATTACTGCTTGTTGTATAGAAGGAATTACGTTAAATTTAACAGAAGTCTGAATATTATTAAACGAAATAGGAACGTTAACTATTCCCAAGACAGGTTGATGTAAACCATCAGCGGTTGTTACAACGTTGACATTGCTATCCCTTCATATTGACAATCTACATTTTTCGATAATGAAATTACCCTTTGAACCTATAACATTAATGTTAGAACCTGTGTTCAACAATGCAGGAAAAGAATCCTCAGAAACTTTAATGTTCAAATAAGGTCTATTGTCATCAGGTAAATTAAAAAAAACTGGAGAAATCATTTTAGGAGAACAATTCTTTTCAATTCTGATCAACCACTTTTCACATTCAACCCTGTCGAAGGTTCCTCTTACTTTCGTTTGTTTTGATTTGTGAAAGTACCTGGGTTTTGTTTTGAAGTCGAAGCTGTAGCCAGGCTTGTAGGCTTCGACGCCATGTTTTTTGACTTACATCTTTTACAAGATGTGCTAACTATGTTAGGTACTCCACATCCAAAACAAAAAGTTTTCCTAGGGGCAGAACAAGAAGTATACTTGTGCCTTGGGAACGACAATTCCAACAAACAACTGGAGAAAAGGTTTGTATCTCATTGACTGTAGGTCTAAACTTTATTTTAGGTACATTTTCCTGTACTACCTCTTGACTTTTAAAACGAAACTCGAAATCTTCTATTTGTCTACAATTCACTTTTAAATCCTTTATTGATGTTAAATTATGTAATGTAAATTGATTCAAAATGTGAGGTTTTAAGTTGGACATAATTTGTTCTAATCTCGTTTCTTCATTAGGAGAAACTTTAAGCCTGGAGAATAATTTTTCTACCGAAGCTATGTACAAACTGCATTTTTGTCCTGAAAGTTGTTTGCGGTTTCTGATCTGATTCCATATTCCAAAGTCAAGGTATTTAGGCAAGAATTCTGCTTTTAATACCTCAATTAATTCCATCCAAGATGAAACAGAAGATCTCACGGATCTAAACCAATCCAAGGCATCACCCTTGAAAAGATCAACAGCTGAAGAAAAAAGGTCTTCCTCTGTCAAACCTCGAGCCTCCCTCAATTCTTCTACTCTATCCGAGAAATCATAAACTTTTTGATGATCTCCCGACCCATCAAAAAATAAGTTCCATTTGAAAACAGGAACTTTGGGACGATACGATGACATTCCTTGGTTAATTGGAGTTTGCGGAGTAGAACTACCTGGAACTTGACCAACAGGCCGAAGTTTAACAGCATAATCTCCTTCAAGAGCAAGAACATCAGCTGCTAATTTATCTTTTTGAATCTTATCGTTTAAAGTTTCGGGGTTGAGTCTGTCTATGCGAGCAGACGAGTGGTTTAGCCTAGTTTTTATTCTCCTGGCATTATCCCCTGGTTCACCCTGATATCTATTAATTGCGTCTTTAATGTCTTTAAGAGACTCTGAAATTTCCACAATACTTTCTTCAAAATCGAATTCATCATTAATTGAAGTTAAACTTCTATCATGTTGTTCTCTATGCAAACAACCCCTTAAAAGCTTTCATCTAGTATTAGCGTCACCATCCGTAGATTGACCCCTAATAGCTAATTCATGAGATAATTCTTCAGTTTTCAAAAAATTAGGCTCCATAATCAGAGAACTTTATAAAATCGAATAATATTTCAGAAAATAATTGTCAATAGCTTCGTGCAAATTCAACAGATCAAAAAATGAAATAAAAATAATAGAATGATCAATTTTTCACCTCTAATATGTATTTCTCCAATAACCATCAACTATGTTCGAGACCACGTTAAAGAAATGGGCGCCAGTGAAACGGACCCGCTTGGGTCGGTTTATATTGACCTAACTAGCTCAATTTGTATTAATTAATCTCAGGGCTCGTAGTGAAACGTGCCTTGTGATTCTAGACTGGTGAATTGCTTGAGCGCCAATTGCTTAAAGAACAACTATAAAAATAAATGAATTCACAGCCTAGAAAACAAGCACCACGACATGGTTTATTAGTTGATGGAAATTAGAAAAACAATACAAGTTCAACTTAACAATTTGATTTATTCCAGATGGAATTTGGTGTTTAACAAAAATAAATTTACAGTTTATATAATGAATTAATTTATACAAAAATGAATTTTGAAGTAAAACAATTACAAAATTAAATCAATTTGTATATAAAGAATTTAGAGTAAATAATTATAAAAGTAACTCAATTTCTTAATTGAAAGAATGGATAGTTAAATAGTAAAGAGACCACGAATGGCTCTAATAAATTTGGCGAAATACAATTTTGGTGAACAACAAAATCAGAAAATGAAATAATGGTCACTCAACAAGAAAATGTTACCCTCCTTGGAACTCGTAGGAACTGGAAGCTGGTCCTGTCAGGAAAGTCACTAAACCGTCTTGGAGTGAAGGGGTGAGGAACCTCAGACGTTCAAACCCTGTAATGTCAAAGAACGAACAGTACCTGACTTGAGATCAAAGGACAAGTAGCACCATCGGCCGGAATAACCAAATGATTCCACCTCCGATAATGTTATCTTCCCCAATATGTAAAACACTATTACAAAATTGATATCTTGAAGAGATATCAATTTAGACAAAAATATAATTTAATCTGCAAGAATTATATAATTACAAGAATTACTCAAATTTAAACAATAAATAATATGTGACTGAATTAACGATACAAAAAATGAGATAGAAAGAAAAATAATCAAATTGTGACTGAAAGGAAATAACCAAAACGTTGAATTTGCTAGTAAGCACAAATCTAGAAACTTGAATTGATTTGCATCAAATTGATGTATTACTCTATTCTACAATCACGCGAACGCAGCAGTCCTGATAATTAAAAATTCAATAAGCAATAATAGAATAATACCTTGTGATAATTCCAAATACTATTTATAGCACGATGCAGTCGGAGACAGCTCTGAACACTACGTATCAGATTTACAAAATGGCGACTCTTACGAATCACAAAAAAATAGCATGTGCCAATGCGGAATTAAACTGACAAGGACTACAGAAATATTATCATGAGAACCTGCCTACGTTCCGATAGATTATTCTCCTACAAGAGTTACAACAATCAATGCTGTGATGGAAATGATATTCTTTGAAATATGCTATCCGCAAAATGATCGAGTGTGCCCCCCAGGCAAATCGAGATAAAAAATCCGCCGAAATGCTATCACAATCAGGCTTTGTACATCCAGACGTTTAATAACAAATCTAAATCAAATTAAATAGCCTGATGTGAATAATATTTCGGAAGCAAAATTAAGAAAATGTATTTAACGACAATGAATTACGAAATCTTGACTTACCTAGACAAAGGAACACACCACAATGAGTTCTCTTCGACTTCCGTTATTCTACCTCCCACTTCGCGATATCCAGTGACATCTCACATCAGGAATCAATAATCTATGTTTTATTGACCGGCAGATATCTTTAAATATCATATGACAAGTTTCCTAGCAGACAAGAATTCTACTCTGTTCTTTAAAGAGTTCTATATATAATCACGTAACGCAGCCCGTTACATGGTAAGACATACAGGGTCGGTTGAATTATGGCAATGTTGTAGATTTTGATGTTTAACAAAAAATCGAATTGGGAGATGAAGTAAGTGAAATACTTTCGGAATTATTGGGAGACATATTGTGAAACAAATAAAACTTTGTGGTTGCTACTCTTCATGGAGTACAAGATGTCGCTATCAAATTGTAAATGCGATGTTCCGTCTCTCAGAAACTATTATCAACCTTCTTTTAAATTCAGACCTGGTTTTTTTTATTTTACTGTTTGCTACTTTTGGGTTCCCTAATATTTATAATTCATCACAACTTCTGATTTTCAAACGCTTCTATGTCAAGAACGACAATTTTGTCTAAGTTTATGATACTGATGAAATTCTATATTAAAAGATATTGAACAGTGAATATAACAGAAGCACTCACTGTTATATGAATGAATGGGGATATTAATAAGCAGGGTTACATTATTTATTCTAATCCAATGTGTTCGCCATTTATATTACTCTCATATTTGCAATAATAACGAAAATGAAAAGAGCTGCTTTGATATTCAAAAAATCGCCTTCGTTCATTTGAAAGAGTAAAAATTGTGGTTTCCATTCCGAAAAATCGTGATATGCTTCAGATTTAGTGTAAGAGTTGATAGAAACTCGCTAATTTCCTCTGAACGATATTGAGAACAATAATCCGAGCGTTCACAACCCCATTATTCCTTTTTTAATACTTTGAACAGAAATTAGAGAAATTTTGGTAGCATTAGCAAACTCCAAAATGCATATGTGACACGAGTGGAAGCAAATGTTCTGTTATAAGCTGATACTATTCATTTTATTACATAATATTTTATAATACTTTGCGATAATGATTAACCAAAGCGTTTTGTTAACGGTTAGGTAAATCTTCGCGGTTTTACACAAAAATTTGTTTTAGGATTTAATTTGCCTGGAATACGAATTCGATGGATTCTGAAGAAACATAGTTATCATCTCTATAAGCTACACTTCAGCGAAGAATTGAGACAATGTCAAAAAGCTTGAATCTTGCCATTGACTTAATGGAAAATTGCAACAAAATGGCGATTTTTTGAATAACATTATCTGGAGACGAATGTATTCTTTGTACACGTAACCATTCCTACAGCAACAATGAGCATTATTATGCAGTAAAAAATCTGAATAAAAATCACCAAGTGCGAAGGCAGGGACACGGTCTTCATCATTTGTTTAGGTTGGACTGTATCGGGTATCGGAACAGAATCTGGGGCCGAATTATATATGATGGAAAAAATTCAGTTAAATTTCATGTATTAGGTGTACTTGAAGAAGACCCGTTAAAGGTGCAGCCCATAATGGAAGAGCAGTGACACAGTCTCTTAATGAAACATCTTCCAACCAGTGTATAGTTAACACCTTGGCTATACTGGCCTGCCGGAACCGCCGATTTGTTTCCACTAAATTATTTTTATGGGAATTTTTCAAAAATCCAGTTAATTCACGTAACAAATATTCTACGTCAAAATTTGAAGTTATAAATAAGCACTCTACGAGCTAGAGGAAGAGAAATACATAGGGTAGTCACAAATAATCTGCGAATATAGATCGACATTTTTTAGATTTTTGACCGAATTGAAGAAATCATAGTATTAGAAAATAATTTGTTCCAAAAACAGGTTTGTATAAGCACATTCTAGAAAAGAGTTCGAAAATCAAGAGAGGTTCATAGCTTTCAGGCAGCCCAAAACTGACAAGACAATAAATATAAACTATCAGGACTGTACTTAAAAAAATAAGTTAATGATACTTTCTGAAAGACGAAACTTCGCATTCACAATTTGGTAGAGCTATCTTGTACATCATGAATAGTGGAAATGACGAAGTTTCATTTATTTTATAATATCTTTTCCAATAATGTCAGAAAAAAAATAATAATGATTTAGTGAAATTTCGATTTTAAGAATATCTCGGAGAGTATTTGACATTTTTTATATGTTAATACAATACGACAAATTGTGCAACTCTGCTTCAATTTTTGATTCTGTATCTCTTACCATTTAGAATCCTGATGATGAGGCTCGAATTTGAGCCATCCTGTACATATTCTGATCCGTATGTTGTGCACTTACCTCATGTTGTTTTCTCTCGTGCATCCCAGGATTGCCTACATAGCTTGGAATTCGGGAGTGTGTATTCTCCGTCACTGTATATTTAAACTCCAGTTCCTCCACGGTTTTTGGACCCGGCTATATATCTGTCATCTGTGCACTTCCTTCGATCTCGTAAAATTACCTCGAAGCTAGTACTGAAGAAGAAGTAAGGTGGTTTGTAGGTCGTTGGTTTCATTACAAGACTGTTACATCCCACAATTTTCTCGATCCTATTATGTCTCGATTTTCTAGTCGTGCTTTTCTAGTTTCAGAAGTCCCATTCTTGCCGGTATGTCAATTGGAGGTAGGTCCAAAATTATTTTCATGTCTGTTATTCCCATGTCTGGCATTGGCATGTCAGTGGTCTTTGTTCAACTCAGCCGCAGCTATTTTCCGGTTCATCTTTGTCCACCATATCAAAGATTCGTAAGCAATTATGGGTCTCATGACAAGTTCAAATAAGACACTTTAGGAGCTAGTTGGCTATGGTGTCACTGATTGATCTAGAAACCTGTACTACCTTTGTGAATTAAATTAATTTATCACACATAATTGTTCAATTATTGGTTTTCAGATTTGTTTGGGTCACCCTATGACACACTTGGCACAGAAGATCCATTTGGGCAATGTTCACATTGCGTTGATTTTTCTAAAGGACCACTACTCGCTGGTAGATGGCGTTAGTTGTTCTATCCCTCTCTAGCACTTTCTTCATTGGTTTAGGTATAAGCAGAGATATCGATCAGTGACAGTACATTTCTTCTCATTCCATTGATGAGCCAGAGAAGGGGAACGAGCCGTCTTGAGCTATTTGGTTGTGGTATCTCTGATCGTCTAGAGAGAATACCACCTTTGTGAATCAAGTTAATTTGGAACAATTAATTGTTTTCTCACAAGCTACAGTGCTATTGAGTATAATGAAAGGGTGTTTCTAGTCATCATAAATTAATTATGTAAATGATAATGATAACTTGTAGAAATTTCTACGTAAAATCGCATCTTACCTTTTTTCATTCATAATATATTCTGTGAAATGTTAAACAATTATTGTGTTAATGGAATTGGATGAAGGTGACACGATAGGATCTATCATTTAACCTTCAAACTATCAATTTTCTTAATATGAGATAATTTGAATGAATTAGATATAGTTTTAATGATGAATTAGTAGTTATTATCTATTATATAACAAATTATTGTTAGTCACAATACAACCGATTATTAACACCTTCATGGAACATAATAAGATGCTCAGTCACGCTTCTTGATGATTGTGTATAACGACTGCTTAAACTGATACTAATGCAAAATTTGTCACGTTTGTAGTTATACTGTTTGTTCCCCATGATCCCATTTTTCTCTATTTTTTTATCATGACATTGGTAAAATATCAGCAACTATCAATGATTCGGTACACTGTAAATGTTTATCTATGTAAATAATATTGGACAATGAATGCATCGACTGCATATGGCAGTAGACCTGAACAGAAGATAGTCGAGAGTTCCATGCAAATTAACAAGCACGATGAGAATACATTCGCAGAATACACAGACTTTGATAGCTGTAGCCTAGGTGATAGGAACGTTTATGGGAGATTTATATCTATTACAATAATGGAAATAATATCGAATAGATGATTTTCTGAAATTAGATTTATCTGTTTTGAAGGTTCTTGAACAAAAGGGCGATATGATGTTAAACTTTACTGTACCATAAAGATTTCTGTCAAAATTTCCACCGTAGGTGTGATTCGAAGTCACATCTTTCGAGTTTCCTGAGCGTTCAATTATTACACTACTTTGATCAACCTCAAAGTTTCGTATTTTTGTGGATATAAGCCGTCGAAACTATAATAGACATAGATATACAAAAATATCTACGTCTCGCCAATTATTCAAATACATCCATTTCCCGTTCAATATGTTTTAAAGGAGATATTATTTTAAATTCGTCGTGAGCGTTCATCCTGAGTCCTCCTATCAATATTTTATATCGGAAGGACAATGTGCGAAATATGTGTGAGGAAATGAAAAATCTTTATATGCTATATATATAGACAGTGATATTATTGATACATTTCACGGAATAAACATTCTGCTATTTCCTTTGTTTTTGTTTTTAATGCATTTATTGTGACTATGACTTGGTCAAGGCGAATCAATGGGAAAATTGTGAACCTAATATATACTTTAGTATAATTAGTCGAATGATTCATGAGAAAGCAAAGCATTGTCTTACGTATATGTAAGTTTCCAGTATATGATCGACGAAACGCCATCACGGTAAATGATCTACTTGAACTGAAAAAGTAGTGGATATCAGAAAAACTCACAACAAACAGGACTAAATAATAATCTTTGATGAGATATGTAGCGTATATCAGCATTAATACTCCGTTATCTAGCGTTTGGAGAAATGTGCTTTTGCATTGTAAACAAGCTTATAGAAAAATATGGTTGTCAGGCAGTTAACACCATCTTCAACTTTTAGCTCACTTTTCCGGATACAAGCATTACTACTGCTAAGTTACAAAAATCAATGTGAACATGAAGTAAGGATTTAATTAAGTAAAGCTTAGTGTTTTCGCTTGAAATATGTACTTAATACAAATATTCATTATTCGAAAACGTAATCTACATGGAATGAAAACGAGAGGCGTTCATCCATTGGCACTCCAGAATTTTTGTGCTTCATCTACTTATGACCATGCCGGTAAGACATAAGTTGTGATTGGTTTTCTGAGCCGATGATCATCATCATCGTCATCATCATAAGAGGGGAGGGAGCTAAGCCCCCTGATGCACTCAGGCCACTTGGTTGGGCCCATTGTGCGCCCGTAGTCAGAAGCCTATTCTATTCTAGCAGGTTTGAGACCCGCCAGAAACCCAGAATATTGCCAGTGCTGGCTTCCATAAGTTCTTCTGGGAGCAGTTTTAATTCTCCGAAGTGTCGGTGCCTGAGGGATGCTAATGCTGGGCATTCCAACAGGATGTGAGGGGCAGTTTTTCCCACCTCTTTGCATTTCCTACATATTGAGTCATCTGTGATACCCATAGTGTGGACATGTTTGTTAAGACGACAGTGACCGGTTAGGATTCCAGTGATCTCTCGGATATCCCTTCTGTTCAGAGAAAGGAGCTTCTTTGAGAGCCTAGGCACAGGCCATTTGATGAAAAGCTTGGCCTGCCTCATGCGTGGTGATTCTAGCCACAGTTTAGACCATTCTTTATTCAGTTGGCTCAAAAGGGCGAAACCACCTACGCAGTTTGATAAAGCGACCATTGGCTTCGACCCGATAGGGGCGCTAGACGACCCTCGCCTGGCCAGAGAGTCGGCCATATCGTTTCCTACAACTCCGCTGTGTCCGGGGACCCAGATGAGTTGAACTCAATTTCTTCTAGCTAGTTCAGCCAGTGGATCCCTGCATTCTTCGACGAACCTTGATGTGACTCTGGGTGATTTGAGAGCTCCCAGAGCCGACCGGCTGTCTGTGCAAATATATATGCGCCTATTTACACAGCTTCTTCGCAAGTTTTCCAAGGCACAAGTCAGTATTGCGTAGACCTCCGCCTGGAAAACCGAGCAGTGAGCGCCAAGAGTCACTGAGATAGTGATCCTTGGCCTATTTAGGTACATTCCCGCCCCAGAAGCCCGACCTACCTTGGACCCATCTGTGAACCATATGAGCCCGTCTGGTGTCAGTAGGTTGAGGGTATCGTTGTTCCAATCTCCTCTATCCGAGATGAGGATTTTGGGAGAAGTGAGACATATAGCAGGAATCATGCTATCTTGCCTCATTTCTAGTATGGGGCATTTAGAGATTGCCTCACTTAGAATCGATGAGTGTCCACGAGAGTGGTGCGTTTTGGTCCAGTGGCCTAGGCTCTTTAACCTATACGCCGTTCTCATGGCCTCAGTTCTGATGTATAAGTGAAGATGTGGTGATCTAGCGAGAGCTTCAAGGGCTCTCGTCGGAGCCGACCTCATGCCGCTCAGTATGCCTACGCATGCAAGTCGCTGCAGACGGTCAAGGGGGCGCTAGGAAATACCAGTCCTTGTCCCTGCCCACCACACTACCGTCGCGTAGGTAACCATAGGCCTAATCACAGTAGTATAGATAGCCGATGATCACATAATATAATAAACGGTTCGTGACTTTAAGTAGTACCGTATGTGCGTATTATAGTCTTGACGACATTCTGATTGTTGATAAAGCAGTACATTATTTTGTGTTATATAATGTTTGATTTGATATTCTCCAATTTTCTCCAGAAATTTTGAAAATACAGACAAAATAATTATCGGTAGTGGAATATTTTTATTTTTGAATATAACTGAATATATGTATAAGCTATCTTCTCACTAACTATAGCGGTATTTACACAACTTCTCAAGTTCACATAATAGTTCCTCTTCATTTCTGATCTTAATTGTAAAAATATTCATGTGCTTGTAATTCATTCAAGGAATATATTACTGTTTTTCTGAAATACTATGAAAAGGGGCGTGTCGATCACACAAATAAATTATGGTTTTATTTAAATACTCAATTTTCTCATTATTATGTAGACGACTATATTATATGTCTACCATACATATCCTAACTATTGCATAATATGGGATTGATCGATATTCCGAAAAAATACCTGTGGATAGCCTTCCAAAACTCATGTAGACAGCGACTTTTCTTTTGTTTTGAAGGTCAAGTATACGAATTTTCATCGGCATATCTTCATGAAGCAAACAACAATACAAACAATATTCTTCATACAAAATATAATATAGATTGTCCTATTCAATATAGTACGTTAGTATAATGTTGCTCCGATGAATTTCCATACTATTGTAGTGTTATTGATCATTCCATTGTTTGACTAACTTATTTCATCCTTGTGTATAGATTATCATGACATCGTATCTGTTGAATTCGTAAATTAATCGCTTCTCGTACAACAAAATACTTATTCTTGTTAATTTTTTATAGATTCTGTCGATATCAGTAGTGTTTTCGACTTTGAAGTGATATAGAAAACTCCAGAAGGGTTACATCTGATTTGAGTTGGTGAGTATTCTTCCAATTACATTTACATATTTATATTCCTGTTCATCATGATTCTGAATAATTGAAAAATATGTAATGTCGTTCGACCCTTTTGATATGAAATTTAATTCATATTGTAAATGTAAATACTACAATGTTGATATCATTTCTTATTTGTAACTTCTGTTACATGAGTTCAGTGTTCAGTATTTGAAAACCTTCTGAAGATGGCGTACACTGAAAGTAACAAATAAAAGAGTGATATCTTGGATAGTAGACTTCCGCGGATAGCTAATCTTGAAAATTCTTGGCTTCCGGATGGATTCCGCGTCACAATAGCTCGACTTGATGTCGACGTTTCGCCAACCATTACAGGTGATATCTTCAGGGTAGGCTTGAAGCTCGAACTGAAACTGGTTCTACTGGTTTCTGTAGCTGTTTTTGTTTGTAGGAAAAATCCTTCACGCTACACAGTTCACTGCCTTTATTCCGGTGGTTAACTCCGTTCCGGCACCTAACCCTGCCGTTGTGTGATCATGTGCGGAGTGGAATTTTCGAGGATGGGTTTCCAAATGTTGAGAATGTAATATCCTGAGTCACGGTTCAGATCATTCGGATGTTTTAGAATTTCTATAGCTTCAAAGATTTTCCGCTGATAGAAGTTTGGGACTCGGGCTAGGATTTCAGTATCTTCAAAAAGGATTTGATGATTAGTGTCAAACTTGTGTTCCGCAAGTGCAGATCTACTGATGTCACGAAGCCTTGTACAGCGCTCATGTTCTTTCACACGAGTAGCTACTGTACGACCTGTTTCACCAATGTAGACTTTACCGCAAACGGGGAATGCTATAAACACCTTCTAAGTGTAAAGAAGGAAGGGGATCTTTGATAGGTTTGTAAAACTGAGATAATTCTGGAAGTGTGGAAAAACGGGTAGAAATATCATGTTTTTTGAGGATTTTGGAAATTCGATCTGTTATATTTTCAATATATGGAAGACAGGCCGTGGATAAACCCTTCCGCCAGCTTCATAAAAAATATAACAGATCGAACTTCCAAAATCCTCAAAAAACATAGTATTTCAACCCGTTTTTCAACACATCCAAAATTATCTCAGTTTTACAAACCCATCAAAGTTCCCCTTCCTTCTCTACACTTAGAAGGTGTTTATAGCATTCCTCGTTCTTGCGGTAGAGTCTACATTGGTGAAACAGGTCGTACAGTAGCTACTCGTGTGAAAGAACATGAGCGCTGTACGAGGCTTCGTGACACCAGTAGATCTGCACTTGCGGAACACAAGTTTGACACTAATCATCAGATCCTTTTTGAAGATACTAAAATCCTAGCCCGAGCCCCAAACTTCTATCAGCGAAAAATCTTCGAAGCTATAGAAATTCCAAAACATTCGAATAATCTGAACCGTGACTCAGGATATCACCTTCCCAACATTTGGAAACCCATTCTCGAAAATTCCACTTCGCACATGATCACACAACGGCAAGTTCAGGTGCCGGAATGGAGTTAACCACCGGAATAAAGGCAGTGAACTGTATAGCGTGAAGGATATTCCCTATAATGAATACAGCTACAGAAACCAGTAGAACCAGTTTCAGTTCAAGCCTCAAGCCTGCACTGAAGATGCCACCTGTAATGGTTGGCGAAACGTCGACACCAAGTCGAACTATTGTGACGCGGAATCCATCTAGAACGTTCAAGAGTGATATCAACATAATAGTGTTTATTGTCACAATATAGAAAAATATATGATTATATTATGAATATATGATTATATTATGAAAATCTATACACTAGAACTGTTTGGGCCATGTATGTCGAAACTGAAATTAGGTACGTCAGCGAAAGTTTCAATTTTGAATCAACAATCTGCTTTTCTGGGTAAAATATTGTTGTTGAATAAGAAATAATACTTATTCAACAACACTTATCATGATGATATGGTATTGATTCATGCGGAATGCTTTGAAATGGATTCCTAAAACCACTCATGTATTCACCAACTGTTCCGTGATACACTCAATTCTAAAGTTCACCATTACAATAATTCCCTAGTAGTTCTCAGCATAGTTCCTCGTAGTAGAGATGACAGGATTCGTCTTCTTCATAAATTTTCAATAAACCGTGAAGTGATGTTGACTTATCCATACTCAATAACTTGTTTCGGTCATAATTTGAAGAATAAATGATATATTTGGGTTTTTTATTATTGAATTTGATATTATTTCAATTCAATATAGTTTGTATTCATAACAACAGTATGCAATATTTATTCATAAATATTTGAAACATTTATTAATATAATGAAAGTAAGGAAAACTGGTGAAGGCATACATACGTTGTATCCAATTCTCTATATTTTTGGCGATCGCATATTGGAATTCATAATATTCTTGCAATTTAGATATTATATTTATTGCAAAAAGTGTATCACAGAATAATGAGAATCAGTAATTCATGTAGTAACTCGAACTTTTCTTTCATTTGAATCCAGTTCACAGTGAAAAAAGTTGCCTTGATGCTTGAGTTCAAAGTTTGACCCTAACTTGAATGGAGCGATCAGGGCGAAGATATAGGAAAAAGAGCATCTTAGACTATATACAGAATAAAATTTGGAGTATCTTTAAGATATTGCAGACAAGAAGAATTTGTAAGATGAATCTAACAGATTCCAAAAGCCTACGAAGAAACAAGATGAAAGTGAAATAAGATATTTCATACGAGTTTGACAAGACACAAAATGTCACACACATTGTCACACCACCCGTTTTGTAAAACTAATGAGTAGTTATCTACTCAATGAATAAGTAGATGAATCAAAAATTTGTAGTATACACTGCCACATAATGCCATAGATTTATTTGAAGATTTTTCATTGTAACAGCTGCCTATAATTGAGTAACTGCGAAATATTTCATTTCGCCCACATTTCAGTTCTAAATGGAATATTTCGAACTAGTGAGAAATACACCATTTTTTGCGATAGTTCACAGTGCAAAATGATAGGTACGTTATATCTATCCCAGAAAAATGTCGAGGTTAGTGGATTCAGCTAACAGATAATGAACATCGATTTCCATGAGCATCCACTCCCAAACAAAAGAGAATATGATTAATTTCAGTATCAACGATTATTCAACTTATATTGATTGAACTAGTATTAAACAGAACTATTTTGAACAATGTCAAGATTCTCACTTTTACGAGCAATAACTTCGAAGCTCCCAAGATTGGAACATTTATCCAAAGTATTATAATATAAGAGTTGGACTAGTATTTTTTAATATCATTGATCGTCACTAGTTGGTTTAAACGGAACAGCTTCACGGTTAATAGGAAATTTTGATTATTTCCGATTAACTTGGCAATGAATAATTTTTCAAACAATGGTAATATTATTATTATTATAGTCAACCTTAGTTTAATGGAATAACAAAGTATGTAATTCTTTCTTGGAAGCTATGTGTTCATCCATGATACCACAGAGTAATTAACTCAATTTGAGTATATGTGACGTCTATGGAATTCAATGTTTGTAAAGCGGTTTGATAACCACAAACAGACAAATTTACCCGCTTGCCTTTATCAGCAAACGAGCCATCTTATAGCGAATTTCTTTCTGCGAAACTTGACCCCATCCAGTAGAACTGACCAGCAGCAGAAATTATCATCATGGGGGATCACAACGTTCACAAATTCGCTCGTCTCAAGTTCTCAAACAAGACGCATGACACAAATAGAGAAACTGAGACCTACGCCATCCCCTAGGGTCTCCATCAGCTAATTAATGAACCACCACGAATCCCTGATAATTACTAGGACTATGCCAATACGCTTGATATATTCCTCACTAACAATCGAGGTTCCTGTGGATAAAAAGTCCGTGCACCATTGGGAAACTCTGAACAATCACTCAATACTACCACTTGTCCCCACAAGCATAGTTTATCATCACAACTCAGCCGACTCCGCACGTTTTTCACCGTTTCCTTGGAGAAGCGTTTGTTTTGAATCTGAGGACTCAACGCAATATGCCAAAAATATTTCATGCTGGGAATGGAAACTTACTCACCTTATACCAACTAATCACGAGGCCAGAAATATCGGCAATCACTCAACATATGCATCTAGAGAGACATATAACTCTTAAATACACATATGCAGATAATAGTATATTTCATACCGTTTTCTCATCCAATGAAGCTGAAGGAGCAATACAGAGACAGTTCGACGATGCGAAAACCTCTCCATAAGAACTTGGTTTTCTATTTTGTGTCAAGAGCTACTTCAAATCTCAGCAGCTCGTCATAATCTACAGAAACAGATTCGACTTGTCTTAGAGTACTGTTCTCAAAGGCCAAGGATCACTATCTCTGTGACTGTAGGCGCTGTACGGTTTTTTGAGCGGAGGTCTATGCAACACTGACTCGTGCCTTTGAAAAACTGCGAAGAAACTATGTGAATAGGCGAATATATATTTGCACAGACAGCCGGTCGGCTCTGGGAGCTCTCAAATCACCCAGAGTCACATCGAGGCTTGTCAGAGAATGCAGGGATATACTGGCTGAACTAGCTAGGATGAATAAAGTTCAACTCATCTGAGTCCCTGGACACAGCGGAGTTGTAGGGAACGAAATGGCCGGCTCTGGCCAAGCGAGGGTCGTCTAGCTAGCGCCCCTATCGGGCCGGAGCCAATGGTCGCTCTATCAAACTGCGTAGGGGGTCTCGCCGTTCCGGGTCAACTGAATGAAGAGTGGTCTGAACCGTGGCGAGAATCACCACGCATGAGGCAGGCAAAGCTCTTCATCAAAGAGCCTGGGCTCACGAAGAAACTCCTTTCTCTGAACAGAAGGGACATCAGAGAGATGACTGAAATCCTAACCGGTCACTGTCGTCTCAACAAACATCTTCACACCATGGGCATCACAGATGACCCAATATGTAGGAAATGCAGAGAGATAGAAGAAACTGTCTCTCACATCCTGTTGGAATGCCCAGCACTAGCATATCTCAGGCACCGACACTTCGGAGACTTGAAAATGCTCCCGGAAGAACTTATGTGAGCCAGCACTGGTAATATTCTGGGTTCCTGGCGGACCACAAACCTGCTGGAATAAAATAGGCTTCTGACCACAGGGCGCACAATGTGCCCAATTAAGAGACCTAAGTGCATCAGGGGGCTGAGTTCCCCCTCCTCTCATGATGATGATGTTGACTGCTCTCATGTTTGGGGTTCAGCTCTCAAACATACTCTGAAGCTCTCAGATTCTATACGGAAGAAAGATATTTGTTTGATTGGTAATATCAAACTTACAAACTCTCTGAAACATCATAGAAAAATGGGCTATCTCTCCATTCCTATAGTTATTTCCATGATTGGTGTTCATCAGAAAGTTCGTGTGTTATTCCACCAAGAAAAGCTAGCCTAGCCTCCAGCTAGGCGGACTAGACGAGCTCAAGATACTCACCCCTTTACTTGTGAAGTTCGAGACCTGCCGAATTTCTGCCTACGAGACTTACCGGAATAAATACTTTAAAAATGGTTTAATGAAGCGTAGAATGCAAACTAAACTTCAATTAATTGAAGATTTTATCAAAACTTGACATATTCAATTGACTGTCTATGAAAAAACGTTAATACAGGGGATTACAAAATATTCTATGGGAGCTCCAAAATCCATTTTCAATACACAACATTCCACCGCTACTTTACAAGATGTTTGTTGAATATTATAGGTCTTCCTTTCGTGTAGTTTAAATATAGAAGAAAGTACTTGAACGAAGTAGTGTAACGTCATCCAAACTTAAAATGAGTTTCGGACAACTCTGAGGGTTATGATGTTATTATAATCATGATCTCAGATAACTTTTGTCAATACGTTTCAATAAATAATCATAGTTCCTTCATTTGAAAAACTGAACATGTTTGTGAACACTACCTCCATGTAGCAAGAGGGGAACTGGGTCCCAGAACAATACAGTTCTCACCACATTGTATCTGTAGATACGCACGAAAATACATACGCACGAACATTAAAACACACACCATATCATCTTAACATCGGCTTAGATACATTTCGAAAGGCTCAAAATATCTCCGTAAAAACAGTGTATCGTTATGGAAAGGCTTTCTAGGATGCGCAGCGGGTTTAAAGCTACGAGTTCTTTCGAAGATCCACCGTTGACCTATTTACTGAAATAAATTCTTTTCGGTACTAGTTGCACCCGGCAGTGCTGCAAAAATTACAAATATGATTGTGTCTAATTGATTAACAGGTAGAAAGATGATATAAGCTTCATAGTGATTCATAATGTTGGAAGATTTTTAGTTTAGTTATAAAGTGCTATATAATTTCGATCGAATTTCTTGTTTTTCCGAACTTGCCTAAAAATTTACATCCTTGTGAAGACATAGATTGTAGTAGGTACCTCTGGTAGCGCAAAATGAAAGTGTTCATTACCCCATTCAAATTATTAGAGATTTGTCTCTCTTTATCGCACAGGGTAAATGAAAGTGTAGCAATCACTCCATTAACTAAAATCCTTTGTCTATAGTGAGAGATATTTCATAATTTAAAAAAAATTATGCTACGTACGGGTAGCAGATTGAGTCCATAATGGTTCAATTGAAGCCTAAAGCAAGATCAAACCAACAGTTTCTGAAAACTGTGTATTGGACTATTTATAGAAGGCAACTAAGAACAGAATAAATACGTTTACGGAACTAGCGTTTTATTATTCAAATGCAATATAATAAGATTCTTGACCCAGTATGAATTATATAAAAAATTCTCGGGAATTGGGTCACATTAACACTCTGTTATAAATGTTCGTCTTTACGTACGTTTCGGTCTCACGACCATCATCAGAAGACTTATTTTGTTAAAAAGGGGTTAACTAAAACTAATTAGCACAAGCGTCCATATCGCACAATCTTCAATCAAAAAGCTCACGCCGTCGAAACGAACAGAACCACGAATAATCGAAAATTGTATCGTTAATATTAAAGTTTAGAAGTAACATTTCCTCTTCCTTTTCGGCGTCTCACAGAACACCCTCGAAAGTGAAGCGGTAACTGACACCGAGCTACCAAGAACCTTAGAATATAGATACGGTTCATGACTCTTAGAATATACCGAATATACGGTCTAGCAGAGCTGACGTCACAGGAGTTAACCGATTGTCCTACAGCGGCCATTCCTAAGCCGTAAAGTGGAATTTACACGTTACAATTACTTTTAATTTTAGTACTGTAGAATCTTCAAATGTTTGTTCTGATTGATATTTTGTAGGTTCATCTGATATACATTTTATTATTAACTTTTGTCTAATATAGATTCCAGAGATACTATTCTGTGAGTACCATCCCATATGAGAACGCTATATGTCAGTAATTATTGAACAAGGGCTTGATGTGCATTTTTAAAAACAATGGATATGTTTATCTCATCTCAAGTGACAATCTACTATTATTACTGAATATTTAATAGAGTGTTCTTCGTTGATGTACTCCTGACAAAAGCAATTCTCGTGATCATAGTTGTGTATAAAGTTATTTGTGAATTTTCGTATAAACAAAAGCAAAATTTTGCTTTTTTAATTTTTAGTTTTAGTAAATTATGATCAAGATACATTCTAATTATTTGAAGGCTTGAATCTGTTTAAACCTTGACATCCTCCCAAGATTGTCGTTTGATATGTATAACCGTGTCATCTGCGTATCCTACTATCTTGATGCTATTTGCGAGAAAAGATCACTGATATAAACGATGAAAGTAACACATGCACTTGTTTCACTCGTTATTGGTACATATTGGATAGATAGCTTGTGAACCAAGTCAGTGTATTTCCTCTAAATCCATTTTTTTCTAGTTTTTTCTGCAAGTTATCAGGACATACTGTGTAGAATACTTTTTTCAATTCAAGAAATAGCGCTCGAACGGGAGTGTTGTTGCTTAGATCATTATGTACACCTATCATTAGATCTACAATATATGAAACAATGGTATGATACCAATCTATTATCTATAAAATTAACAAAACAAAATACTTACCTAAGACCCTTACCGATAAAAAATTCACCTTGTTTTAATGAAATTCAATTCGAAGATGAGGAGTATCGAACTTCAAATACTTAGGAGCTATACTTGACTCACATCTAAAATGGGACGTACATGTTGAACTGAATAAGGAATTGAGACACTTGATCCACAAATTCAAAGCACTTAGCAACATACTCACGCTTTCGTGTTTGAAAAATATATATTATACTCTAGTAGAATCAATACTCCAATATGGAATACTTGCATGAGGAGCACTTAGTCATTCTAATTACATCAAAATGGAAAGACTGCAAAAGCGCTTTTTGAAAATTATGCTACACAAACCTATTTTATATAGCTCAGAACAAATCTACAAAGAATCAGGAATATTAAAAAAAAAAGCACCCTTTTCAGCTCAAACCAGTCGATCACAGTTATGATATGACAGCCATATCGGGTAAAAAAGTGAAAATGCTAAAAACAAAAAAAATATCCACATCCAGATGATAACAATACATCGGAACTCTACAACTTACTCCCTACTACAGTAAGGCAGGGATGTTCTTTCTACAAATTTGAGAAACAAACCCACTGTTGGATATCATCTAATAGAAGTGTAATAAAAAGCGTAATTGGTTAATTCTATATATTTATGTGTATGTGTATATGTATGTATGTGTGCATATCTGTATATGTATGTGTATGGGTATATATGTATATACTCCTGTATCTATGAAAATGATATAACAAAGCTGGTGAAAATGCAAAATACTACCTCATTGATTTTCAACATAATTTTACATCTTATGCACACCCTACAACCTAACAACTGCACTATATTTCAAGTATGAATAAATACTTTAGTCAAAATTATTATATTATTTGTTGCATCGCATTGTATTGAATTGTACTGTACTCCGTGCCACTAAATAGTATTAAATGGAATTATGTCATACTATATTCTACTGTATTATTGTATTATACATCATAATTATATTGTATCATGAAAACCCATCTAATTTTATATAATATGTTCTAGTATACTTTCCATTATCATTCAATTTTTTTTTATCACATACAGGCGATTAACAAATCTCTTGTGTGATTATTAATAATTTACAGCATAATCATTTGTGCATCAGTTTTCATGTATCACTGTTAATGCAATAAATAAACTTATCATTATCTTAAACTTATCAAACTTATTTTAGGAGTTTAATTAATACAACAATAACAACTATCTGTTATTACTAGTATTATTATCGGTATTGTTATATAACTTGTTATGTTTTTATCTCACACACAAGTATGCTTTCGCATACTTTCGTGAGTACTTGCAACATATCTCAATTTATATTATAAACTTTATATGTATTCTTTTCTGCAAATAAACTTATTATAACTTATTAGACGCTATTAAACTTTTTACCAGGTGTACAACCAAATTGAACTCCAGATTTTACTCTCATGTTCACAAGATATTCGATCATTCGATTTGTTTTAATTTTTCTAGAGAGTTAATGGAATTGGCCTATAGTTGTCCATGCTATTTTTTTCTCCTGGTTTTGGAATAAATTTTGGAATGTTTTTGATCTTTGCCTGGGGCATGATTGATTTTTACCATATTCATTTCATTTCGAATTTTTAGCTCGTTGCAGGGTTCGTAATGTAATGAATTCAGGCATTCAGTTTTTTTTTTGGGTTTGTATTTAGCATTAGCTATCATGAGCTGACTATATTACTGGCAATATTATTAAAGAAGGAGTTGAAATTGTTTGCTACTTATGAATCTGATTATAATAATTTTGATTGTTTGTTAAAATTTTATTAATTTCTTTGCATTTTTCTTCCCGCATCTGCCACTTGCCAAGTTTTCTTGAGATTGCTTGCTTCTATTCTATTTTTTGAAAACCTGAATTGTAACTTTTTTTATTCCACGGTGTACATAATTGCTATACAGGTTGTCATTTGTTTTGATTTTCAGATTACCTGGTGCTTTAATCACATATTTGTACATCTCATTATTTTTATTGATGTGTTTAAGAAGTTAGTTCGAATCCAAGACTTACGAATCCTACTATGAGTGTTTAATATTTTCATTTCTTTATTTGTATCTATTAGAAATTTTACAATATTTGTAAATTTGTCCATGCATTTATTAACATTAAATACAATTCAATAACTGATTCCAGTAAATTTTTGGAGGACAGTCCTTGAATTAAAAAAAAATTAAGTTTTTGAAAGACTATATTTTCGACCTTATTTTCTGAGCTACGTCTTAGAAAATTAATGGTAAGAAATGTCCTCGGTGTAAAAAAATGATCCTGTAGAATCGAATTTACCTTCGAGATAAAAGTCACCTAAACATGAATAACTATCCATTTGTATCCTAGTGGGAGAATTTATAACTGACACAAGCCCGTGGATTGACATGATATTTAACTAATCAATATTGTCGGAATTGCAGTTATGTTATTATTCATATCACCGACGGTTATTTCATTGTTCAAATTACAATGGTTTGAGATGCATGAGTTTGAGTTATTATTGTTAAACCATTCATATCATGTTCGGGACTGTAAGATCTGTAAATACCTGTAACAACAAATGTATCTTTCAAATAAAATATTTCGAAACGCAGAAATTCGAAGTTTTCAATACTTATAACTCAACACTCATGGGGAATGTCATGTCTTATGTAGATTACGACTCCATCACTGCTGTTTGCTTTGCTTCCATTTTAATATATATTATAACCTTCCAATTGTAATAAGTCTTCGTCTTTAATCGAGAAAGATTCAGAACATGAAACATATATTTGTACTGATGCATTGGAAATTCTAATTCTTCTAAATTCTGTTTGAGACTTGAATATTGGTGTGTATAATATTAAAAATGAATTTGAGATGATCGTCTGAGCTCAGTCTTGATATTTCTTCTGTTGCCATGATAGAGAAACAAATCTTGGTTTCAAATATGCCATTCACTAATTTGTTCAAGTAGTTATTCATAAAATGATGATATAAATAAAGTGTAATATAAATCAACTTTCGCCTTATAATACATGAGTTCAACATCTAAAATCTCTACGTTCCTTCAAAATATTCAAGTTTTTTGAATATATCGGATGTTGTGGGTCAAAGGCATCAAGATTTATTTTAGATGTAGTCTTATTGTTGCAATATGATTTGCACAATGTACAAAATTTGGATATATACTTTTCTGATTTGCATTCAATGCTTTTGTGGTTATAGCCGCTCTAATTAAACAACGAAGCACATTCAATTGTTCGAAAACAGACACTTTTTTTGGCCTAAGCTCAATGTTTGGGCTATTGATTTTCGGTAGTGCACTCCTATTACATTCTGCTATTGCTTAGGATATATCAATCTGCTAACTATTTCCCATAAGTTTTATTTGCACATCATGATCAATCAATTATTCATTTTGATTTCTTATTGCTTCTGGGACATATAGAATCTCATGTTCGGACGTATATAAGCGATTGACAAAGCGGGCTATCTTCTTTGGTTTCATTAATTATATTATGACGTGTACCTTGTCACTTTCCGGTAAAGTGCTTACTGCGCTAAACTTCAAATCCTCGGGCGCCAGATTTTCTGAAGGTTTATTCCTTTTTGAGAACTTCTGCTAGGGTCCTCACCACAAGGCTTGTCCCTATGCTATCTATGGATAGCCTAGTCCCTAGGGTAACTACAGTGAAGTAAAACCAGGGCCCATTAGGCAGAAAACAGTATCGAAATTCTAGGCTTCAATTTCAATTGATACTTGGTTAGAACTTAGCTCATTTGAAGATGGAGCAGAAATAACTTGATGAAACGAGGAATTTCAAATATCAAAATATATAATAATTACTAGCGGACCCGACAGACGTTGTCCTGCACGACGGTTCTGGACCAATTGTGAATTCCGAGTCTGTCGACGAATATTTCCTCCTCGTCCACGAGGACGTGGCATTGTTTTATGTACGTAACTTATATGTGAATATAATACACTCAATATTAATTGAAATGGGACACCTGAAATATAAAAAGACACCGTACAAAAAAATTGAAATGTCAAAATAACGAAACACACTTAATATAATACACTCAAATTAAAATATTGAAAAATAAAAGAAATCCTATGCACGTAAATTATATCTGAATATAATACACTCAATATTCACGTAAATGCGATACATGTAATATCAGAACGCAGGGGACAAAAAAATTAAATGCATTGAATGAATACATACACAGAATGAATGGAATGAATGAATGAATAAATGCATACATAACAATTTATTGAAGTCGATCCAGCCGTTTAGTTGCGGTATAGATGAATAACCTAGATACCGACTGCAGCGCCATCATCTGCCGGGCTGATGTGTGAATCTAAACCATCCAGAGCGCCACCCAAACGCACACAAAAAACTTCATTCTAATCGGTCCAGCTATATAGATAAATAACCCAGATACCGACTGCAGCGTCATCTGCCGGGCTGATTTGTGAATCTGAACCATCCAGGGCGCCACTCAAACGCATACAAAAAAATTCATCCAAATCGGTTCAGCTATATAGATAAATAACCTGGATACCAACCGCAGCGCCATCTGCCGGGCTGATTTGTTGATCTGAAACATCCAGGGTACCACCCAAACGCATACAAAAAAAATCATTCAAATCGGTCCAGCAATATGGATGAATAACCTAGATACCGACTGCAGCGCCATCTGCCAGGCTGATTTGTGAATCTAAACCATCCAGGGCGCCACCCAAACGCGTAAAAAAAAATTCATCCTAATCGGTCCAGCTATATAGATAATAACCTAGATACCGACTGCAGCGCCATCTGCCGGGTTGATTTATGAATCTAAATCATCCAGGGCGCCACCCAAACGCATACAAAGAAAATCATCCTAATCGGTTCAGCAATATAGATAAATAACCTAGATACCGACTGCAGCGCCATCTGCCAGGCTGATTTGTGAATCTGAACCATCCAGGGCGCCACTCAAACGCATAAAAAAAAATTCATTCGAATCGGTCCAGCTATATAGATAAACAACCTAGATACCGACTGCAGCGCCATCTGCCGGGTTGATTTGTGAATCTAAACCATCCAGGGCGCCACCCATACGCATACAAAAAAATTCTTCCGAATCGGTCCAGCGATCTAGATAAATAACCTAGATACCAACTGCAGCGGCATCTGCCGGGCTGATTTGTGAATCTAAACCATCCAGGGCACCACCCAAATGCATACAAAAAAATTCATTCAAATCGGTTCAGCCGTTTAGGAGGAGTACAATTACATACACACGTACAGTAGAATTATATAAATATAAAGATAACAAGTACACTTTCAGAATAATTAGTGGAATGCAATTGAACGGTATAATTCGCAAAAATTCACTCAGGTGGAAAATGTAAGGGAGCTCGTGCGGTGAAAGAAAACTGTTACAACATATCCATTCTTACGATATGTTCGGTATTTAATTCCAATTCAACGGTACGCAATCGGTTGATAAATGACTTACATTCATCAATTTACGGAAAACACAAATCAAGCAGATCCTAGAGTAATAAGCGGTTTTCGGTTATTATTCAGATAGCAGTATCACTTGAAATGTTCATAACACACTACGATATATTAAACGGTTAAAATTCGGTCGGATCGGAAGATATTGGCCTGCACTAGGTTTGCAATTGTACGATATCAGATTTTACGGTATATTCGGATAATTACTCTGATTGAGTTTATTCTGTCACATCACCCACCCTTGTACTAACTATCAAAGGAGTGCCCGGTAATTGTATGACAGTGTTAGATTTCATACACTTTGCAGATTCAGATTCTAGACAATTAGGGCTTATACTTCCGGGATAGACACAGCGTGCACAAACCCTAACTATTGTATCTGCAATAACCCCTACACCCACGGCCGGGCTTCTCATTCGGAAGAGGGGTTTTCACGATTATCAATCACACAACCACCCCAGCTCATACGTTCAGGATAGACACAGCGTGCACAAGCTGTTAGCGGGTTGGTCGTTTAGAATATACTTATACTTCCGGGATAGACACAGCGTGAACAAATATACCAAAGACCCCTTTGTCGTTCGAACATACACACTCTGTACACACCATACAATTACTTGAATATTTCAATTCCCGTTTTTGCAACAAATTAATCGGAATGAATGCAATTTTTAAGCGGGGATGAATGCAATTCATTTATTTGGATAATTACACTTATTCAAAATTACGGAGATTTAGAAAAGTGACGATCATGGAATACACATTCGGAGTTCACGCATATCTGTTGACATAATGAACTGTTCAACCGGAGTTTACATGTAATATTCGTATTCACTGCCTAATCTAAAATAAGCGGTATTTCAAAATTTAAGCTTCGTTACAATATATGTGTCCCCTATTGATTTTTCCACTTCTTTCATAAGTTGGGTTGATTTAACAGAGTTGCATTTTATCCCTTTCTGTCAATTTTGATAATGAGTTGCATTTTATCCTTTTCTGTCAATTTTGATAATATTTATGCCTGCTCAAACTTTGTTGGGTTTGACTTTCAGAGCATTCTTGTTGGATGTTTGGTTTTACAATTATGCAGAGTAGATTTTTCATTCCTTCTGTATTAGAATTCTTTGTGAAATTATTTCATGATTCTTTCATAAGTTGTAGGACCTCAACTTCAGATGAAGTGAGAGATGCACAGTTTCATATTTTGTTTTGCGACATCCATCAAAGATGGAATGTAGTGTCCACTTCTTCACAGATGTTACATGACAAATTTTGGGAATCAGTGTTTAAGTTTACAAGTGAATATCCCTTATGTATGTTTCAGAAAAAACCATCAAGCAGATGTTATAAAAGTTAGATGAAAAGAGATTGTGAGAAAATGTGATTAGTACTCTCCTTGTTATGACAGTATTTCTATTTTCATGACTACCTGGTTTCAAAGGTTTCTCATAACTCTCTCAACATTAATATTTATGGAAAAATTATATGTGATGATATTGTGAAGAAAAGGATTTTCCGTCAATAAGTGTTAAAATATGTAGGAAGTTTCGGTAAAAAAAATATATTTTTTTGAAATATCTAGCACACGCTAGTGATCAGAAGAAGAAATGCTACTAGTTTGATAATTTGAACGACTTCGTAGCTCCAATAATAACTGAGTTAGCAATAGAACGTGTTCTACTCAGTACGCCCAGTATACTAGGTACAGTGAATGAAGTAATAATATAAAAAGGCAAGTCGTTGCAGTTTTTCAATAGCTGGCAATCGAATCAATAACAATCAGGTATGGTATTAATTATCCGACTACATGTAGTCCAGGCTATGAACCGGAAATTAAAAAAAAAACCTGGAAGTTCGAATCAAAATTTTTTTCTGCATCAGCTTCAGGAGGTTCTCAGGATCATTCATACACTTTCTAACCTCTTGAGGACCCCAACCCCACCCATTGGGGGCGAAAATGGCCCGAAATCTCCAAGTCTTGAATTGTATTTCCTACAAAAAAGGTATTTTGACATTTCGAGTGCACCTAGGGGATTTTAAGGGTCGCTGAACAAGAATCCGTAGCTAGATTTACTTGCAATTCATCGTAGGGGTGGTATAATGGACGAAATTGGCCAATTTTGCGACCCTATATGTTATTTTGCAATTCACTTGTTTTAGGCATTTCGAATGCACCAAAAAAGTTTTTTGGGTCGCTGAATACGATTCCGAAGCTAGATTTACTCGGATATCATCGGAGGGGTGAAAAATTTACCATAATGGCTAATTTGACATGCTTCTACATTTTTTGGTTTCTGCATTTTCAAATTACTTCGGAGTAAATCTGGCTTTGGAATCGTATTCAGCGACCCAAGATACTTCCTTGGTGCATTCGAAATGCCAAAAACACGTAAATTGCAAAATAACATATAGGGGTTCCCAATTGGCCAATTTCGTCGATTTTACCACCCCTGCAATGGATTGCAAGGAAATGTGGCTACGGATTCGTAAAATATCTCCTTGGTGTATTCGAAATGCCAAAAACACGTAATAACATATTAGAGGTGCGAAATTGGCCAATTTTGTCGATCTGACCACCCCCACGATAGATTGCAAGTAAATCTGGCTACGGATTCATGTTCAGCGACTCATAAAACCTCCTAGGTGCACTCGAAATGCCAAAATGCCCTTTTTTGTAGAAAATACAATACAAGACTTGGAGATTTCGGGTCATTTTCGCCCCCAATGGGTGGGGTTGGGGTTTCCAAGAGGTTCCAAGGTGTATGAATGTTCCTGAGAACCTCCTGAAGCTAATGCAAAAAAAAATTTTTGATTTGAACTTAAATTTTTTTTTATTATAGCTAAAATCATGGTTCACAGCCTGGATTAATGAGATATATTAAATAATATTCGAACGATCTTAAAAATTGTATTCATATTTTACTTCATGTGCTCTGAACTGCTCAAACATGATGCTAGCGGAAACATGCAAATTGTCGCTGCAGATTTCATTAGAGTTTTACCATCTTCTGCTTAAAGAATAATTACCAGGGTGTCATATGATATTACAGCTTCAGGGTGGCTCTACACGTACCTTTCAATAGGTCTATGGCTATACGTCGCTGACTGATTTGTTGACTTGTGTGACTTTCCTCGTGTTTTGGTATGATTGACTTGCTAGACGTAGAATATGAAAGATGCAGTTCATGTACTGAAGGATTTATGATTGAAGTATATGTTGAGCTGAATTGGTAATTTGGTGTGTTCTTCAATAAACATGTGAAAGAAGCTACTGAAATGTATTGATGTCAATTTTTAGTAGCATTGCCTAGCAACGTTGTTTTCGCTGCCACTCGCAAAAATATCAAACTGACAAATAATGAATTGAGACAAGAAATATTTGAGGGAGTGGTGATATTGCTTCAATAGAATTGATTTCCGAGTCAAACAATAAGCCTCTTTCAAACTGAATAAATCATATTATTGCCTTTAAACTGTGAAAAATATATTCATATTCAAACTAGCGGTGAGCCAATACTCCAAATCCAAGGATTGGAAGTATTATTTCGTCCTTGGAGTTGAAATGAAACTTTGGTACTTAGACTGGCCACATCAAGTCGGTTTGAGAAAAAGGTGTATTTGGAATATTTGAGGAAAGCTACACGACAGGTCATTCTAATAATTGGGAGATATTTTCGGATTAAGTCACCCCCTTCTCGATATTTTGATGCAAAATTTAATTCGATACCAAGTATTTAAGAAATTATCGAAAAATAAATCAAGCATTTGGATAATTTTGAGAAAATTCATCAACGTGCGGTATACAAAAAGGTCAAACAATACAACCTAGACATTATTATCAGGTACACAAGTGCCAGATGGGAGTATTTTTTTATTAAATCTTCATATCGAAGCAAGAATCAACAAGAAACCTTCATACTCATGTGAACACAGAACTCATTCAATTCATTTTAATACGTCTCTATAATGTTAAGAGGCAATTTATGTTGTGACTTATTCATAGAAATCATCAACAAAGTTCAATTGCCTCACATTGATGTTCTTGTGATGGAAGTGTTGTATAACGTGAAGCCATATTACCTCGCATTTTAGCGATATCCACTATGATGGCAAAGCTAAAACTTACCAAATCTATATCACTCAGTTATAAAACGGAAGTCTAATGCTAATAAACAAGAGTTAAACAAACAGTTATGAAAATAAAAATTTTAATTTCTTGTGGATTCTAGAAATGTGTAATTGCAAAGCGCTTGATAATTTTACATTATTTTCACTATATATTCCACGATAGATTTCAATTTGCAGTTGAAATCAACCTTTCATTTGGATCTAAGATGTGTTCATTAATACGGATGCGATCTACAGCAATGCGAAGTGAAGACATTCTCAATTCATCACGAAAATAACTAATAAATGTCATTTGTGAAATTATGGTGGGATTTTTTATTTTCCGTGGAATACTTCGGAATGTTCCTATACGTGATGAAAAAGTTTAATCACGAAGGAGGAAACACTACTTATAAAACTGATGTGTTAGAGAACTATTATAGTTCCCTAAGTGATAAATAATGATGTGTATGATAATTGTGAATGATTATCAAAAAAATTCTGAAAGTATTTTGTAGTGATCCTATGTATAATTCCTATAGAGTATCTGTAACTGTTTGTACGATTATTCGGTAACAGCTGCCACATGCGCAATAAAACTTTTATGGATCCTATAAGAGCGTCATAGAAATGATTTTGAGATAAATGAAGCTTTATACAAAAATTTAAATTAAACATTCTTTCAGCTTTCATGAAGCACTTAATTATCAGTTGGGTTGTTATTAACGTATAAGAATTGAATCTGTTATGATTAAATTTGACTTACATTCTTTGATATGTATGAAATAAGAGAACAAAAAATCGAATAATATAGACTGATAAACAATGTTTCATTCATGAGCTATTCAATGAGATTTCTTTTTCCGAAATTATTCTGTTTTTAAATTGAGCCACTTCAACTCTGAGTTTTTCAAAAATGCCGTGGCTTATTACTCCAGATTTTGAACGGACTCCACAGTTGGCGTCGAGTAGAGTACAAGTATCTAGCGACAAGATATTTTTTGATCCTTATTTGGTCTCGTCAATCTGAGATTCGGATACAAAGGTACACTGATACCGCTTCTCATGTTTGGTTAGTTTCGTTTATGTGTAGGTTGTGGCATCTCAAAGGACACCATATCCGTATTTGAAATTCTGTCTATTCTCTATCCATTCCAGGTACAATACTTCGGGAGAAAAATACCTCTTCATCTATATTTCCGGGCGAGGGGTGCTCGAGGGAATTCAATATTGAAAAATCTGAATTTGAAGACTTCTGTAACATCTAATGTCTCAGCAAAACATAAACTATGTTCAGCACCACCTGCAGACAGACAAATCAGACATATTGGCCTTAACCGAGACGTAGATCAATCAATCTATTCACCAACACGACCTATATGCTCTGCCCTCGCTACAAACTCCACAGTATTTTCAGATTCAGATGAGGTATATTTCTCTATACCAGAAATGATCTCTCATGTCATCGACAGAATCTAGAACCATCAGAATGTCTTTCTCTGATATCTGACTCTATTGAGCAGATCTATCCAGCAGCTGGAATCATCAATGTGGGGGATTTCAACGTTCACAACTCCACTTGACTCAATTCCTCAAACAAGATGAATAACGCAGAGCGACAGGTTGAGTCCTTTGCACTATCCTATGGTCTCGAGTCGCTAACTAATGGTCAAACGCTGATCCCTGACAATAGCTATCATTATGCCAACATGCTTGACTTATTTCTCACTAATAATTCAGATTCCTATGGAGTAAAATTCCGTGCACCATTGGGAAAATTCTGACCATTTACTCATTACTACGACCTGTCTCTATATCACTCCACAAACCAATCCAACACCTACATGCACAGTTGGACATTACAACTCGCATGTTTTTCCGAGTTTCCGTCGAGAAGCGTATGCTTTGAATCTGATGACCCAATGCAATGTTTCACAGAGATCTCTAATATTATCAGACTAGAAATGGAAAATCACATATCCCATACCTATAAATCACCGTCATCTAATGAACGATGGTACAATAAAATCTGTTTTAGGGCCGTCGCTTCAAAACAAAAAGTATACCGTCGTTGGCGCAGTGACACTGGTCTGGAGGCGAGACCAGAATATGTTGAATATCTGCAATGAAACGATGAATGCTTCGAGAGCTTGTCTAATGCCCGATTGACTTCAGTCTGTTTTGGACTTTCATCAAAGCAATTTCATTTCCAGTTCATTCCCGCCCCTAACCAAAGATGATGGCATACTGGCTACTAGACCACAAGAAAACGACAACCTTTTTGCTGGGATATTTGCATCAAATTCCACTATGGCTCCACAATGGATGGCTACTCCTCATATTGCTGCCATCGATACCTATATGACTGAAATTGTTTTTTGTCAGCTCACAATTAGGCGTATTCTACTTGATCTCAATTCTAAGAAATCTGTGGAATCAGACGAAATTCCACCTGAACCTCTCAAGGAATGTTTGCCTGAATTAATACCTTCCCATACAAATTCAGTATGACTCCTTCCAGCTGGAAGATAGCTGGAGTCCAACCAATTTCCAGAAAAGGGAAGAAGACCATTCTTATAATTGTAGACCCATTGCACTATCATCTGTGATCTCTGAAGTGGTAGAGAAAGCAATCAACATAGAGCTCATCTAATATCCAGAGAGCTCCAAAATCGTTGATGGCAATATGGCTTCCGTCAGCAGAGATGAACTTGCCTCTTCAACACATGTATGGCAGAAATGTACAAAAAAATATGGGGAATCTCTAGCTGCAGCATTGAATATGTACAGAGCATTTGACCAAGTCTGGCACTGAAGCCTTCTTGGGAAACTTCAGTCATATGGTTTGCTGCCTCAATTTTGTCACTTATCATCGAGTTTTCTCCCATATAGATCACTCCATGTGGTGTTGACGGAGTATCTTTCGAAACAGTGACTATCAACGCTGGTGTTTCGCAGGGATCTCTCTTGGCAACTTTGTTTCTGCTTCACACACCTGCTAGAAGTGACCACCTGTCCCGTTCATACTTTTGAAGATACTGGTACACTTCATAACGTTTTCTTATTCGGAACTTCCATACTATCCTATGAAGTCAGAGAAGCGAGACGGAAACAAGTTGATGCAATTAATGAATATCTGGCAATGTTTCAAAATGTGGATTTGATGATCTAGTGTAATGCAACTAAAATGCATGATTGCGTCTCCTCCAGTAAGGCGAATTCCACAATCCCTAATATGATGATGTCAGGTAAAACTATTCGTATGAAGTCTTCCATATACATGTTCTGGATCACTACCAACATCACCCTCTCATGGGATAATTATGTGAGCTCCATTCCGAAAATCGCTTCTCAAAATCTTGGATTCCTTTTCCGTGCCAGGAGCTACTCCACATCCTATCATCTCCTCATAATTTACAAAGCACAGTCACAGCACCAGTCGAGGAGTACTGTTCACTTGTTTGCGAGTTTGGCACCCAAACATACGCAGAAGATCTTGTATTATATTCAGAAGAGAACTGTCGTTTGTCTGATTGAAGATGTCACACTTAAGAATTCATTGACCTCTCTAGAATATCGTAGGAGAGTGAGCGATTTTCCACTTTTCAATAGATATTCCAATGGTAGATCTTCATCAGAAGCCTTGCTGCTGTTCCAACACGAGAGATTCCGGAAGGGCGGACTGGACGATCTCAATCTAGTTACTCCCCATCGTGAAGCTCGAGACCTGCCTAATTTCTTCCTACTAGACTTCATTTTTCTATCGAACAGTGAAGATGTGGAACTCTTTGCCTAGTAAGGTCTTTCTCTATGCCTATAAGCCTATGTCAAGCTGAAACCTGTAGAACTTCTTTCTACTAGACTCAATTGTTCCCTCTTTAGGTAGCGAGATCTCTCGTGATGCATACTGAACTCCAAACATTCAAGAAAAATTTGAATGCTCACCCCTCTCGTGTAGTAAAAGTATGGGGAAAAAATTAAGAAATGTTTGTCTTCTTAAAAATCTATCTAAATGGAAGATTTTCATTCAACTGTTATCTTTATTTCTCAACTGTAATTAACATGAAAAATAGAATCAATTCTTATCATATTATACAGGGTGTCCCAGTGAGGTAGGGTATCTTAGATGCTACAACTTGAGCGAACAAAAATTCATGAAAATACGGCCGAGACAAATCGATATAAAATGTTCTTAAACAATCGCAAGATGACATAACTACTTCAGTGAATGAAAAAGTCACTTTTTCCACACAAAAAATCCAACAAAAGTGCTACATTCATTGCCTCCGTGAAAAGATCGACCAATTCTCTTCTTTTGTCGTATATATCACATTTTCTACCCAAGGATGATTTAAATGATACATTTTCGGATAGTCGATAGTTTTTGGTATACTTTGAATACTTGAAGAAAAGATTCGGTTTTTGAACCCTCCAGAAATCAGAATGGCACAGTTTCTGCAGTATATAAGAAGAGCATGAAGAGTGTGATTTTATAGCGGAACAGGAATCAGACATCTTCAGAAAAACATCATGGCGCCTGCAAATGAGAAAGAAACTTTGATAGATTCAAAATATATCTCACAGGTTTCAGTTTGTCCGTTTTTGTCCTTTCAAATGAGCACTTGCATATCAAAATTGGTCAACCAGGGCCTAAGTTACAGCTATTTAAAGGAAGCAGTTTTTCCAAAAATCGCGTTTTTCAAGAACTTTGACCGGCTTGAACTTTTTTCTCTATGAACTGGAATGGATAAAAGCTGTTAGGACGCTAGCTCTCCTATCACTCCAAAAAATTTGGAACTGAATATTTGATTGCTCTAGGCACAGTGATTCTTTGAATAATGAGAAATATCGGTTTGCCTTATTCAGTGTTATTAACTAAAAACTCATTTCAGATGACGCAAAATCAACAAATTATAATATGACTCATTATCATTTGATGATTCAGTACGTATTATTTCAAAAAGTGATTTGAAACCACTGGCAAAGTTGGTTCAAGATAGTTTAAAGAATTTGCTAATTTTGAGAGAATTTTGCGAGATCTATGCGTGACATTGTAAGTTGTTGCAATACGGGAGCAGCAGTTGTTCTTTATTATTAAACTAGTGTATCGGTTAGTTCTTCAGTTATACTGTATACATGAGGTACTTGTCAAATTACCAATCGTGCATGTTTCAGTTTCCATAGTAAGAGAATTCATCACATAAGTTTGTTTAAAAAAGGTCGATAATATACAGCTGTAAAACTATACACACTACAGAAGAAAAGATACAGAGTTAGATAACTTTGATAACGAATTTCATCGACACAATTTCTATTAATCTTATTTTGACCATAATATCAAACTACAACTAAAAATAAAACTCAAACTACGAGCTAAACAAGGACTATATAACTGAACAACTAAGCAATGCACTAATTTAATGACAAAGAACAGCTGCTGACAATTTCACGCACAATTCTCTCAAAATTAGCACATTCTTTACACTATCACAAACCAACTTCGCCAGTGGTTTCAAATGACTTTGTAAAATAGTACGTACTGAATCATCAAATAATGATGAGTTATATAATAATTTGTTAATTTTGCGTCATCTGAAATGAGTTATTAGTAAATAACACATCATAGAGATGTGTTGTCGTGTCGAGTAGACGTGCCATCTGTTACTCCTTAGTTATCATTATCAATCTGTAGTTTTGAATTAAAATTAACATCCACTACGCCACCCCCGGAAAATACAAGATCTAAATCACGTGAAGACGATGAACTTATCCATCTGAAAATTTTCTACAAAATTTAGTAGACAAATTATGGAACAAAATTAACATTCAATTGCAAAAGGAAATCAAGGTTATAGAAAGTAAGGTTGAGTCATTAGAAAATGAATTAGTATCAGCTCATGATGAATTAGAACAATATTCAAGACGTAATAATCCAAGATTTTATGGAGTTCCGAAGAACGAAAATGAAAATACCGAAGAAACTTTAATAAACTTGTGCAAATCTAAACTGGGAATCAAAATTTCAACAGATGATATCGACTTTTGTCATAGACTAGCAAGTAAAGGAGGTACTTGCCAACCAATTATTGCCAGATTCTGTAAGTTAACTACAAAGCGAAAGATTTTCGCAAATAAAAGCAAATTCAAGGAACTAGACTTGTATGCCGTGAAGATCTAACTTCAAGAAGGATTGGTGTTTTAAAAACTGTCGGTGAGCAATATGGGATTAAGAACGTGTGGTCGAATGGAGGTACGATAATGTTCAAAACTAATAATAAGCTACATGAATTTAAAACTTTAAATGACTTTCACAAGTCAAAATTGAAAATACAAAAGGAATGATGAGTTCACCTTAGAATCTACTCTCTTGTACTAATACTTGCTAAGAAACCATAAATTAATTCATATTCTTTATCTAAAAGTAAAAAACGTGTAAAATCGATTGTACATTTCTCTATTTTTATCTTTATCTTTTTCAATTGTATTTTTTCTAACTTTTACTCTTTTTTTTCTCTTCTGCTATAAAACCTGAAGTGGATTTCCTGTTTTCCAGCTCGTAAATAAAATATGAACGAATCATCATGAAAAACTCATTATCAATTGCACATTTAAATATTAGGTCTTTAATACCAAAAATTTCAAAAATTAGGCAAATGCTTGAAGAAAAGCAGTTTCACATTTTAGCCTTAAGCGAAACTTGGCTGTCACAAGATAATTTAGAAGATAGATTGCAAATTGATGGCTATAAACTAATACGTAAGGACAGACAGGACAGGGGCGGTGGAGTGACATTATACATCTGCAACACAATCCAATTTAAAATAGTTGAGTGTAATGATTTCATTGAACAACTTTGGATATGTGCAAGTATATCTAAGGAAAGGTTTATATTTGGAGTTGCATATAAGCCACCCAGGTGCAATTATAAACAATTCCTAGAACATTTCGAAGATACAATTATGTATTGCTCATCTATTTCCGATAATATTTTCTGTCTAGGCGATTTTAACATTGACATGTTAAAACTTGAAAATAGTGGTACAACTTACTTAAATGATCTACTTAGCTCGCTGGAATTAACACAGATAATTACACAACCCACTAGGAGTACTAGCACATCTCACACACTAATTGATCTTATAATAACATCCGATCCATCTACGAGTATCATTTTGAACTCTGGTGTTTTAGAATATGATTTCACAGATCACTTTCTTATATTTTGTAATATTAAAGTAAATATTCCCCAAACTAAACTTTTTTATACCTATCGCGATTTTGAGCACTTTGAAATTAATGAATTTCAGTCCTATCTTACAACTTTTCCTTTTCACTATATATATAAAATTAACGATATAAATTTGAAAATTGAGTACTTCAATAAATATATATCAGATGCTTTTGATATACATGCACCATTAAAAACGAATCATTGTAAACCAAAATCACCCTGGATCACTGATACAGTAAAACTATTAATTGAACTTAGAAATAAAGCCAAAATAAGATAGAAAATTTCAAAAATTCTAGACATTGGGAATACTTTAAATAGTTGCGAAATTACACTGAAATAGCCATCAAAAATGAAAAACGAGCCTACTTTCAATTTATATCCCGCTCTAAGTGTTCCAAACAAATTTGGAAGAATTTAAAATCTCTTCATATAACAAAAGTTAAAAAATCCACATTACCAAACTCCTTAAGAAACTTGAATGAAATAAATAATTTTTTTGTAAATTGTATACCAAACCAGCAAATTAATAATACTGAACTGCTACATTTTTATAAAAATGACACTATAAAAGAATACAATACTAAATTCCATTTCGAGCTGGTAGACTGTGAAACTGTAGGTAATATCTTGGATGATATGAAATCTAATGCTGAGGGAGTCGATGGCATAAATATCGTTATGTTAAAATATTGTGGTTCTAGTATTATCCCATTTATTACACACGTAGTGAACAGTTGAATTTTAACAAATACGGTCCCTGATATATGGAAACAAGCACTGATAACGCCATTTCCGAAAGTATCAGAGCCAAAAACTTTCAGAGATTTGAGGCCTATTAGTATACTTTCGATCTTATCTAAGGTTCTGGAAAAAATTATAAGTATGCAGCTTAGCACCCATTTGATTGAATATGATATACTTCCAACTAATCAATCAGGTTTTCGAAAGAATTTTAGCTGCACATCGGCACTTCTAAACGTTGTGGATGACATTTTGGAAGTTAGAGATCGTGGTATGGTAACTCTATTAGTTTTTTTGGATTTCACCAAGGCTTTCGATACCATCTGCCATGAACTATTATGTGCCATACTCCATCACATAGGACTTGATGAGAACTCGGTTGAATTGGTTAAGAATTATTTAACGGAAAGAACTCAAAAAGTTAAGCTCAATGATCAAATCTCTATATCACAAAGCGTTGCCGCAGGGGTTCCCCAATGATCTATTATAGGGCCAATGCTTTTCAACATATATATCTGCATGTTTCAGAGCTACATAGAACACTGCAAATCACACAGATACGCAGATGACACGCAAATGTACCTTTCTTTCTACCTTAAGCAACTGAATTCAGCAATTTCTAATATCAACTCTGACCTAGCCTCCGTCGACTCTATGGCAAGAAAACACAGCTTATTTTTAAATCCTTCCAAATCTAAAATTATAATATTCGGTCGAAAACCAAATGTAAACAATTTAAAAGCGCAACAAGTTAATATACACATTAATAATATAGAAATTCCCATAGTAGAATACTCAAAAAATCTTGGTTTAATTTTAGATAATACTTTTAGATATAAATTATAAGTTTCACATTACGTTAGAAATTCAGTAATGGCTTTAAAATTGCTATATCCGCATAGAAATTATTTTCCAATCAATATCAAAACTATGCTCTGTGAAAGTTTGGTCATGTCACATTTCAATTACTGTTCTCCGGTTTATTCACATGGCTTAGATAGTGCTTATCACAATAGAATTCAAAAAGACAAAACTCATGCATAAGGTATGTGTTCGGTATGAGAAAATATCAACATGTAACACACTAATTGAAAGAGCTAGGCTGACTTAATATGAAAAATCGTTTCTTATTGCAGTCTAATTGTTTATATCATATTATTATTCTAAATAAAACACCACCGTATTTATTCAAAAAATTTGCTTCAGAACTGACGGGCATCATCTTAATCTAAGACATAAAAGTACTATTACTCCACCCCTACATTATACTTCACTATAACAGCAATCTTTCACTTACTGCATATCCAAATTTTATAATGAACTTCCCATTCAGATTAAAAATTGTACATATCCCCATTTTAAAAAACAAATCTTCGAGCATCACTTTAAACAACAACTTCCAACAAATAAATAACAAATGAGTAATTTTAATAGGAAAAGCAGGAATTATCTGTTTCCTCTCTTCTTTTTGGCGCAGAAGAAGGATAAAAGATTAAAAAATGTTGAAAATAAAACACTAATTATGTTTCAGTTAATATGTTATAGAATTTAGATTAAGCTTAACTTAGGCAACCTTTTACTATTTTTATATGTAGTATGTAACACAAGTTCTAAGAGGGATAGGAAACTATCTGCTTGAACTTCGCCTTGAGATTTTTGAATTGTATACATTCTTATTCTTTCTTATTCTTTCTTGTTATTTATTTCCTATTTTTCTGCTCTGGTTTTCTAAGTAGATTTATGTGAATTTACTACAAGTAACAATTTCAAGAATAATGCTATATTATTATTATTATTATTATAAATAAGCCAAACCGATATTAAGTAATATTTATAAATTCACTGTGCCTAGAACAATCAAATATCCAGCTCCAAATTTTGTGGTGATAGGAGAGCTAGAGTCTTAATATCTCACAAAATTTTGTTAATTTCGGTCCATAGAGAAAAAAGTTCAAGCCGGTCAAGTTCGTGAAAAACGCGTTTTTTGGCAAAACTGCTTTCTTTAAATAACTGTAACATAGGCCCTAGTTGACCAATTTTGACATGCAAGTACTCATTTGGAAGGACAAGGACAGACAAACAAACTGAAACCTGTAAAATATATTTTGAATCAAATTTTGACTGTTGGCACCAGGTAGAAAATAGTCAATTTTTCAAAATTTGGGTTCCACTTCATCAGGTCGCTAACGGAGGCCTTCAGTTCAAGGGGTCTAAATTTTTTTCCGTAAATAGTAGAGGACAATACGAAAAAAATGAGCCCTCGCGGAAGGTTATTGATTGAAAGGGCGCTGAGAAACAGCATATCAAAGATAGGTTGAAGAGGGCTACATTTCGGCCCCGAAAAGGCCCGTTTTCCGGACCCCTGAACCCTAGAAGTCTTAAATTTCGGAAATAGGCTCTATTTCGAAGGTGCATCAACATCGAGAAATTACAGCCAATTTGCTGACCCTTGCGCGCCACGGTTTTCAAATAATTCATGGAACTCTTCATCTATACTTATACACGTTTTAAGAAGTTAATTCAATTCATTGTCTATCAAGATAATTAGATAAAGATTTTTGTGAATCAATTTGTAAATATACATCACAAGGAGAACTCAAAATATAGTTCCTCATCAATTTTTCAAATACAGGAACCGATTGTGTCAATGTATTTTCATGGGAGATGATTTTAGGTAATAATAGTTACTACATTGACCAATTCTTTTTCGCATCTGATGAATTGTTCATATCAATATTGTGGATTGTTGTAGATAAATACAAAAACATTATTACATAATATTAACTATACATTAATTTAGGTCATACGCTGTATTGACGAACATTATTTATACAATTATTTATGGATCATAAAAGGAACATAGGTAGATTGAAATTTTCGTTAGTTTATAGATCTTGAGCTTACTTGAAATAGGTTCTTGGAAGATAAATATTTGTTCGATAATGAAAATGTTTGATTCCGAATAACATGATATAAATTTCTAAGCAGATTTTAATTCGTATCAAATAATTTTAATGTATGTATCGTTATTTTCAAAATTATAGACCTATTCCTTCAACAAAGCATAATCAGATTACTGGAATTATATATTGTTGCACATAACAAACAGTTGTTTCACAAATCAAAAAATGTTTAGTAGCTGAACTGAAACGTTCAACAAGTATTAGACATAATGTGATGTGGATGAAAAGATAAGTTCATATACAGAATCCGATCTCATATTGTTTTCTGAGAAAAATGTAGCTTAACCTCACAGGAGAAAACAAGAGCCTCAAATGTCTTGAAAAATAAAAAACATGATTGATCGCTCTACTTGAAAATAATTATCCTAAAAAACTGTAGAGAAATTCATATTTCATTCAATTTCATGTCAGTTGCATATTCACTTATGAGAGTTTCATCATATCATTGCAGTTTCAAAGTATCAATATGTCTTACGTTTCGAGATATTCAAGTTAGAACGACATGCCTATTCATGTTTCATTTTATAGTTTATTATAGTCTCAAGTTGTAGCCGTTGTAATCATTTCTCAAACTTAGTGATTCAAAAATTCTATCAATTTCTTATATCAAATCATATAGTGGTGGAAACAAAGACCCGAACATGAGTAAAAATCGATTGTGGAAGCCGTTACTTTGTAATGACTTATCAGTTTATTACTAATATTTTATCTCCAATATTTCATATTTTGTTCGATGCTTAGGATGAAACAAAAAGTTCAATAAGCCTGGAGTTTATCAATTAAAATTCTCAGAGTTTAATTGGTAGATTGAGTCGTATTCTGGAACTAGATATGATGAAAATTGTAGATCTTCCAGACTTAATAAAACAGATCTTTCTTTCTCTAACCATATTGTAGAAACAGGACATACCTTCACAAAATAAGAGGAAGTTAACATTCCGGCTTTTCCGAGTTAAAGTTTAAAATTAAACATCCTAGAATCAATAGAAATATTGGAAGTAGCGATAATATAATTGTAAATGGTCATTTAGACCATTGATATTATTATTTTCGTCCGTAATCCGCTTATATACACCAGTTAGTCATATACCCGCATTAAAATTTACACAGCTATTAATTCCAAGTATCTGAATTCCTACTTGTATTCCCCTTATTCTGACAGCATCCCTGTTTATTGGTTTTATCTAGTTTTATCCTATTTTAACTATAAATTACCCAAGATCTCCTATTTTATTCATACTTTTTGTAACTTTCTGGAGATAAGAAACTAGTTGTCGAATCTATAGTCACAATAGTGTTCTATAATATAAGTTATAAAAGTGCGGTAAGTTCAGTTCAGTATTCATGAATATAAATAAATACACTCAAAATTACTTCATATTTCATTGCCAAGATATATATTTTTGCTCACGAGAACATCGATGGATTGTTTAGGCAGAAGGAAATCCACACCCATAACACCCGCCACAAAGAAAATATAAGAACAAATTTTTTCAGATTAAGCACATCTCGGAATGGTATTAACTATACAGCTTTTACATTTTTTAATAAACTACCCACAAATATCCGGACTCTTCCAAAAAAAAACCTAAAAATTTTTATTAAAAACTTTTTACTCAAACATTGTTTTTATTCTGTATCAGAATATAATGCTCATAATTTTAATTAATGTTACTACCATTTACTACTGCGAAATCTCAAATATTAAGGATAAAATATTAAATAGCATCATTCTCAATTGTCATTATATTAAATATTTAGATTTAATTTACTTTAAATTTTAAAATGTATTTTTAATGTTTATTTATCATAATGATATGTATGTTTTAGAATTTTAATTTTGACGAATGTATAATGCTTTTTTTTTTTTTTTTTTTGAAAGTTGATTAATTGAAGAACCGCTAATATTATTAACAATTCTTCAATCAATCATAATTCAATTGGTTTGGCATTGACCAGGTCATTTGGCACGTAGTTTGGAATTAATATATATATATATATACCTCTTCTACGGGCCATCGGAAAAATTCCGCAGTCGCAGGATTCGAACCCGCGACCAGCAGCCACAGTGATTATAAGATTGATTGCTTATACCACTGAGCCACCAGACCCTATGTGTAATGCTTATGTTGTATTTTTTAACATGAATAAATCTACTCTACTCTACTCTACTCTACTCTACTCTACTCTACTCTACTCTACTCTACTCTACTCTACTCTACTCTACTCTACTCTACTCTACTCTACTCTACTCTACTCTACTCTACTCTACTCTACTCTACTCTACTCTACTCTACTCTACTCTACTCTACTCTACTCTACTCTACTCTACTCTACTCTACTCTACTCTACTCTACTCTACTCTACTCTACTCTACTCTACTCTTCTCTACTCTACTCTACTCTACTCTATTATATTTTCTATAGAAACCGCCATTACTGGTACCTAATACAGGATTTTCATAACAGCATATCATATTTTTTGGAATATGGACGATACAATCTAGATATTTGGGACTAAGCATATTTCTCAGACAATTTTTCTGAAAAGCTCTATACATTCAATGTCAATCGAATCTCCCCAGAAAATCAGTGATTGATGTTGGGACAGTCAATTTTTTGTCAGTCGAAAATCAAGTTTTTGATATACTCAATGACAAAATCAAAAATGAATATTTGAATGTATCGAACCAAAATGTTCGAAAAATGTTAGAGAAACAGTTTCAAACTATGAGGAGCAAGGGCATAACGTAACAAATAGAATTTATGAATGCAGCCGTTTCAAGTAGACATACATTCATTTCAGCAACTAAGCAAATTATTAATACTGATAGTCCAGGAAAAATAGACTGTTACATGGAAATAATTTATAACAGGCTGAATTTTCGCTTTTGTCTTAGTACAAGATCCTTCAATAACGCGGACTGTTACGCGAGGTCAAAGGTCACGACCTTTATTGAAAAAAAATACGCAGAGCTAATCTGTAGCTGGGGCGATTTGCTTTAATCACATTGGTGATTTCACTTTCGCTTTAACAAGTTTCTGAAAATATAATATTTTGTCCTGAAGAGCTAGCGCAATCAATATAGCCATCAAGTTCACATCATCGCCAATAATAATAGCAGTACTTGTATCCAACTTTTCTATAGCTGTTCCGATGATCATATCATCAGCATCATTTTTAGCTTTCTTCACGATGTTATTAACAGATTTGAATCTTTCAGACAGCATGAAAATGAGTCTACTTTTGTTGATTTTATAAGAAATTCTTCTAGACTCGTTCGCACTGTCCCTGATGTCTCAGAGAGAATATCAGCAGATGAAAAAACTGTAGCACAACGACGACCATGCTCTGAAGATTTGATATTCTTTTCATGATCATTATAACCGTCTAATACAGCAACTATAACATCATGACCAAAATGCATTGGTATAAGTGTGCTGTCCCGCTTCCATATTACACTATGCAGTAATGCAATGTCATCTTTGACTGACTGCATTATTTCAGATAATTTTTTATTAAGTCGCATTCCAGCCTCGTCAAAAAGTGACAACGGGTATGGAGATAACTCGTACTACAAGTATTGCTGGAGATGTTCTTCAAACTGTTTGGTAATATTGATTTGCTGAAACTGCAATAGTGGAATAGTGCAATGGTAACTTTCTCACCCTGCACTCTAACTGAGGGCTGACCGTCAAAAATGAAGCTACTTTGTTAGCTGTTTCCAATTTGATATTGTCGAATGTCAAGTTCGTCATGCGTGCCCTAGGAGGTATGCCATGCTATGTGAAAGACTCATGGCATTTTAATGAATTTATAAAAAATCAATCTGTACCCGTAAACCATCAACTGATTTCCTTGGATGATGTTTTTTTTACAAAGACACCTGTCGTTTTGGCATTGAGTAGCATCAAAAAACGTTGGGCAGAGATTAAAAACCACACACCTCTAGATCAATCGGAATTTATTAATGCTGTAAAATTTTGTTCAGAATGCACATATTTTCAGTATGGTGAGCAATATTTTGGACAAATATTCGGCACAGCAATGAGATCTCCTATTTCAGCTACCATTGCTAATCTCGTTATGGAGTGCCTAGAGGAATCTGTTATGAGTTCATTAGATTTTTGGCTTGTATTCTTTAAACGGTATGCAGACGATTGCCTTATGTGTGTTCCCAACGATAAAATTCAATATGTAATTGATAAATTCAACAATTTCCACTGTAAACTTCAATTCACTTGTGAAATAGAATTAAACAAAAACATGAATTTCCTAGATATGAACATTAGGCATGATGCAGATGGAAAAATAAGAACCTCTTGGTTTACTAAAGAAGTTTGGTCTCAACGTTATCTTCACTTCAATTCCGTTGCACCAGCTTGTTATAAAAAAAGTGTCATAAACAACCTTACGGACCGCGCGATAAAATTGTCCCACGCAGATGACCGCCCTAAAAATTTGAATATTGTTCGTAATACACTAGAAATGAATGGCTACCCAAAAACCTTTTTCAATCCTATCATTAAGGAGAGAATAAACAAAATCTATAATGGTTCGTCATATAAGAATAACATAAAAGATATTACAGACAATTTTATAACTTTACCATACATTCCGGAGACCTCAGAGAAAATCAAGAAGTGTTTGAAAAAGTATGATATAAATGTTACGCATGAACCTACTAACTGTGTTGGGAAATATTTCTCAAATCTAAAACCTGTAATACCTAAAGATAAACAAACCCACACAGTATATAAATTGAATTGTTCAGATTGTGATGGAACCTATACTGGGATCTCTAAACAATATTTACAAAAAAGAATGTATAGCCATAAATATAGCACAAGAAATAAGAACTTAGAAATTTCCATCGCCCTTGCTAAGCACTGCTTTGATTATAACCATCAATTTGATTACAAAAATGTTAATATCTTAACTAAGGAAACCAATTATTATAAAAGATCTATCCTGGAGACGATTCACATAAAACGGGATTCCAAGTCTGTAAACCATAGGGCTGATACACAAAATCTAAGTCATATTTATACTAATTTGATTAAATAATCTCTTGCAAATTCCTACATACGTCTTTATCATTGTTGAAAATGTTTTTAAGAAGAATGCGTTGTAGTAATATTCCAGTACAGGTCTGAACCTTCTAAGTGTCTCATAAATTACACATCTGGGTCGAGGGTAGGTACTCGACAAATAACTTCGTCTCCAGTTGATGTGAGAATACCAACATGAACTTATACATTTTGAGAATATTACTGAATAGCGGATTCTTACTACAAAAGAATTTTTATACTTTAATATTGACGATACAATTTCGATTATTCGTGGCTCGGTTCGTTTCGACGGCGTGGGCTCTTTTGATTGAAATTAAATTTGAGCGATTTGGACGCTTGTGATATAATTAGTTTTAATAAACCCCTTTTTTTTTATTTTTACATAGTGAGTCTTCTGATGATGGTCGTGAGACCGAAACGTACGTAAAGACAAAAAATTTTAAAACAGAGTGTTATTGTGACCTATTTCCCAAGAATTTTTATATATAATTATGATTGATGTAGGAATTGAACTAATTTCAAAAAATGAATGGAACAGAAATAAATTTATAACAATGATAGTTATAACTGAATATAATAGTAATAATAAGATTTCAAAAAATAAATGAAATAGAAATAAGTTCATGAAAAAGTTATAACTAAATATAATAGTAATAATAAGATTATAAAAATTAATATTTTATAGTAATTATTATTTGATTACTTCAGAAGTTGGAGAATAAAACTCAGATTTTACACAAAACTTTTAACATTTAATTTAAAAATGCTGACAAATTGTTTCACCACACTGTGGCATTTTCAAAGCAAGGAGTTATTAACTAAAGCTAAATCTGAAAGTATGTCTTCGAATATCATGGATCAGAATGTGGTAGAAATTGAGGGATGGGGGTGGATAATGGTGGGAGTGTGTTCACAAAATTGTTAACAAGCGGTGAATTATATGTATCGATTTGATCATTTAATATTACATTATTATTGTTTTTTGAGTGTTTCAATACTTCAATTCCAAATGCCTTGACATATTCTGGTTCCCATATTTGGGTGGTTTCTCGTTATCCGACATGTCAGCACTCTGGTAATATAATAGGCATTACCGAACACATACAGTGCCTCTAAAGTCGAATGTTTCTATTATATTTTTGCTCCTCGCTGCATTTACAACATTCATATGTCACCCTTGAAGCTTCAGTCTCTGTAGAGACCATGAGTTATGTAGCAATATGCACCTGATGATATTCATAATCTCGATTGTATTGTAAAAGTATTTGTTATTCCAAGTACCCATATAGGTAATGTATAAAATTCGACCTTATTGTGTCTATAATGTGAATCGTAGTCAGGGTAATGAGAACTTTTTCCGATTGTTCTTCCCATTTCTTACACAGATTACATAAGTTCCGCTATATGCACACAGTAAAAGAAACGAATTAATTGGAATACGAACAAAAAATAACAGTACCTGATTGAATCTGCATCTTTGTATTGTATGTGTCATTTGGTACTTTTGTGTTCTCACTTCCGCTATATTGACATGCATATGCAACTTTTTCATCATTAGCGATTACTTAATCGAAGAAAATACAAATTATTAATTACTCTCGATAGGTATTAACCAATCAAATTTGTCAAGAATAACACCGATATTTAGAATAGATGTTGTAGAGAAAGATGTAAAATTATAATAATATGTTCCGTGGAGGATGAGTAGTAGTAGTAGCTGTGGTTGTCCTGGGATGGTTTCCTCATTATTTGTACATGTGTTTTTCGTCGTCCGAAAGCTGCAACTGGTGGGTATTGCAATTAAGTAGGTGCTTTTAACTGTTGTTAGATCGATTTTGATTTTTGTATCTGCAAAGACTTCAATGAATGTCCTAATTATATTTTCAAATAATCGTGATATGTTTGGTACGCCTGGAGAATATAATATAATTTTTAGAAACAGTTGATTCTGAAAATTATTAATGGGTGTTTCAGAAATAGGAATTTAGAGTACAGGATTCTCATGGCTATTGTGTATAGTTTCGCCATTTTCATTGTTTTCACCATTTTCGGAACTAACGTCATTATATAGAGTCGTTATTTATATCTTTTGAAGGCAAATTATTGTCGGTAACGTAAGAGTACTTGTTAAGGCTTGTCTTAAGACTGTATCATATGTAAAGTGCAAATGGCCGCATCTGAAGAATTTGAACCCATCTCTCTCCCTCACGAGAGCCCACTGTCTTAGCGACGCTCAGTATGCGTTATGCGATCATATCAGCTAGAGTTAACATTCACATGTATCATTATATTTAATTTCGAAATAATTTGTCCAAAATGACATTATTTGCATAGTTCTCTTATATACTTTTTGTAATTTGCCTTCATTTTGATTTTCTAATTGACTCATTAACGAACGCAACGTCATCACTCGCCGTGTCTTAATATCCAAAAAAGCACGGAACTTTTTACGAAAATTTTTAGGTTGGCGAGCTTGATGCGGAATTATCTTGTCATCATTATGTCAGCTTAAATGACAGTGTCGAGCGTCAACAACTCAAGAAGAGAAAGTCGCCAACGTGTCCAGTGGAAAAATTGATTTCAGCTAATACACAATATGGTTTAGATATTTGTACTAATAGTCGTTTTCCAGTAGAGACGAAGCTAAAATTACGGAAACAATGGTTTTATAGAAATGGAATTCATGGTAGAACATTGTGGAAGATCAAACAATTTTATAATGTGTAATACGTTCGCAATAAATAATATTAAAGTTTATAATTTCGCTTTATTTATACACAGTAATTAAATTATTTGAATAAACGCGTCACGGTGCGCTGCAGGCTGCCATCTACTTTTCACGGCACTGTGTTTTGAGGTTATTAACCATTGACCAAAGTCCGGAACTGAAGAAGAATAATTTACAATCAACAACGTAAATATTAAATGTTTTATTGCTAACGAAGACAAACTCTTAATTTTACATTGGTTGATTGAAACTACAGTGATTATATATGTTGACATGGACAGTGGACATATCTTTAGAATTTACAGTCAACCCATGTGTAGAGTTCAAATTTTGTTCTAGGTTTTCGTTATCTGAAACAGTGTTGTTTCTGGCCGAATTTACATTAATTTGTGGCTGTGAAACTGTGGATTTGGAGCATCCAGGTAAGTCTGAATCCTTTCGTTGTGCAAACATCTTTGCCACTTCAATTTTATTTCGCAGCGAAGCATCAACATACCCTTCCGCAACAGCTGAAGATTTCCAGCCCCCCAAGCGTTTTATTGTTAATAAATCACCGCCAGAATTTGCTATATGAGTGGCACTAGATCTTCTAAAACAATGGCCCGTAAAAAGTTCCGGATTTGGTAATTCAAGAAATTCAGCAATTGTTTTAGCTACTTTTCCCATCATGTTGATTCCTATTGGGCTATTAATGCAATACCCAGTACGATATGTTAAAAAAATCGCCGGTGAGTTACTTTTTTAGGCCTTAAGTCGGCATATTTCTTAATTAGGTTAATCCAATTTTCATCTGTCACAACGAATGTTCTGGGTACACAATTTTTTGTTTTATTTATAACGACAATGATGGAATCAGCTCTATATTGTATATCATCTATAGACATATTGGTTAATTCCTCACGTCTGCATGCCCCATTATAACCCATTATCAAGATAATCTAAAATAAATATTGTTGTTGAATCTGAAGCTACAAGAATGGGAACTCACTCTCATTGCTAGGTACTTTTATCATCTGCGACTGTTATAAATTTATGAATGTCTTCCTCTTCTAAAATTTTTGATTTTCGATGACCGTTTTAGAAAAGCCTGCAGCTTATTATATTTCGATATGTCGACATTTTTATATAGGCTTAAGCACGACCTCAACATGGAATAAATTGTTCATAACGTAGAGGCCTTATACTTCCTGCGTTGTAGTTCAAAGTACCCTAATAAAACGTTCTCCGAGATGCCTTGAATTTTATTTTCGTTGCACCATGTTTCAAACTTATCGTATTGCTTCTTATATTCTATTCGGGATTTATCCGGTAGCAAATAACCCACGGTATTTTGGGCAATTTCACGTATTTCAGGGGGCGTACATGTAAGGCTGTCTTCCATATTCATGGTTTGTGACAGAATTTTGATAAAACAAAAAGCGATCACAGCACCACTAAATCAAATTTTCACTTTCAAAATTAAGATGTTACCAATCACCATGAAAATCCCTAAATGGACTAAGTTAAACATTTTTGTTTAAAAACGACATAAAAAAGGGCAAATTACAAAAAATAGTATAAACAACTCGTTTCCTAAGACCTTGAAGCACTCATTCTTTAAAAAAACACGTGGCTTCGCCACTCGTTTTTTAAACTTGAATTCGTTCTTTAAGACGAGTCTTAGGAAAATCGTTCTTTAATATACTATTCTGTTTATTATTAAACAAATTTAAATACAGTACACTTTTTAAATTGATCACCAGCACGGAGATTCTCATTCGTACATACAAATATTTTTGGTCAGCTTCGAACCGCATAAACAATCAGTCTGGTAAATGAACTTACTAATTACTGTGCACTTAACACTCGGGAGAGAACTATTTGGTCCGGATTGACTCCGGTAGTAGATTCAGCAAGCAACACCTTTTCGTGGTTTTCGAGATAAGTAACCCTACGGGGAGAAACTAACGTTGTCAATGCCTAAGATCCGGTGAACTGTGCACCACATACATTTCACCACTAAAACCATAATATCGTGCCTTCCTATCCCAGATCTCTGGTCGAAATGGACTCCGTCGGGGATGAATAAAATGCTGCCTGTGCGTGGGTAAAATGCTGCACCACATGGCTTTACTCCTGAAGTCTGGTGTCTGTGCTTCTTATTCCAGGTCTCTGGGTAATTGATTCGCGGCCGAGGCAAAGATATGTGGTAGACCGATAATACGAGGTCGACGGTGACTCATCAAACGGGAGCTGTTATAATTATGAGTTATGACACGAACACGAGTAGACAGGGGGAGAGGGGCCCAGATGGTCCAAAAGACCGTCTCCTCTCCAATATGGGCGTTGGTCTCTGTCGGGCAGTTGGCGTGCTGTTAAGGGGGAGAGGGCCCTGCGTAACATGTCTAGAGTCTAACGACGAGAAGGCGGGGGGAGTATAACCCTCCACAACTATTATCGTGTACAATTAACAAACAATGAAATCATTTTTAACACAAAAATATAATGCGAAGTTGTGTGGAAGGTGCAAGACTGCAGCGGACATCGGAATCTTCTAGAAGATCTAGGCCTGCCGACACTAATTTGTGGAACTTGCCGGACGGACGGACCGAGAACAACACAGAAAGCGAAGTCGTATCATTCTTTCTCTTTCTAATACGTTTCATTTCCAAATCCTTACATTTAAAGTATGTCCTGGCTTTATTTCAATTTGTATTTTCGGTATTTGAGAACAATATAGTGTTTCAGGCTCGTTTCATGTGATTTTAATAAAGTACAACTTGATATCGAATTAATCGAGATAACTGCAGATGTTAATACCCACGAAATGAAGCGCGATCAATTTGAAAGCAACTATTTTTCGATTATATCTAGAGCAAAACAGCGGATAATTTCAAACACTATTGTCTCTAGTCAATCGCAATGCTCGTCTCCTCCTCCTCCTTATCCACCAGTAAATAACACACTGTTTAACGTGAAACTATCAGAAATAAAATTGCCTGAGTTTCAAAGAAACTATGACAAATGAGTGCAATTTTATGACACGTTCGATTCGTTAATCGAAAAGACTCCCACGTTAACCAACGTAGAAAAATTGTACAAATACAAGCATCGCTTGAGGGTGGAACACTAAACATAATAAGCTCATTAACTACCACCGATTCTAATTATAATATTGCATGGATTACTTTAAGAGAGATATGAGGATGAAAAGCGATCATACATTTTCATTTAAGTTCAATACACAATCTTGCCACAATTTCCAAGGAATCACATTTAAATTTACGAAATTTTCTCGATATATTTTCACGTCATCACTTTCCGCTAAAAAAGTTGGATGAAAAAGTAGAAGATAGGAATACTCTTCTAATATTTCTCCTAGTTCTAAAATTAGATAATTCCACTCGTACCAAATGGGAGATTCACGTTAAAAATAATATTTCTCCCACAGTCAATGAATTCTCCAAATTCTTAACCGAACACTGTCAATTGCTGGAAAAGCTGGATATTGAATCCACTAGCCACTATACTTCCAATAAATCACAACCGATTGAAGAATCTTTCATTCACCGCCAATCAAAAACACAATTCCTTATTGCACAGAGATAATATCAAACACGCAAATTTCATTGATAAAAATAAATCAAATAGTTCTTCAGCTGTATCACACTCAATATCTGCATGCAATCACACAAATTCTTCAAATTCAACAACTCTGCTTTCAACCGCGGTTATATATATTTGATCATCGAAACAACCCTACAAGATATCGTTGTCTATTAGATAGCGGTTCACAGTCGGACATCATATCAACAGAACTGTTTCAAAAATTGAAATTGAAACACAGCGACACAAATATGGTTATAACAGGCATAAATAATTCATTAACCACAATAACGAAACAAATAGTTACAAAAATCGGTTCATTACAAACACAGTTTACGTCGAAGGTATCATTTTTGATAATTTCAAAAATCACAGAAAATATCCGGCAATTGAATCTCCCCATATCGGATTTAAATTAAACCGCAATCAAATTGAGGTAGAAAAAAGTATACTACAAGACACGGTACTAGGTTCGTTAGTTACAGGCGAAATAAATAATACTCCGTCTAAAATAAGTTCATGCAACTTATCATTAAATAAAAACCTCTACAACCAACTTGGAAATTTTGGAAAACCGAAGGAAAGTATTGCGAAAATAACTATTCTAGTGAAGAAAATGATTGTGGAAACCATTTCAATACAAATTTTCGGCGCAATTATACAAGTCGATTCGTAGTGAAACTTCCGATCAAGGACAATATCTCATTTGGAAATACTTTAAAATTATTTAAATCGGTACAAAATAAATTAAACAAAAACGAAAAATTAAAAATTGAATACTCAAACTTTATAAACGAATATGAATCGATGGGCACATGATACCTATAGATCCCAACAAGCTTACAATCGAACCCGTATATTATCTACCACATCACTATGTTGAAAGGGAGTAAAATATCCATTAGGAAGCAATATCATAGCTACAAATTTCTACTTGGATGATTCATTATCAGGATCCAGTACTGTCGAAAACACAATTAAATTAATTTAAAACATTCAAAATATATTATCAAGCTCCGGCTTCGAGTTGCGTCAATTTGCGTCAAACAAACAAGCCATTTAGATAGCAAAGGGAATTATATATCTCAATATATCATTACTAGCGTCCAAACTATAAAAAGGTATAATTTGGAGCTCTACTGAGGATAGTTTCGAATATCGTTCGTATGCGCGTACAATGATGCCAAGGAAAATCACGAAAATAACCATATTATCAGCTATTTCGACCATCTTCAACCCTCTAAGTCTAGTCAGGCCAATTATTATTCAGACAAAAATCATTCTTCAATGTCTGGCAATCAAAAAGCGAGTTAAAAAGTGGTTGGGACGATGAAATCCCAGCGGATCTCCAATCCGATTGGCTCAAATCTTATCATCAATTATCTAACATCAATAGCATTTGCATTCTTCTACAAATTTCAATCAAAAATTCAATACGTACTCAAATTTATGGATTTTGTGACACCTCCACAAAGGCTTATGGAGCAGCCGTGTACATGTGCTCAAGAGACCCTATCTTAACTCGTTCAGTCTGCACAAAATCTAGAGTAGCTACAAAAATCAATTGAAATTCAAGTGCATGACGTATATTACTTTACCGATTCAGCAATTGGATAGGAGCTGAATCTTCAATTTGGAAAACATTTGTTTCAAATAAAGTATCAGAAATTCAATCAATAACAAACTCAGAAAATTGGTATCATGTCACATCTTCACTGAATCCAGCTGATATAGTTTCAAGAGACATAAATCCGAATGAGCTGAATGATTCGTCTTTGTAGTGGAACAGACCTTCTTTTGTCAAATCTAATCTTGAAAATTGCAGAAGCCTTCTCACATTCCAAACTTCTCTCGATATAATCAAGAAACACCAGAGTTAAAATTGAGAAACATTTCCTCACATGTTTTACTTGAATTCACGTTGTTTGATAAGGTATCATCTTTAAATAAATTATTAAACGTTACCGCTTACTGTCTCAGATTTTCTCAGGATTCAAGGTTACCGTAATCATGCAGCACAATCAAATCTTTGAATTTCAACGAAACTGATCTTACCACTCAGGTCTTCATAAAAATTGTTCGGGCACTTTCATTTCCAATCGATATTCATAATGTAAAAACTATCAGGGTTATCAAACCAACGAGTAAATTGAAATTTTCAAATCCATTTCTCGATAGTGATGGAATTGTAAAAGTTGGAGGTCGACTGAAAAATCCAAACCTCAAATACTATTATAAACACCCAATTCTGCTCCCATCCGAATACCCATTCACACGTCTGTTAATAGAACGTGAACACAGAGCGAATTTACATCGTGGTACGCAAACGAGACTATCAATTATAAGACAAAATTATTGGTCTCTTAATTGCAAATCAGCTGTAAAGGATGCCGTCAACTCATTTTCCCCAAATGGGTGACCTTTCGGAATCAAGAATCACATCTTCGCGAATTTTCTCCTAGTGTGGTGTAGGTTATATAGGACCGTTTCAAACAGAAGACGACAAATACTGTGATCGTGAATACATCATGTCTTTCCATTTGCATGTCAAGTAAGGCTGTTCACTTAGAGCTAGTGAGCGAACTTTCCACTGAGTGTTTTATAATCGCTCTAGAAAGATTTGTTGCTAGACGCGGTTTGTGTTCAAACATATACTCCGACAATGCTACAAATTCTACTGGTGCGAACAACGAATTGAGACTGATTGATAAAATATTGCAAGATAGTGAATTTCAGCACTACCTAAGCAAGCGTCAAATTCGGTGGCATTCCCTTCCTGCTCGCAGTCCTCACTTTGGCGGACTTTGTGAAGCTAATTTTGGCTCCGTAAAGCATCACTTGAACAGAATTTCAACCACTGTATATCTCACTTTCGGGGAGTTGTATATTTTATTATCAAAAGTGGAAGCAGTAGGTAGATACTTCGGATCCTCTTTGCCCAATGTCAAACAATGGAAACGATCTCTGTGCTATCACACCAGAACACTTCATCATCGGTGAGGCCCTTGTAGCTGTACCGCAGAAAGACATGAAAAAATGACATCATAAACTATATATCCCGTTTTAAACATGTCCAAATAATGTCTCAGCATTTATGGACCCGCTGGATCCAGGATTACCTGCATCATTTACAGCAACGAACGGAGTAGATGTTCCAGAAGTCATCGCCAATTTCCGTTGGCTCTCTATGTACTCCTGAGGAAGATAACACGCCGACACTCCAATGGCCATTAGGTCGAATCATCGAAGTTCACCCCGGGCTGGATAGATCCGTGAGAGCAGTCACCGTAAAAACGATATCAGGTGTTTTTAAACGTGCCGTTCCGCGAGTGTACATACTTTCCAATCAAGACAGCAGCTAACTTCATTTGAAAGGGATCCTTTCAAGGCGGGGAGTATGTTAAGGCTTGTGTTAAGACTGTATCATATGTAAAGTGCACATGGTCACATCTGAAGGAGTTGAACTCATCTCTCTCCCTTACGAGAGCCCGTTGTCTTTGCGACGCTCAGTATGCGATCAGCTTAGCTAGAGTAAACATTCCCCTGTATCATTATATTTAATTTCGAAATAAGTTGTTTAAAATAACCTTATTTGCACAGTTATCTTATGCACTAAGTGTATTAAACAAATTCAAATACAGTCCTTTTTCCAAATTGATCACCAGCACGAAGATTCTCATTCCTACATACGAACAGTATTGCTGAATTTTCCATGAACTTAACAATGTCATTGGCATGCAATTCACTACTCTTTATTCGACCGAATGCGTCGGCATTGCTATTCTGAGAACCTAGCTTTTATAATCGAATTCATCAGGTACAAGTCGCCATCTTGTCAGTTTTGCATTTGGGGCTTTCATGGAAAAGAGCCAATGAAGAGGCTGATGATCCGTATGAATGAACTTCCTTCCATATAAGTATGGACGGAAATATTCCATCGCCCACACAGTCGAAAGGAGTTCCGTTTCTATTGTGTTATAAGTTTGCTAGGATTGATTGAGGATTCTTGAGGCTTAAGCTTCGGGTCTGAGCTGATAGTAAATTGACTAGCGTCCGCTGATAGTGAATTGACTAGCGTCCATGGTGATGTTGAAAGATTGAGTCAGGGTATAGTAGAATAGGTTTATTGGTCGAGATTCCTTCGCAGTCGAGTTTCGAAACATAGAATGTATTATGGGTTCAGGTTTATTTTTGAGCCTTTTTTCAAACAACATGTCATAGGTTTCGTGATTTGATTCTCGCAAAATTGGAAATAAATATCCAATAATATACCAATAGGCATAAAATTCGTTTGATCCCTTCAGTTAATTTTGGGATAGGTAATTTACTAATGGCTTCAATTTTGTCGAGGCTGAGCTCCACTCCGTCTGTTGTGATTAGGTGACCTGAATAGGCTAAATACCATATCTGAGTTGATCATATGCTCTTGCGAAGGAGTTGAGAAAAGTGTGAAATCATCAAGATACTAGTCAACTTAAGTTTTGAAATCCTTTAAGATGTTATCCATAACCCCTTGAAAGGTGAAAGAAGCATTCTTTAAGCCAAAAGACGTACATAAATATTCGTAATGCCCATTTTCAATCATAAATACTGTTTTTTGAACATCATTTAATTTGATGGAATCCACTAGCAAAATCTGAGGTGGAAAAATGACTTTTTCGATAACTTTCCGATAAATCCACTGCAATGCGCCATTTCTTTTTACGGGGCGCATTTGCCTTTTTGGAAACTATCCAAATATATGAGGAACTTTATCAGACCGTGCAGTTTACCTGCATGGTTTGATACGGTTTCGTTAGAGCATATCTTGAATTTGTAAATTAACCTCTGCTTTTTGGATGAAAATATATTTTTATATTTTTTGATGCACGGGAATTTATCCTATTTTTAGTGGATGTTGTACTTGATTGGTAAATGATAACGAATGTTGTTTCAAGTGAAAAATGTTACGGTATTTCCTACAAAGTAAAAGTATTTGCTCTTTTTCTTCTACCTTTATCTGGTCAGTTCTAGTCAAATTATCAATCTCGTGTTGGTCGTTAAGTTCATTTAGTTTTTGTATATTCATGTGGTAACACTCAGAATTATGTTGAACTGAGTCAGTTTTATTGGGTAATGCTAGGTGAAATTTGTTTCGTTCGAACAGTTGTTACATATTTCAACGTTGAACGTTTGTTGGAACAGTCAAAGTTTCTAGGATAGTACAATTTTAATAATTTGCGGTGGATTTAAAATTTCACCTCATAAAGTCGTTACCGGAATTTTGATTTGTGACAAAGATTTTGTAGAAAGAAATGTTCAAATCAGATGTAATAAAAAAATCCAATTGTGCGCTCAATAAATTTATATGATCTATTCCTAAAGGTCGGCTGAATAAGTTATGAAATTTGGAAGCTAAAGCTTCAGGGTTCTTTCGATATTAGTTTCTTTAAAAGTGGATATTGTTATTAACGTATATAGCAAAAGATGTACCGACAACAAATGAGTCGTAATTTTTGAAGTCAGAGAAATATTCAATTATTATTTGTACATCGAGGAAATTATCTTTCATCGGATGAAGTATTGTATCGGAGGAGTACTCAACTAAAAATCCTCAGGTTCTTGATATAAAGCGCATGCTTAGCTTTTGGGAGGCACTCTGCGTAATATCAATGGGGAAAGTGTTCAGTTCTGTATTATATAGTTCTTCAATTATTCCAATCTTGAACGGGCGTTTGAAACTGGGGCCTAAAATAAGATTTGAGCTGTCGAAAATCAATGCTCATGGGTGTAGGTTTCAATTGGTCTGAACTTGAATTTGGGTTTGATTTCCAAATATTTTTTCATTTCCCAAAAACTTACTGAGTTGTTACAAATTTTTGTAATCTTGGGTTTGTCTTTGTTGAATATTGAACGGTACGATAAGGAATTGGCAAAATGGGATACGAGAGAGGATTTCGTGAATGAAAATTTGAGCTCAAGTTTTGTTTTTGAGGTGGAACATTTGATCCGGAAAAATTTTGATTTGCAAAATTGAAATTACTTTTTCGAATAGGATTCCTTCTAAAGTTTTGCATCGGAAAAGATTGATGAAGAATTTGCTGTGAATTTTTTTTATATTTAATATTTTCTTCCTTTCTTATTAAATTAATTGCATCTAACATAGACTTAGACTCTTTCGTGCGTACCATTATCATAGATATCTAGATTTCTATTACCATTACACCATAGGCGCTAGCGCAGGGTTCTAGACATTCTTCAGGCTCCAGCTGGTTATATATATATATATATATATATATATATATATATATATATATATATATATATATATAAATTAGCTGTGGTTTTCTTTTGCTGGTTTATCTAAAGTAAGTTGTATATATATATATATATATATATATATATATATATATATATATATATATATATATATATTTTGTTTCAATTTGCGTACATTAACGTCATTTTCATGAATTGACAAATAATCAGACATCGTTTTCGAAATTTTTCAAACTCTATCGTGAAATTGGTACGGAATTCCGGATATTATCTACTAAATCAATGTTTGATGCTTGAAGCGGATTCCAAACGATATTCTAAAATTGATCTGACGAACGTTTAATAAAGAATTATCTTAGTGTTAACCACTTGAAACATCATTGCTACAATTTCAGTTACATGCAAATAGTAAAGGTAATTCTCCTCTCAAACAGAACTCATGAATCACATACAGAATCCACTGTTGAGTGTTACATCGATGTGTTATCATTGGATGCTGACCCTTTGCAGCAGTCATACTTCAGCCACTAGGGCTCTTCGAGTATACAATATTGTTCAATTCATAATCGAATAGCAATGGACGTTCAATGCAAGTAAAACTGATTACCTACATTTATTGGTGCTTAGGCTCTTATATGTTAGTTCGACACCACTCAAAAGAGAATCAAAATCACTTCGTAATCGTTTGAGATCGGAAGCAGAAGCAAAGTTCAAACAGCAGCAAATATTAAGAGTGTCATAACATCAAACACTACTATGATGATATGTTATGTTGATTTGTAACTTTCGTTTCTCAAATTTCAGCATATAACACCATAAATGAGTTTGGAATAATCACCCTTATTCACTAAAAATACTATTAAAGTACTGAGGACCTTTCAGCTATCAAGAAGTCATTTTATTTAGGAAAAAATGTGCCTGTTTAAATACTACTTTCGGTTAATAAGCAGACAAAGGATTACCCTCAGCTGGAGATAAATCTGAATTTCAAATTATTTTTAGCTTATAACTCCCCATCCCTTCTTAATTACCAAGATGTTCTATCCGAACTGTGTCTTAAAAGTGACAAACTTGAGAATGGTGTGATCTGTATTCAAAATGAGTTCTGTTATTGCTGATTTTTCAATATTACTCTTCTTTATATGTAAAGTATATTGTTTAAAACATAGCATTTGAACACGACTCACAATCAATTTTTGGCAAAATCGAGAACCTAATCGAATGTATCGCATAAACAGTTCTTTAGCACGTTCTTGCATCTATAAACGAGAAGTTTTGAAAATTCAGAGAACAAATTATGAAAGTTATTGAGTACCGAAGGAGATAAAAACTTGAGCCCGAAAAATTATAACCACTAAGTTGAGAATCTCCAGCTAATAGCCACGGACATTGTGCGTCGGACAATGGTCACGATTAATCGTTTGATAAATAACATAATTTCCAACCGAAGACGGAAATTGAAACGCAATCAACCAACCATATTAGAGCCGTTACTCTCAAATAATTTGATGAAATTCAAAAGATTTACTCATCATCTTTCAGTTATCTATAAATTCCATAGTTCGTTCTTCTCGAGATTTGCAATGAAACCCGTTTATAGATGCAAGAACCAAAAAATCGTTTAGGCAATTGCTTTGATGAAGATCCCGATTTCGTCAAATCTAGAATTCACAAGCTAGAAAGGAATACTTCAACTTGTTATAAATAATATTTTGATCCGTGCATGCTTGTGGGCCCCTTCTTCAGACCGACGGTCCCAATATCTCAAAATAGTTGTCCGGCGGCCTCCGTGAAACCAATAATCCGGCCACACTCAAAATTACATAATGAACGATAATTTTGTTGGCATCGTAGATATTGTTGACTGTAGAAATAAAAAAACAGGACTGATGTGAGTTTATTCATTTTCAGCAAAACTTCTTCGTAGCATGCACTTTTTCACATGAGAATCACAAAAAAATGCCTAGATAACGTTGCAGTTTTTCATTAAAAAAATCATTTCTCCATTAAATTGAAGTACCTACCTCTTATGTGAAAGTTTCAATTTGATTGCTCCTTCAGATCAGTATTATTTGTTGAACAATGTTTTCATAAGGCAAAAATTCCATAGATAAAAATATAGCATAAATTGTAAAAGCGATAGGATAATAAACTTATTCATGTACTTATGATTAATAATTTGTCACAGAAAATTTCCTACAATATGTATTATTATCTGCAACATGTTCATATCTGTAATGTTCTAATCCATTGAATGATTGATGATAAAAGAATGTGGCCAATGAGCTAATCAAAAATTTCTTCAATGTTATCAATTCTCGAGAAACTGCATCATATCTTGCTATTCATGTTGACTATCCTTTATTCTAAAGTGCTAAACAAGTCTATTCATGATATGTAAATTCGTATATTTCTCGAGAAGCCGAATTAGCTGAACTGACTCGTTAAATTTATGCTAATGGTATAAGCGACCATAGGTAGTTTTGATAAATGGGAAATAAGCATCCAATCAACCATACATAATGTATATAATACAAGATATGTGTTAGTACAAACAAAATAACAGCTCTGACTGATATAAAGTGAGGAGACGAACAGGTCATTTTCTAAAGGGTGATCCACATTTTCATTATAAATATAGCAAACACTATTGTTACATATTTTGACAATATCATCCTCAATTCTCAGAATATGGATATTCCCAATCTGGGAATACGTTTGTTCTATCATATTCCGCTCGAAAATAAGTGTTGCAGCTTGCAGTAACACTTTTTAATTTAATGTTCATATGAAGAAATATTGGTTATACCCGAAGTTATAACTAAACAATCCATGATTAGTAAAAACAGCTCATCAGATACTAATACGTACTGAGTCACTAAAAGTTGAAAGAAGTACATTTTGTTTAGATGGCGACTTATCGAACAACTGGTCATTAGGTGTACATGTTACTTTCTAATTATTGAATATTATGTTACACTGACCTACGAGTTACTTCAATTCAGTTTTGTAGTTTTTTCCAGGCAAACATTAATGATCAGGTGTGAATTGAATAATCCAGGCAACTGACGTGTGGTACATAGTTAACATTTTATGTAATTAATAAGTAAATGCTTTTTTCGGAAGGTCCTATAGAGGCCACACGAGTATATACGTCTTTCCTGCAAGATTGTATAGCGTAACTGTGCAAACAAAATTTCATATGAATTGCCATCCTTAGTAAATCAAAAATTCTCCAACGACCCAAAACTTTTGTCAATTTTTCAGCCATTACATATTTACGGAAATACGTAACAAAATATGAAGTCTAATACAGAAATTGAACAGCATATACGAGTAGATATGTTGTATCTTCTCATTATAGGAACCATCGAATTATCAGTTCATCCGTGATCAGATTGACAAATAAGAAGTTCAGTTTGGATGCATTGGAATTTTCCAATCAAGGATTCTGTTATTGCTGGTAGTAATTCTCAGCTCATTGCTAAGTGTTTGTTGACACATATGAAAAAAATATTTTTCAACAAATTTTACAATATGTGGCAGAACTCGAACAAATCCAATAATTCCATATAATTAGACGTTTCTTAGAAACATAATATCACATCATCTGTTCTTCCTCTTCCTTTACAATTTTTTATTGGAATAACCGAGACATCTTGTCCTCTCCATATATAAGAATATTGTGTGTGTCTGTTACGTTTCTTCAAACAGATTAATTTTCTCTAGTGTCCGTCATCTTCATTTCAATTATACCTCATTCACTGAAATCAGAGCTCTTTTAATTGAAAATAATATTAGGCGAAGCAAACTTTACAAATAAATGGTAAGAAGCTTGAAGTCTAGATTACTTTAGATCGATCAGTATCACAATTATCTAATAGTCTTGAGCTGCTGTTTTGTTCTGTCATGGAGTAGAACGAGAAATTTGGTAATGTTACTGAAAGAACCTCTATCGAATGTATACATAACCGACTAATAGAATGCCAGAGAGAACCAACATTATGATATAAAGGGTCTGGATGAGAAAACGGTTCGAAGAGTACTATCATCTGCAAAGCTGTCGACGTGACAGGTGGTCACTTGCAGCAGATCGTTAATATGGAGCAGAAGCAAAGTTGGTGCTCAACAAGAAACAAACCATATGACTGAAGTTTCCTAAGAAGTTTCTGATGTCAGACTCGGTAAAATGTTAAGGAGATAGCCAATGCTACAGCTAAAGATTCCTCATTTTGTTCAATACATTTCTGTCATACATGTGTTACGTAGGCAAGCAGGTCTCCAATTGATCTCTGCTCACCAAAGCCATATTGCCGGTAATTCACGATTTTGGAGCATTGGATGAGCTCGATGATGATTGCTCCCTCCACCACTTTCGAGGTCACAGCTGATGATGCAATGAGTCTATAATTATTAGGAAAGATCTTCTCCATTTTTTTTGGATTTGCTTGGACACAAAAAAAAAGGAAAGAAGACCCTTCCTTTTCCATATTTGGAATTGGTTGTACTCTAGCTGTCTTTAAGTTGAGAGGAAACACACCAAGCTTGTATGAAAGAATGAACAACCTGCAAAAAACTGGTGTTAATTCAGCCGTTCATCTCTTGAGACCAACAGTTGGAATGCTGTCTGGCCCCATAGCCTTTTTTTGTATTAAGATGAAGCAGAATGCGCCTGATTGTGAGCTGACAGGAGACAATTCCAGGTATATGGCTAACTATTGCAGAAATATTGTGAGGGACATTCGGACATTCGATAAGTTTTGATCTTATTTTAGCATTATATGACTCTTCCAAAGCGTTTATTGTTTTATTGTGAAAAATCTGGATTCAGCATATTCTGTTCTGGTCTCCAGATATGAATTACCGCGCCATCGACGAGATGCTATTTGTTTTGAAGCGATAGCCCTAAACAGATTTCATTGAACCACCGTTCATCACATGACGGTGATTGGTTGTATGGGGTATGTTAGTTTCCATCCATGCCTGATAGTATACGAAATCTCTGTGGCACATTGCGTTGAGTCATCAGATTCAAAACGTACGCTTCATCGGGGACCATTCCATTCGGCCAACTTAATGCCAAACTGTTCGTGAATGTGTTGGATTGATTCGTGGAGTGTTATATGGATAGGTCGTAGTGAAGAGTGAATGGTCAAAGTTCCCCAATGATGCACGGACCTTTTTAGATCTGGATTGTTAGTAACACATAATGATAGTTGTCATCAACGATCCGAGTCGATTTATTAATTAACCGTTCGAGACCATAGATAATGGCGAAGGCTAGAACCTGTCCCCCTGTGTCATCTGTATTGTCTGAGAACTTGAGCCAAGCGGAGTTGTGAACGTTGAAATCCCCCATGATTATAAGTCCAGCTGCTGGATATTTCTGTTGAATGAGGTCAAATTTTAGAGGAAGTATTTCAAAGAGTTTACCATGAGCTTGTTCATTTGTCGATGAATAAGGAGAACAGGGAAATTTTGTCTGTTAGTGATTATCAAGCTTGAACTTCATTCCATCGAATTCTTGAGATTCTAGATTCTATTCTCGGTGGCATGAGAGATCATTTTTGAATAGAGGCAGATACCTGATTTGAATCTGGAATAAGCGTGGAGCTCGTAGCTTAGGACAGAGCATATAGGTCGTGTTGATGGATGGATTGATCTGTGTCTCAGTTAGGGCCAGTATGTCTGGTTTGTCTGTCTTCTGGTGATAATGACCATCGTTCATATTTTTGCTAAGAATTCGGATGTTACAAAAAGTCTTCAAGCTTATATTTTCCAATATACATATTCCAATAAAGTTGAAGAAAAATTTTAATGACCAAAACGTAGTAATCTAGCACATTTCCTGTAAAAAAGTGCCTCTAGAAATTGCTTTCAGAATAAAAAAATCATGCAAATAGCATAGAAATTATCAATAATTGCAGATATATAACGGAAGCATAATTTACAATTTATTAATTAATTAGTTCGCAATGAATGACGTTATGCAAATGTTGCCCACTTATTCCCTAGGGGTCCTGCGTAACATATGAAGTAAGTGGTGTCACCTCTACATCAATATGCAAGAACAATTGAAATACATTAATAAATTCTTAAGAAACTAAGCTGAATAAAATGAGTTGGTAGTCGTATAAGGAGTGATTCTCTTCCCTCATATTTTATATTAGACAACTTCATTCTTCCGAATAAATTGGAGAGTGTCCGAAGAGATCTTCGATGTAGTTGAATATTACAATTTCATATTGTTAGAATATTCAGATGTTTCTCTTTTATTGTTAGAATACTCAGATATTCTCCTTGTTTTTCTCTCACCATTTAACCTAGAGATGCATGATAAGGAAAGTTATGATAATAGTATGAACGAACCAGGATACCATTCATCTATCTATTTATATCTATCTAACTCAATGTCAGTGACATGTGAACTGACATGGAGGAGAACACATGAAAGTTTATTTTACATGAAACTCAGAAAAACGTGTTGTATTGTATCTAGTTTGTATATTACATTACGCGAAATTTCAATAAGGTCTCCTATAATTCTTCGACTGTAGTCTCGCTTATCTTATCAACAGTCAATGATACCTTCTCATTCCAGAAGCATCAAATTAAAAAAAAAACGGACAACAGCAATTTGCAGTATGTCTCCTATATTTCGAATTTTTGAACAATTCAAATGTATATACATGAATTATATAGCATTATGAATCGACATAAATGGAAATAATGTATTATATTATTTCAACTCACAAGATATGACCCTGAGCACATATGACTCATTGTGGCCACATCTGATACTGGAAAAGTATATAAGAACGCTCTGGAGATTCCACTATATTGCATTCACTCCGATCTTTGACAACCTGCAATATGAAAGTTTCCGTTCTAGTATTTGCTTGTTTTTGCATTGGAGCTCAGGTGAGTACAGGGTTTAGTAAATAAATCATCTATATATAATTGTCAATAGCTTCGAGTAGTTCACTGAATATTGCTATGATAGTATTTGCACTCAAAGCTCAGTAAGGAGGATATTAACATAACGTAAGCGAACAATGTTCATCATTGACTTAATTTGCAATATTAACTTGAATTAAGTATTAATTAATTTCTTGACAAACTATATAAGCGTTTTCGTGAATGAAATATGTACCATTTGACATACCCAGAATAGAAATGATTGCTAGTTACCCGATCGATAAAAGTGAAGAATTTATAATTAATGTTTAGAAAAGATATTCATCGCGTAATGTCTGATTTTATGTAATTTTTCATCAGAATTTGAAATGGTCTAGTTATATTGAATACTTATTTAATTTAGAAAATTCTTCAATTGATTCATAGAATTTCATACCTTGAGACTTTTTGAATAAATAAATCTTAATTATGATATATGAACTTCTTGTTGTGGAATCCCTAATTCGATATAGTAAAATTGCTTGATGAGGTTCGCACAAATGTAGTATACAACCAAAAATGATATTGCATAGAAGAAAATTATCTCATACTCATTTAGCATATGATTAAGAAATAGGAAAGGTGAGAAATTTGTAAATTCAACTATTTCGCCTCTTTTTACACAAAAAGAAGATCTCAAAATACGTACATCATCATTATATCACCAGAAATAAACTAAATAGCAATTTTAAAATACCATATAATTATGAAAATATGTTTATAGATTACTTAGATCCGGAATTTGTTACCTATAGAAATAAAAAACCTGAAAAATAAATATTTTCAATAAAAAAATTGATAACAAAATCTGATTTACTGCAAGAATTTAATTGCATAGGAGCATTTTAATTCGGAAATGACCGTACTATTTTCTCAAATCAGAACTGTAATTGGATAATGACTGTTGGAATAGTAGGAATCACAATATAATAGAACACCGATCTAGTAAAGTAGGTATTTCACAATGATTGTCCAAAATTTCTCCATAAATGTAGTATTCTAACGTAGATTGTAGCTTGATTAATGTGGGTTAAAGTAGATCCGATTTCAAATTTATACTTGTTTTTGTACTCTCTACTCAAAATTTGATAATTCTATTATTTCAGAGTGCACCTGAATTTTAGGCGATTTCTGAAACTTTCTATTCGGTTCTCTGGCATCACGGAATTTTTTAAATATTTATTACCATTATTTATTGACTCAAATATTGTTTGTACATAAATTAAAGTGCTCCTGGTCAATAATTCCAGATTATCTGATGTTTTGCAAAATTACTTCTTTGTGCTGCTTAATTATTGTAAGTTTTCAAATTATTATCAATCGAGTGTAAACATTTCTGGTTATTGCTGAATGATTCTATATACTATATCATTGAATATACAGTTGGAACTAGCACAATGGTTTCTGTTTTTCATTAGTATGATTTGCAATGAGAAAGAAAGCATCAATAAGTTTCTGTTACACATCAAAGCATCTAAACAAATAAAAATCTAAAAATTGTCTTCAAATATCACTACTTAGAAAATATCCAAGGTGATATTGTATTGAAAGTGATAAATTGAAATTCAATAAGGTAATCACATTTTCGTATTGTAGAAATGAATATCATCAGGTAGGCATATCAAAACCTATTCAAACTATAACAGAACAATGAATAACAAATGCTTGAGACGGATATTGTCAAAATGTTCTCTTACTGTTAACCAACTTTGAATCCATAGAAGTAGACAATTCCAAAACGTTTTGATGTTCACCTAATCTATAGATACACGGATGATTGAGTATGAACTCTCATTAATTAGTATGTTATCCCTCCCCGAAGAACACATAAATATTTTTATCCAGACTAAGATTTACATATTCATATTAGGTGCTTGTACAAATCGTTCAATAACTTGCATAACTTGTTTCTTCAATTCAACAAAAGTTCGGAATCACTTTTTATTTTGGGAAACTATTATGCAATACTTGTCATGAAACGCTAATGATTTCAAATAGAGAGTTCTTCGTGTAGGTACTTGCTGCGAATAAGAAAACCGCAATGTACATTATGACCAGTTTAATTATTATTGGATGTTGTTTATGTCTTAAAAAAGGACCAAATCATCTATAACCTTGGTCTTTAAGTGAATTCTTGATTATTTCATCACATAATCACTCTTCAAAAAGTCATGACATTTAGCCTTGCTTAAGAGTTGTTCATAATTGTCATTCTTCCAGATTCGCAGATTTCATTTCACGTTATTCACCTTGCTGGTATTTGGTACACTATTCGTTGCATTATGTGTATTTGTTAGTTTGTAGTTCATAATATAAACAACGATAACTTCGACGTTTCCAATAATGATCAAGCTAATTAAATCAATTGAATATACTCTTTATGTCGCCTAGAATATTTTTCAATATGTATCTGCATATACTTTATGTAATAATTCGCTATAATTTTTGTAAACATCTATAAAAAATATTCAAGCTTATGATAAAAACATACTGAGAATCGTCTCCATATTGAATCCAGCTAACATCCCTTTAGAATATTTATTCCCTATTTTCAATTTATATATTAAGTCTCATTCTGAGTGATCTGCCACTGCTGTATATACGTATGAATTGGATGAATGGAAAACTGATATGCTTTATAATAACAGAAAATTGATGTTGAACATCTTTGCTGGCGCATATCATGTTCTTCAAAGATTATAGGTTTTCCATTCAAAGAATGAAGAAAAATACCGATTAGGCTAAGATGAGGAGATCAGTTAATCTTCATCCTACATTATCATTGAAAACAGAATTATTATAGCACTCAAGAACTTCGGGAATACCTAAAAATCAAATGAAACTGACAACAGCGATTGTTGCCATGCTGAACATTCGAAATTATTCCAAAGGAAACTTAATCGGGTTGTCACCAATAAAACATTAAAAGAGTGTACATTGTGAATACACTATAACACTATAAATAAAGAACAATCACCCTCATCGACTGATAATACTGTTGAAGTAATGAGGACCTTTCAGTAACCATCATCAGAGTGAACTAAATTGAAAATTATATTTTGTTTAAATACTATTTGAGGTTAATAATGCAAACAAGGGGTTATCCTCAGCTCTAGATAAATCGGAATTTATTTGATTGCCTCTTCGTTTATATATTTGAATCTCTTCTAAATCACAAGATATTTGTTCGTATTGTGTTTTGAAAACGATAAACTATCTTGAGAAATGGTGTTACCTGTATTCAAAATATATTCGGCTAACGGTGATTGTTCACCATTATTTTGCTTTATATAGGCTAAATGTTCTTTATACCGAGTTCAATTGTTGCTTCTAGTTCAACTCAGATAACATTTTTGCTTAGGCAACACCTTTAATAATGTTTCCGACTTCAATAAAATCTATTGTGAGTCGTGTTCAAAATGCTATGTGGGTTCAACAAGAAGAACATTTTAACTAGGTATATAGAACATTCTGCCTTCATAAAGAAACCTATTCATGCAAACTCAGCGTTGGCTGAACATAATTATGAATATGAGTCACACGATTTCTCAAGAAAGCTTATCACTTTCAAAACACAAGACGAACAGATATCTAGGTAGTTTAGAAGGGATGGAAATAAATAAACGGAAAAGCAATTCATAAGATTCCGATTTATCTCCAACTGAGGAAAACCACTTGTTTGCATTATTGACCCCAAATAGAATGTAAACATTCACATTTTGATTTCTAATTTACTTCACTCTTGAGGATGGCTACTTGATAGCTGAAAGATCCTCAGTACTCTAACAGTATTTGTAGTGAATGATTCTTGTATTTATTCTCCAATTGGGAGTGGCATAGTTCAAATGTTATATTATCAATCTATATTTATATAGTGTGCATTGTACTGCATGACAAACAGGATTTAGGTAATGAATTGAAAACATTATTCTAGGAATGATTCAAGTTTAAATCTGCCAACGATATAAAGAAATGAAGTTCTCTCAAATATTTGAAATACACTAGTCCCCAAATTATGAGGATCCTTGTTGATCAGCTATGTCGGTATTTATCCACTCATTTTCTTCTATTATAGTAGCAAATGTCCATTGACAAAATCATCAAAATATATACACGAACTTCATCTACCACTGAACTATGTAACGTCAAATTCATATCGGTTCGAACGTTATCTATCCTCCTAGTATCATCCAATATTGTATGTATAATGTATTTTCATGATAATACAGGAAATACACAAATGTTATTGATTGTGTGAGACAAATGGTTTATAATAAATGTAATCAATTGAAATAATATGGAAATGCGGTGTCCAGAAACTATTTTCAAGAATAACAATAGATAACCGGAAGTCGAAGCAAAATAGAACCAGAGCTAACAATCAGATCTAGTTTGTGTATACTGTATTGCAACAATGGGCTGACCAATTGTTGAAAATAATGATAAATCACTATCGTTTCTGACGGATATGCATAAAATAAATGTACTACAATTTCTTAAATCAGGTAAGCACTCTTTGAATCGGGTACCTACTAATATTCCGTTTGCCCGATGAAGTTTGTATCAATTATTTTTAATTTTTCATACATTCGGTACCTAGGTAGGATGTGATACAATTTCGATTATCAGTGGTTCGGTTCATTTCGGCGACGTGGGCATGTTCATTGAAATTGGTGGGATAAAGAAACGTACGTAAAGACGAAAATATTAAGCATAATTGTTAATGTGACCTATTTTCCGAAAATTTATATATAATTCATACCTGGATCAAAAATCTTTATTCTATATTCGGTACCTGTATATCGAATATATGTTTGATATTACCCTGAAGGTTACTGCAGGAAGACAACAATATCATTACATACCCTTTATCCTTCCATACAAACTTGGTTGGTTTTCTTCAATCAGGAGGACAGCTAGAGTTCAACCAATTAGAAAAGAGGAAATAAGATTCTTCCCAATAATTATTATAGATCCGTTGCATCATTATCTGTGATCTCTAATGTGATGGAGAAAGCAATCAACATCGAGCTCATCCAAAATATGGAGTGAATGACAATATGGCTTTCGTCAGCAGATATCAACAGGAGACCTGCTTGCGTACGTAATACATGTATGGCAGGAATATATTGAAAAACATGGACAATATCTTGCTGTAGCATTGAATATCCCTGAAGCATTTGACCGAGTCTGGTACCAGAGCCTTCTTGGGCAACTTCCGTCATATGGTCTGCCGCCTAAACTTCATAGCTTTCTATCGAGTGTTCTCTCAGATAGATCACTCCATGTTATGGTTGACGGAGTATCCTCCGATATAATGACTACCAACGCTGGTGTTCCACAGCGGTCTATCTTGGCACCAACTTTGCTTCTGCTCCATATCAACAATCTGTTGAAAGTGACCACCTGTCCCGTTCACAGCTTTGCAGAAGATGGTACACTTCGACTTCATACCGCTTTCTCATTTAGAGTTCTATACCATCCAATAAAGCCGGACGAGCGAGATAGAGACAGGTTGACTCAATCTATGGAGACCTGGCAATGATTTTGCAATAGGAATCTGATAATTGAGTAGACTTTAATGTAACCAAAACTCAGACTTGCGTATTCTCCAGGAAGGCCGATCCCACAATCCCTAATATGATGATGTCAGGTACAACTATTTCCACGAAATCTCGCATATCCATGCTCGAGATCACCACCAACAGCACTCCCTCATGGGATGATCATATGAGTTCCGTTACGGAATCCACCACACAAAAACTGGTTTTTTCATCCTTATCAAGAGCTAATTTACATCCCAGAATCTCTTCAGAATCTAGAAAGCACAGATTTGACCTGTCCTGGACTACAGTTCGGCTTTCAAACGTACGCTGAAGCTCTTGGATTTTATCCAGGAGAGAGCTTCTCGTCTTATTGATGACGAATTCATTAACTTCTCCAGAACATCGTGAAAAAGTGGGCGATTCCTCTCTTTTCTATAGATATTCATTCCTATGGTCGGTATTCATCAGAAAGCTAGTCTGTTGTTCCACCACGGGAAACTCCAGATAGGCAGACTAGACGAGCTCAAGCTATTCACTCCTTTATTGTCAGCTCGAGACATTTCGAACATCTTCGTACCAGACTTCATTTCTTTATCGTACGGTGAGGTCGTGGAACTCTATGTCTAGTGAGGTCTTTCCCTATACCGCCAAAGTTTGAAGAAAAATTCGGATGCCTATCACCGCTCCCAACATTCCACTGCTGGCTCACACTGTGTTCTTCGAACATTATAGGATCTCCTCTCGTATAGTTAGTGTATTGATAAAAATGAGAAATTCAATGACAACGTTATTCCAGTATATTGGGATAATTATCTGTGAATGATATATTGAGAATTCTATATTTGATTCTCAAATCTGTAATAAGATGCATCAACAGGCTTCTCCAGTTGAGCTTACTTGTATACTGGAACTTTCCTATATGTGCTTACTCTCATCTTGCCAATCCTACAAAAGGAATAAATAAAAACAAATTGTTGAGCTTTATTATTATACTGGTCAATTTTTGAAAACTGAAATATTCGTCTTAGTACAACATTCATTCCCTGGTTGGCGTAAGTCATCCTTGTTTATGTTTTCCTTGTTATGTTATAGTACTGGGTATTTTCAAACTCACTCTGTTATCTGAAAATATTGAAAACTATGTTGGATCTCAAATATCTAGCTCAATAGTTTCATGTGCAATCTATATTTTCATTAAATCAGTTCTTTGAATTTTCCCGAAAAGTAAAGCTACAAGAAAGTATCTTCGCTTCACTTTGCTACGTTTGCCACTATCTTCCTTAAAATCTATCAGACATTGGGAAATTATATCAAAGTATATAAAAACTAACTCTCTGGAAATATGGTGTAGACTTTCAATAGCTGTTCCTCCATTTTCTTTCATAGAAAGAGTACTGGGTATTGCGTTCTCACATAGTTCTATATGTGAAACAAATTCGAGAAATGTTTACTGCTCATACAACAATAATATGAACATTGAATTATGATCAATTGAGTTTTAGTGATGATCTCCAACTTTTTTGTTCGATTACATATGCAGTTTCCCAGTTCGAGAATTTACTCAACAGTTTCTGATCAGCTTTGATCGAATAAGTGAATCTCCTCCAGAAATTCATCAAGGAATTCCTATTATTCTCTGATTAAATCTCATTGACTACTTTATTACTAATACAGATTGATGTTCTCGATTATTCAAAGTTTACTGCTCTACATTCACGAAGCAATTTATTGCATTGGCTGTAGTGATGAAAAAAAAAATTTTATCTTTATATTATTTATTCTTTGTTACATATACATATATCTCCTCTTCACACTTAAATAATTTTTGTTCACACCGTGTAGCGGTAGGTGTGAATATACGAGAAGTGATGCGACAAACTGATAAAACCACAATACCTGAACAGGCATTGATTTCAATCAATCTCAACATATTCATGTTTCAATTCACCTAAGAAATGCCTCCGTCCCTTTGGAATACATTATAGAAGGTGATTAGCTAATATAAATGAAACCAAACATGAATTCTCGATGCTTTATAATCTGATGATTAGGATATTCTGTATACAAACAAAGATAGACCTCAACTGATAGGTTGAAATAACAATAATTGTATCAAAGTGATCGAAAGCTCGAAAAACATCACGTGACGTTTTCATCGTTCATCATAAGTGAAAAAAACTAGCAATCAAAAAAGAATGCAAAAACACAATACTTTGTGTAATTTAAGCGTTATCAACTCTAGCTATGATTGTTACTAATAATGCCGCATGATGCCGATGTTCTTTCTATAATCTACACATTTAGTATTAGAGTATTTCAAAATTTGATGTTGTTCATTTTATATAGTATAGTAATACATACTTCAGTTTTATTTGCTTGTAACAAAATATATCCATTGATTTACAGGCTCTAACAGATGAACAAGTTGATAAACTGAAAACATATAATGCGGAGTGCTCAGCTATCAGCAAAGCTACCCCCGATCAGATCACGAAAGGAAGACAAGGTCAATTTTCAGATGAACCCGAATTGAAAGTACACATCTTATGTCTGTCCAAAAAGCTTGGATTCCAGAATGAAGCGGGAGAAATTCAAGAAAGCGTACTACGAAATAAACTTGCCTCTGCTATTGGCGATAGTGCCAAGGCTGAAGCTCTTGTGAAAAAATGTCTCTTGAAGAAGGAAACTCCAGAGCTGACTGCATTCGAAACTTTCAAATGTTATAAGGAGGCTGCACCTGGAATACATATTATTTAGGCGTATGGATTTCAATAAGTGTTCATTATTCGACCTTAATAAAGGTCTTCATAAATATTTCCAATTCTGGTCATACATTATATTTGATAATATCCTGTAAATTTCGTGATTAGGAAGTTCAACTTCCGAAATAAAATGTCACATTATAGTCAAATAAACGTGTTACTTTCTTATAAATATTAATAAGTTTTCGTTAAGTTTATCCAGAAATTCTATAACAGTATTGGATGAAATTGATATTCCATTTCAATTGGAATATGCAATGATGCACCAAAACTCCGTTATTGATCATATGAGGTTGAATATGCTGATTCCTCGAGAATTAAGAATGTCTGGAATATATCATGAATTTTTCCAAATCTTTTGAAAGCCCAGTGATACGCTCTCTACTATTTGAGTGAATCAGTGGTGAAAAAGTGATCATACTTTATCCATGTTTATGAGTGTTGGGAACTACCAAAACAATATTATTATTATTATTATTAGGAAGGGCATAGAGGGTCTTTAATACCTAGGCTGAGATCCTTAGCACCCTGTGGAGTGGTTCTCACTCAAGATGTCAAAAGGCGATTTCCACTCGAGTTTTCAACTCAGCTACCAGAGTGCGATTCCCTCCTCGATAGTGTTCACCATGCTCCGATAGGTGACCTAGCTCTGAAGTGGTTAAGACCGTCCTGCGTATATACTTTATTTACCGCCGGCATATTATCATCCCCGAAAAACAAGCTGACTTAGAAAATTTTGCCATATCCAGACTTCCAAGTACAGATAGAAATCTTCAATATGCGGTGACATCGTACAGATGTCCAAGTGTTAGTTTTACGTGAAGTACCTGTACCGAGGGCTCTACCGTACGACCCCCATGCGCGAGGGATTGAGATCACGCCCAATCAGCGCGGTAGGATGAATCCCACCTGCCAGTTTGTCCGGGGAGGGGATGCTCCGAACCCCACTGGTAAGAGCTGAACCCTATTCAAGTCCCTACTGGCTATGCATGGTCAGTACCCGAGCTGAAACGCAGCTCATCCGTCGAATGTGAAGGATTGTGACGATATTACTTTCCAACACCCGCTAGCCAGCATGTGGCTCTCAACCACTGCCCGGCTGAGAACAGCGCATTAATTGTAGAGGAGACGGTCTTTTGTACCCTCTGGGCCCTTCTCCCCTTCTCTACTCGTGTTCAGTGTTAAACAGCTTCCGTTAGACAAGTAGCGGTCGGTTTCATCTCATCCGCCTACTACATATCATTGCTCTGACCACGAATCTATCACACAGAAACCTGGGATAGGAAGCACAGACACCGGGCTTCAGAGGTAGAGCCATGTAGTGCAGCATTTATCCACGCAGAGGCAGCTGGTTCATTCGCCCCTGGCGAGACTACTGTAGGCGGACCCACTACGGGTACTGCTTGCTAGACTACATTATTGCCCCTTCTTGGCTATAACCTCCACCTCTTGGTGTTACCTGTTTCACCAGAAACGTTTGACGAGTCACCGTTTGGCTTCGTTCATAAGTCTACCAAGCTCGTGAATCCATTCCGGCCAGAGTTCTAGGATAAAAAGGCACGGTATCATGGTTTTAGTGGTGAAATGTACGTGGTGCACAGTTCACCGGTTTTCTTGCAACGACAAGTCTTAGTTTCACCCCGGAGGGTTACTTATCTCGAGATATCCGCAAAGGACGTTGATTGCTAAAACTACTTCCGGAGTCATCCGGACCATGTCTCTCTCGAGGGTGATATCGTACAGCACACAAGACCTACTGTTATAAGGTTGTATATTGTATTGCCAATGAATACCACCGCGTTTTGCCTGAGATGTGAACATATCTCAGCCGTCACCCGGGACTACAATGGGTCGCCAGAGTAACCGTACACACCATTACACTACCGGAGCCGGTTGAAAAACAATGCGAAGAAAACAGATATTGAATAAATGAAGTGTCATGAGAGAACCGAAGGGCCATGTTCCAAAGATATTATGAGGTTGTGCGATAACGTGATGACAACTGAGAAACGCTCAGCTTTACCATGTCGTCATATTTATCAAAATACCTTGCAGCGTTATTCATGGAATTTCAGGTATTAGAAACGTACCACAGCTGTTTTAATATTTGGTTTGGAGAAATTCCACGTGGTGAAGTTATTGTGGAAGAGTCATTCAACATGTGTGTTTGAAAATATTTCGAGAGATACATAGAAAGTGCCACATGTGACACTTTTTAACGAGTAAGTGCTTAATATTTTAAACTTCATAACCCTACATTCTGATGTGATATTTAGTAGCTCCCAGGTACTTCACCAACTTTTGTCAAGACAATTCATGCCCTAAAGGGACTCATTTTGTCAATATTCTATATTTCAATTGAAAATACGCGTTTTCACATGACCGAACTTCATCAGATGATTACAATTCTTATTAATGATATAAAGTGAAAATACTTCCTGTGTTGAGGAGATACATTTTCAATAGTATGTAGCAGTCCGCTGAGCTTAATATTTTATAAATCTGAACTTACTCCAGATGTTCCAGGCAAGCGAATAGGTTTCAAAGCCTATATCACCGCTGATCTACTACTTGGAACAGTCGACTGGGTATTATTTCAGGTAGCGTTAATACCTCATCGACGTGTTATATGAATTGAGAATTGTTTGTTGGAACCTGTTCGAGTATCAGAGATCTCAATTGATCCTTTTACCATTGAGGTTGTTACAAGCTGCCATCACTAGATGCATGATTCCGCCCACCTAGAAGCTGTTTCTGAATACGATTCCTGCATCCCTTCCAAGGGACCGCCTCGTACAATTACATCTTTATATCTGTATATATTGGAAAAAGGTTACCAAAATTTACCACATCACAACACAACAAACGATTATGAAATTAGTTCAAAAACTTGCTACGGGAATGATACGGACGATTCAGAGGTTGAAGTCAATATAACAATTGTTCTTTGACAATAAACATGCACTTACCCTGTTGTTCTAATATCACAATTCCCTCTCGAATCCCTTGTAGAAAGACCACGTATCATTTTCATAATATAATTTCATTTCTTCTCCCATAATTCCTTTCCATTTAACCGAGTTCGGACATGAGAAAGCTTCTTCAAATGTTTATGGATCAGGATCATACGAAGTATTGCTAACAATGGCAACAAAATTTGAATTGGATATATTGTGATTTTGCTGCCGATGTCTCGTAGATCTTCGTCGAAATTCTTCCGCAACATTCTCAGTTTTTAATTGCCCGTCTGTTGAAATATTGTGACTCTGAATTTTTTTTCACGTTCATTCCCAGATGATATATTTTCTTATAATAGTAGTGATGAGGAAACCCCCTCTTCAGCAATAGTTCCGATACTTTCTAAGATTTGTACAGATTCTGACTGCTGTTGACAATCCTAATTCTTCAGTCTTAGGGTAAATGGAACGATACCCTTTTGAATTATCACTATATCCAACAAAAATATATTGTCCAACTTTCGGGTCTATTTTCCTTCTTTCCTGTTTTGACACAAAAACTACAGATTTACAACCAAATACTTTCAGATGTGATAGCTTCGGTTCCTATTCCGTACAAATTTTGGATGATGTACCGTTTCGAAGTGCTTTTGTTGGACGTTTTTTCGAGTAAGTGGCCGCTTCAGGCCAAAAACATGTGCTCAACTTTGAATGGAATAAAATACTTCGAGTAGTTTTCATCAAAGTTCTAGTAAGTCTCTCAGCTACGCCACTCTGTTGTGGATTTCAATGAACGGTAGTTTGATGTTGAATTCCAGCGGGATTGAGAATTTGTAGTAACCTTCCATTGTCGTAGTCTGTGCTGTTATCAGTTCTAAGATATTTCATCCTACAACCAATGGGGTTTTCAGCAAACTCTTTATACTCTTTGAATTTTCCAACAATATCCGTTTTTGAACGAGGAAAAGATACTTTCGAGAAACGACTATAATCATCGGTGAATGTTAAAAAATATTTTTCACCTCCAAAACTCGTTTCTTGTATAATACAACATATATAACAATGAAACTTTCCTCTAACACATTCTTTACATTGTTTGAAGTGTTCTTCTAGATAATGTATACCTGATGCCAAATTCTGTTTCAAAATTTTCATGTAATCATAATTAAGATGACCAAGACGACGATGCCATAAACTTGTAGCATCCAACACTTGAGCAGCATTTGCAGACAAAAACATTGATCGATTCGATACATTCCGTTGATTTTGGAAGCTGTACTTATGATTTCTTCCGGCGCGAGTTTAATTCTGATTTTTGTGATCCTGCCTCCCATAATCGACATAAAAAATCAGTTTTCCAGTTTTTACTGTTTGATAGATAGAAATGAGGTCCATTGACAAATCAGGTACATGTATGAAATTTTTTAGCGTTGCATTTTTATGATTTGCAAGTAAAATGTTGACATTACCTTTACCGGTGCATTTCAGTTCCTGACCATTTGCAATAATCAATTCTCTATCAATTTTTTCTTGAAAATCTTGTCACTGCGATCTGTTCGAAGTAAAATGAGCAGTTGCTCCAGAATCGACAAACCATTCGTCACTACAATATTTTAATAATGATTCATTACAATTAGAGCAATTGAAGTATTGTCTTTCTTGTTGACATTCCACTGTTTGTTCGGTTTTGGACATTCATTGGTTTTATGCGAATACATGTTATAATTGTAACATCTGGGACCTCTTGAAAATTTTGGTGATATTTTAATGTACAGTAGTGTATCAAAGTTCTGAACACTCATTGTCTTGAAATTTTCTTGCAGTAACGAATTTTTCACAAATTCCGTAGGAGTGACTCGTTTTGACCTCTTAATGCCCAAAATAAGTGGTTTGTATTGTTCAGGTAGACCTCCTAATATGATACCATCAACAACGTTATCTTTGAACGGTTCTCCAATATTATCCAATTACTCGGCTATATGATTCATCTTGTCAATATATTGTTGTATAGACGAATATGAATTGAACCTTGTTCTGAACAGATTTGAGTAAAGATCAACTAATCGAACAATTCCACTATCTTCATATGTTCTTTTCAAGTTTTCTCCTGCTTATTCAGCTGTTTTGTTTTTGTTCTGTTTTAACACCCCTAGTAGGTCTATGAGACAGTTTCATTTTGGCTGAAACTCTCTGGTCAAAATCAACATCAACTACTTAGGTTTCGGATACACAAAATACCACAGACCTGCATCAACTAGAAAATTCTTCATCAAAGACTTCGTAATTAGTATCATCCTAGTGTTCGAATTCTGCTAAGCTTCTAACGTAACTAGATATCATCATTGTGGACTTTGTTTTGGTAGCTTCCTCTAACTTTTTCCTTAGAGTTCTGAGTGGAACCTCAATCTTTCCGACAGTAATAATTTTTTTAGTAATATATGGTTCAAGTTCAGAGGGATGTGCTAGGCTCAAAACCTGTGGGCAGAACAAGGTTAGCTCGAGGACAATAATAATTCTATTTATCTTTTTCTGAAGTTTTTTTCACTACAATAACTTTCTAGATTGATTGTTCTGAACATCATGTTATCACCATGACAATATAGGTACATAGAATAATATTATATAACCCTATTTCCAACAGAGGTACTTCTCGCTACGACGTGAGTTTATCAGCAAGCCTCTCCTGATATAAGGCATTTCAGAAAGGGAGCATTACAAAATCGATAGAGCGTTTCATACTAACAATAAAAAATCATTATAAGAAAATAAAACGATTAAATAAGCATTTGCAGAATATACTGAATTGAATGTATGAATTAATGATAACACATCTCCACTGGGACGATTACAAACGAAACAGGCGTAAGTCGTACTACAGTTCAAGAAATTAAAATGCACACTTACCACATACACATATTGCAGGAATTAAAACATCAAGATTATTGAATTTGTCAGGTGGATATTTTTGTGAATGGGCTCAACAAAAAATCTTAGACTAGATTAATTTTCCGATTATGTAATTTTTGGTGCCTTTTCATAAACATGGCAGTTTTAATAGACACATTTTTCATTATCATGCTGTTAACGACACGCATATGATCAGGGAAGGAAACCTAATATATAGTTATTTAATATGGGGGGTGTTATATTAGAACGTTGTGAATATTGATCCTCACTTTCTTGTAGAAGTGTGATCGACCAAGTTCACATGATAGGTACTTCTGCAGTTCTGCAAGTTGTTCAGTAGGAAAGCGCGGTAATTTGCCAAGTTTGCTGAGACTTGCCTCATCATGCGTCAGAGAGAATTTACACTTATTCGATTACTTCTAGGCCAGTACAAATAGTATTTGAACAACAAAAAAATTCGTTACAGCAATCTGACAGCGGGATATTGTAGAACAAGATATTGTAAAAGAGGGAAAAATAAATCGAACCGACAGCTGCTATCCGGGGTGGAGTGGGGTGTGTTTTTAGGGGTTTGAAACTGTTTTTCGTGATTTCTGGCTAAACCGTATATTCTATAAAAAAAAATTGAATATAAAAGTTGTAGGGAATGAACAGATCTACAACTTCTCTACTGACCATTTCAACCCTAACCTCAAAATTTTCCGACGAAAATGCGAAAAACCTATTTATCGGTTTTTAATTTTTTTATCCGACAAATAAAATTTCATGAAGCTCAAACTTTGGCAAAAGATACCTTCATTCATTGCAAAAAGGCAATAATTTTCTGGGAGGGAAATATTTGGAGGTTGTTGTTAAATTCGATTTAAGAAACAAAAAAAAACAAATTTTTAACTGCGATTCCTCTTAAAACTACCCCTTTTACAGAGGTCTGTTCTGGCTCACTTACTCGTTGTTACGTCTACTTTCGATAAGTGATAAAAAAAGGTATACTGCAATGAAAAAAATGGAGGGAAAATTGAAAAAACCGAAAAATCGCTTTTTTCGTGGCAATTTGCATATTTATCGTTGAATAATTGTTATTGATTAATGAAATCATTCTAATTTGTTCATGTTTATGGAAACTATGATATTATTCCTTCAATTATTGTATAGATCGAGTTTTGATATGATGTCATGCATGTCTAAGACAGCAAATTATATCTGCTATATTCGTATATTCGTAATCGCAGGATACGAATATGAGAAATTTAAGAAGCTGTTTTCGAAGCTGAAGACAGCATGTGAACGCAACCAGAGGGCTTCTAAAACAATGAGAGGTCGAGACGGCATATATTACAGTCGTATCAACTTATGTTTAAATTGTTTTAATTTAGAAAATTGCTCAAATGCTGAACTTCCACAAATTTCCATACACGAAAGTGACTCGGAAGGAATGGAAACAGATCGATGTACTATAAGTGAAACAGTACTCAATGAAACTTTCGAAAACACTGGAGAATCGTTCAGTTTTGTGGAATTGGACGAAGAAGAAGTACAACGCTCTGCGAAGAAAGCAAGATTAGAGAAAAATACATCTATGGGAATGCATACTTTTTTTCAATTTATTTTTTTGAGCATGTTCAAAATAATATTAAATTTTATTTACCGCATTTGTGAATTTTATGTTGTTAATATTTACTACCTAAAAACAGGAGGGATCTGCTTCAAAATTGGTTTTTCGCATTTTTCGAAAAATTCAGAGGTTAGGGTGAAAATCGTGAGTACAAAAGTTGTATATCTTCTTTTTCCTTATAACTTTTTCATTCAACTTTTTTTGATAGAATGCACGGTTTAGCCAGAAATCTTGAAAAACTGTTTTCAACCCCTAAAAACACACCCCATTCCATCCCGGATAGCAGCTGTCGGTTCCGTTTTTTTCCCCTCTTTTATAATATCTTGTTCTACAATATCTCGTTGTCAGATTGCTGTAACGAATTATTTTTTTTATATCTAATATTTTCTCCTATTAGTACTGACCTATTCCCGGAAAAGTGGATAGGAAGGGGATCGTCCAATTCGGTGATATCTTGGCAACGCCGTAAGGTGTCTTAAAAAGTAAGACAGCACTGTAGAGCCAAATGAGCGTATAATCGAATACTTCAAAAATAGAGGATGTTCCATTCAAAAAAATTATTACATCGTTCACCAGGTTTTCTGAAAGAAAGAAAGAAAGGAAGAAAGTTTATTGACCACATTGCTGGATTCACATTTGGCATAATAGTCAGTCAATACAATGTAAATATAAGATAAATATATATAAAAAATTAATTTAAAAAAAATTACAACGTTACATATATAATACATAACAAATTAAATAAACAAGATATATACTAGACTAGCAAATCACTCCACTCCTCGAAATTCAAAAATTCATTGATAGAGTAAAAACAATGAGCAGTTAGAAACATTTTAAGTTTGCTCTTGTATTTTCTGTGCTGCAGGTTTCTGAGACTGAGCGGAATTTTATTAAAGAGTTGGACCTGCCAGGAATTTTTCCGAGAGACCGTCAGGTTAAGTTCAAGGGGTCGCAGATTTTGTCCCAAACGAGTGGGATAATGATGTACGTTATCATTTGAAACGAATAAGTTGATATTTTTATAAATGCACAGAACATGATGTAAAATAAACAGGTTAACAAGTGTCAGTATTTTAAATTTTGACAAAGAAAGGTCTACATGAATCCTTACTATTAATGCTAGCTATTATCCTAATTGCTTTTTTTTTTGAAGAATTAGAATTTTGTACGCATATACATAGTTTCCCCATAGATCCACCCCATAAGTAATATAGGACTGGAATAATGCGTGATATGCATTTGGAAGGCAATCATGTGAAAGAATTGTTTTAAGTCGTCGAAGAAGGAATAATTGCTAAGAGAGTTTTTTTGATAAGGTGCTAATGTGGAACTTCCAATTTAACCCAGGATCGAGATGGAATCCTGAAAGTCGTACAGGCTCGTCAGTTTGATGTATTGGATTTGCCGATTGAATAATATTTTGTGTCTTAGCCAGATCTAATTTTAGTTTATTTCTGGTGAACCAATTTTGTGCCGTATCTTCAATTTCCATCTTACATTCACTTAAGGTCTCCTGATTTGAGTGATAAGTAACGGAGCTATCATCTGCAAATAAAGTTGATTTATAAAGTAAGAGAGCCGTAGAGAGATCGTTTATGTAAACTATGAAGAGAAGGGGACCAAGGACGGAGCCCTGCGGCACGCCTCACTCTAAATTTGCAGGCTCAGAGAAATTTCCGCTGACATCTACAACTTGACAACGATTTTGTAGGTATGACCGAATGAGTTCCAAACTGATGCTCCTTACCCCATACGTTTCAAGCTTGCATAGTAGAGTGCTGTGACAGACACAGTCAAAAGCCTTCGATAGGTCACAAAGGTAAGTACTGGCACATTTTCCGGCCTCGAGACCTCGGACTACCTCTGCCACAACCGCTCTTACCGCCATTGCTGTGTTTCTGTTTCGAGGGAAACCATACTGATCCTCAGTGAGTACCGTATTTTGCTCCGAAAAACCAACTAGTCTCTTATTTACTAACACCTCAATAACCTCACCAAATGGAGGAACCATTGAAATAGGTCGATAATTGTCAGCATCATCTTTACTTCCCGCCTTATGAATGGCAACAACACGCGACAATTTGAAAGAGTCCGGAAAATGGCCTAGTTCAAAGCAAGTATTTACAAAGTCCGTGAAAAATAATATAAAATTGTCACTACATGATTTTAGTATTTTATTGTTTATTGTATATATATCCGCACATTCAGTGTTTTTCATTTCAGCTATAACTTCATAGACTTCACCCGGAGTTACAGGAGTGTGATAAAAGGAGTTCGGAACAACGTTTACCTCACTTAAGAGATTTTTATCATTTTTATTTGAGGTAGGAAGCTGCCTTATAGTTTTGTCAGCGATAGATGAAAAAAAAATATTCAATCTATTCGGTGAAAGTTCAGCTTTTGTACTTTTTGTCATATTACGTTCTTGTTTAATAATATGCCAACCCGTTTTAATTTTATTCTCGGATTTATTGAAAAATTCATCAACTTTTAGCTTTTGCTCTTTTAATCAACATATTATATAGACTGTCAAGATTTTTATAAAGAAGCTTGTCCAGATTTGAATAAGTAGATTCATATATTGACTTCATTGCAGCTAGTAAGTCCCTAAGATGTTTCAAATCCTTACTAAACCAGGATACCTTATGACATTCATTTGATTCACTCAGTGTTTTTACGGGAAAGTGTTTGTTAATAAGATCCTGAAAAATGTTGATCATGTTGAGTCCAATAGAATCGATTTCCTTACAGTTGGCAGTAAACAAACAGTCACCGTTGTGGAAATCTATGAGGCTAAGATCGTTTTTGAATTTACTTAGATTTTTTTTCCGAAAATATACGTTTGAAGGTAGGTGTACTTGATGTTAACTTTGAGCAGGTATCAACATTGGAAGATTGATCTTTGTGATCTGACAGCAATGGGTCAAAATTAGCAATATTAGAGACGTCATTTGCCTTATTTATAATCACCTGATCAATACATGAGTGAGACGACTCAGTGATTCTTGTATACTCAGTAATAAGAGGAACAAGTCCATATGACTTCAATATGGTTCTTTTTAAAAATGCGTCTTCTTGAAAGGCTAGTTTTGGTACTTCCTTGCACTAATGGACCACCCGGTATGTATATGATGATTCACAACGATAGTAGTTCTTGAATGGTTTGTCGACCAAAAGTTACATATTTTCAAACCAACAAAATAGTCGATAGTGAAATCACTAGGGACGCTAATTTTATAGCTAATTTTTCCGAAATCATTTTTGGTCTAGAAATATCACAACCGAACATTGCAGACCTTATCTTCGAAAATAAAACCGGCAATGTTCACGAGTAATATAGCTCGAGGCAAAAAATTGTGTCTCGAATGTTTTTTGTTGAAAATATTTTGTTTGCACAATTTCTGCTATCGTGTACACTATATCCTCCATAGTTATCTCCATCAGCTTTTTCATATTGAACCCTTAATCACATAAAATATTCGCCAGTTCGATGATAGTTGTACTCAATTAATTATAATGCCTTGCTTCGCAGAATTGCGGAAATATGCGCCAAACAGTGTTTCTACTTCTTTTGATGCTCTCGGATTTTTTGTTTTCGATGTCCTGAAATATCTAATCGAGCGTGCGATTTCCGAAGCGACTCATTTAACTCAGGTTTAATAAAATACACACAAGACGTTGAAAATATACATAACTAAAATCGAGAATAATAAACGAAACAAATAAGTAATCATAAATAAAGTAAATATAAGCAAATTTTCTAAAAAGAATCATACCGCCTAAGTCATGGAATTGAACTATTTATAATTGACGCAAGAGGTAGCAAAGCAATTAGAAGAATGATGAGTACTTTTTATTGCGCTACCTACCAAATAAGTATAGATAAACCATATATCGAAATTTGATTGATACGAAATATCGTGTATCGGTTATTAAAGTGTCGAACCTTCCGAGAGTCGATACAATATCCAACATCTCTACCTCAAAACTTATTTGCTATCATCAGAAGATTGACTAGTCAAAAAGTGAAAAGGTTTTGATCGAATAATTCAGTTGTGAACAATGCGGGCGATTTTCCAATAGGTTATAACGTGGAGTTGCGCTATTCAAAATAATGTTAGCTGGTAACAGACTTTGACGCATTCCCCCTATGATTCATTTTGAGCTGTTTTATACTATTAACATATTGCGTAAAAATGGAAAAAAAAAAACGTTGAAACTGATGTGGAAGATACTTTTTAATCGTTGCAATTTGACGTTTCGCAATAGAATATAACGCAATTATATTACATATGACAGTTCACAGAGCTAAGATCAATCAACCCTGGTTGCTTGGTAACGGAGCGATGATTTCCCATGGGAAATTATCACTGCGATAATTGCCCTAGGGAAATTATCAGTTGCAGTCATGCGATTGGCTGATTTTTCAATTCTAGCCACCTTATTGGATACAACTGCTTTGCGTGGAATAATCGAATAAATTTATTCTGAAACTGTATTAACTATATTCCACATTTTCGAAAAAGGGCAACAAAAATTTGAGTATTCAACGTTTTGTAACTGTCTGAAGTCACGACATATTCAGATCATTTTCTCAGTGCGTTAAATTCATTTATTCGGATTATTAAAGGTTATTTGTTGAAAACCTGCCATAATTGTCAAAATATGTTTCAAGAAACCTGTTCAAAACTTGATTCTGGAGAATTTTCCTTTAAATAATTTAGTATTAATTTGAAAAAATCATTCCATTCGATGAAAGCTTAAGTATGTAGATATTATTATGAAAAAGGAATTCAATTAAGACAGGATGAGGATAGCCGTAATCAACATACACTTAATGACTCCAATACACAAGTTCGTCGGCCACATTTGTATGTCATGAAACATGAACTATATTCACATCAATGTAATTAATCGTGATAAACAGAAAGGTATAAGATTATCACATTTTACTAAGAAAAGAGCGATTTTTGCTCTTGTTTTTTATATGGGGTCCTAAGATGAATCAAATGATATTAGCAATGAATTTGATTACCATCCACTGCTTTCTCTGAAATACTCGACAGTCATCATCAGGGCAAAAATTCTCAGTCATCATTATTCATAATATGTGTATACAGAAATTCAACGGGGAGGTTAGTGTAGTAATAAGTGGTTCAGAAATCATTTTCTTTCACCATTGAACGGCTTCTTGGAATTGTGATTTTTCGAAACAGGACTCCGTTCTTCATCTGTACTTCATAATCATACGGAAATTAGGTAGTCCCAATGTGACTACTATATTGAGTGATGATAGATTTGTTGTCTTACTGAAGTTGAATAGATGAAACAATATTTAATTTCAACAATTAATGATGTTCATCACTGTGGTATTAAAAAAGCATCATTATTATTTATTAACTGGAGCTACATGTATAATCAAGTTCTGAAATATTACGATCCAAAACTATAATGTGATAAAAATTGGGGATGGGGGTAGGAAATGGTTTGGTTTGACAATTGGTAAATTATACGAATCGATCTGGTTATTAATTAATACATTACTATTGCATTTATATGAATAAATTTTCATTGATTCTAGAATGATGAGTTTCTGTCTCCTGAACATGCAAGTTATCTGGATGAAATTATGATGATGTTGCAATAAGTGAGTTCGCGTAGTTGGAGTCCTCTTTTTGAGTCTGTAACATCTCAAATATCCTTGGCACCTCACACTGGAACTCCGTCCAGAAGGCCTACAGTCGCCACACCTTCCTTTACAGGCTCCAGATTTCTCAATTTTTTTCTCCTTTATTAGGTTTTGAATTATTAATATAATGAGTATAGACTGTTTGTTGCTTCGAGGGGAACGGTTTCTTAATCACTTAAGAAATTGAAATAGTTTGTATGTATTTACCTTAATATTTTGTTAGACATACGAAGTTATATTCAATAGTTCTTATGTAACAAACAAACATTGCTTGAGATGACTTAGACTATTAGAAGTAGTTTGCCATGCAATGGCTTCTTGATACATATTCATATACTCAAAACATTAATGTGTCACAATGTCGATTACTCGTGTTTCTGTTCGTTTCGGAGACGTGGGACCTATTTCATGAGAATTTATATGTATTTATTTGTACGTGAAATGGTGAGATAAGAAAGTTCAAGGAGCAGTTGTTTTCTATCTCTAAAATTGATTCTATATTAGGATGTGAGTTATTGATGTGTGTAAAAAATGAATGTTGTTCGCATCATTATTCTAATATGGCTATTTTAACCTGCATGGAGCTTATATAGGAATTCGTGCTAGAATTTTTGAATTGATTATCCGATATTCTAAGCAAATCATTGTTCAACAAGTAGTACCTGACAACTAAATTTTTTCCTTACCCATAAATTAATAGCTCACATCCGAATTTAAAATCCACAGTAGCATAGGCGTTACTTGTTAAGCCCGTTATCACATAAATCAGCAGCATTATACCTCTATGATACATGGATTAGTTAATATATTGCTTGATAAACGAAATAAAAAACACTTTATTTTTACTATGTATTATGCCACTGATTTATTGTTATGAAACGTAAATGCAGTTTCGACAGTTAAACTGTCATTATCAAACGATAACTGTAAGTTACGTATACATAACCTCATATTGTAACATTTTGTAACAATACAATACAATAGTAAAACTGTTTAGTTTTATTTCGTTAATCAGTATGATGAATTATGTAGTAACTATTTCAACAATCAATTATCTCATTCAGTGCTATCAATAACGGTTATGATGTCAAGAAATTAATAAAATACTATCAATGAAAAAAACATTAATCTACAGGTTAATAATATTATCAAATGTAACTACCTATGTCTATCATAATTAGATAAATACAAAAAATCCTCTTTACTTAACTACGCGAACCACGTATTGCAACATAATCATAATCTCACCCTTGATCTCGATATCTTAAATATTCACCAAATATGACAATCACTTAATATTTTAAAATTAACGAAAATTTTGGAACATTCCTGTTTCGGTAACTATAACTGATATAGAGTTGGTTGAATAGAGGTAAAGTTGAGCATATTAATGGAGATTCTTGACCCAGTATGAATTATATATAAAAATTCTTGGGAAATAGGTAACAATAACGCTCTGTTTCGAAATGTTTGTCTTCACGTACGTTTCGGTCTCACAACCATCATCAGAAGACTTATTACTACAATAACCTGATTACTTAGAGATAATGGTATTAACACAAAGCGTCCTTATCGCACACATTTCGTTTAAATGCAAACGTCGCCGAAACGAACAGAAACATGAAATCCGAATTATAACACAGCAATGTTACTACAATGCGTAATATTGAAAATCCACTATTCAGTAGAATTATCAACAAATACGACCACATTTCATAAATGTCTACGAGAGACTAACAGACGAGACCATCTCAAGTGTTCATTTACGAACCAGATGTCATGATTTATTAGATAATAAAAGAAGGTTTCTAGTCTCTGAGAAATACTTCAGACAATTCTACCTGGAATAAACTGTTAACATTATAAGGAATCAAGTAGGAATTTGCAAGGATATTGATTAATTAAATTAGTATAAATATGACTTAGTGTTTGAACGTCAGTCCTATGATTTACAGAATTGGAGTCACGTTTTATGTGAATCATCTCCAGGATAGATCCTTTATAACACTTGGTTTCCTTAGTTAAAATATAACATTTTTGTAATCAAATTGATGGTTATAATCAAAGCAGTGCTTAGCAAGGGCGGTGGAATTTTCTAAGTTATTATTTCTTGTGCTATACTTATGGCCATACATTCTTTCTTGTAAATATTGTGTAGAGATTCCAGTATAAGTCCCATCACAATCTAAACAATTCAATTTATATACTGTGTGGGTTTGTTTATCTTTAGGTATTACAGGTTTTAGATTTGAGAAATATTCCCCCACATAGTTGGTAGGTTTATGCGCAACATTTATATCGTACTTTTTCAAACATTTCTTAATTTTTTTTCTGAGGTCCCCGGAATATATGGTTAAGTTATATAATTGTCTGTATTTTCTTTCATGTTATTTTTATATGAAGAACCATTATAGATTTGGTTTATTCTCTCTTTAATGATAGGATTGAAGAAAGTTTTTGGGTAGCCATTCATTTCCAGTGTATTACGAACAATTTTCAAATTTTTGGGACGGTCCTCTGAGTGGGACAATTTTACCGCACGATCTGTGAGGCTGTTTATGACATTTTTTTTATAACAAGCTGGTGCAACGTAATTGAAGTGAAGATAACGTTGAGACCAAACTTCTTTAGTAAACCAAGAATTTCTTATTTTTCCATCTGCATCATGCCTAATGTTCATATCTAGGAAATTTATGTTTTTGTTTACTCCTATTTCACAAGTGAATTGAATATCTTGTATAGTAGACTTCCGCGGACAGCTAATCTTGAAAAATCTTGTCTTCAGGATGGATTCCGCGTCACAATAGTTCGACTTGATGCCGACGTTTCGCCAACCATTACAGGTGGCATCTTCAGGGCAGGCTTGAGGCTTGAACTGAAACTGGTTCTACTGGTTTCTGTAGCCGTATTTATTGTAGGAAAAATCCTTCACGCTACATAGTTCACTGCCTTTGTTCCGGTGGTTAACTTCGTCCCGGCACCTGACCCTGCCGTTGTGCGATCATGTGCGAAGTGGAATTTTCGAGGATGGGTTTCCAAATGTTGGGGAGGTAATATCCCGAGTCACGGTTCAGATTATTCGGATGTTTTAGGATTTCTATAGCTTCAAGGATTTTTCGCTGATAGAAGTTTGGGGCTCGGACTAGGATTTTAGTATCTTCAAAAAGGATTTGATGATTTGTGTTAAACTTGTGTTCCGCAAGTGCAGATCTACTGGTGTCACGAAGTCTTGTACAGCGCTCGTGTTCTTTCACACTAGTAGCTACTGTACGACCTGTTTCACCAATGTAGACTTTACCGCAAGAACAGGGAATACTATAAACACCTTCTAAGTGGAGAGGAGGAAGGGGATTTCCGATAGGTTTGTAAAACTGAGAGTTTAGTTAGATAAGCTTTGATTCGGGAACGAATTAAGTATACTAGACGCGAGATCAATTTCATCAATATAATCTTCTTTGGCATCCACCTTGAATTTTCAAATACCCTTTCAGCATCCGATTGGTTGGTTCTCGACCGAATAACCTGTGATCAAGCCGATCAAATTCGTACCCTCAATTCCAAACGTCATATTCAAAAATTCAATAAACTTCTTGCCTCCCAACGCCCTCAGCACCAACCTTCAAGACCAACCCCTCTTGTAAATACTGCAGTTAATTTATCTTCACATACCCTTACTGAAGCTGAACAATCGGTTCTATCTAAAGGTCCTAATTTTGTCTTCTCCCCCGAAATTATTCCTACGACATCCATTATTTCTGCTGTAGAAGCAACCCTACATAAAGTTCCCCATCTCGCAGCAGATGGAAATTCGTTTCGAAACTGTTAAAATTCTTCGTCATTCGAAGATTCCTAAATCAAATTGCCCTAAACCTTTAATTCAAGCTCTCAATTCACTCAAATCAAATCCTGATTTGGCTATTTTGAGGGCTGATAAAGGAAACTCCACTGTTGTCATGAATCGTTCAGATTATGATAACAAAATCCTGCAACATCTGCAAACTAATTCCTATAAGCTTCTACCAAAAGATCCCACCTCCTCTATAGAACGTCCAATTTCACAAATTATTCGTCATTCTTCCCTTCCTGATTCAGATAAATATTTCGTATCCCCCATTGTTCAAAATGTCCCCGTTTATATGGTTTGCCTAAAATTCATAAGCCCTCAGTTCCCCTGAGTAGGTGATTCCAATAGTTTTATCCTAAATTCCTTTCATTTCGTTGAAAAACTTCAAACGTTGAAAAATTGACCCATGCGATTTGCTCGTCAGCTTCGACGTCGAATCACTGTTTACCAATGTTCCCATTCCAGACACCCTTTCCATAATTTCTCAATTGTTACCTGCCGAAAACATTTCAATGGACTTGCTACCGTTAATTGATTTTTGTCTATCCTCCACATATTTTCTATACGATGGCAAGTTCTACGAGAAGTCCTCGGGAGCTGCCATGGTTTCCCCACATTCCCCGATCATGGCTAATATCTTCATGGAAGCTTTTGAACAAGATACCATCGACTCATCTGTTCTCAAGCCGAAATGTTGGTTTAGATATGTCGACGATACCTTCGTTATTTGGCAACATGGTTGCGAAAAGCTTGTTCCCTTCCTCAATCATTTAAATTCATTACATCCCAATATCCGTTTCACCATGGAAGTCGAATCGCAAGGTTCACTCCCGTTCCTGGATGTATTGGTTAGTCGACAGACTGACGGTACTTCAGGACATTCTGTGTAACGGAAACCCACCCGTACCGATAGATACTTCAATGGTCTTTCCCACCACCACCCTGCCCAAAAGCAATCTGTCATAAACTCCCTGGTCCACAGAGCTGTCAACCTATCTCAGCCTCAATCCTTAAAATCAGAATTAAAACATCTATCATCTGCCTTATTATCAAACAATTTCTCCCATTACAACATTCAAAAACCCATAAAGAAATACACTTCATCTAAAATTCCAAATCGACCTGATCCAGAAACCCTCCCACCTGCTTTATTCACGGCCTATCTTCCATATATTCAAAATATAACACATCGAATTTCCAAAATCCTCAAAAAACATAATACTTCTGCCCGTTTTTCTACACTTCCAAAATTATCTCAGTTTTACAAACCTATCAAAGATCCCCTTCCTCCTCTCCACTTAGAAGGTGCTTATAGTATTCCCTGTTCTTGCGGTAAAGTCTACATTGGTGAAACGGGTCGTACAGTAGCTACTCGTGTGAAAGAACACAAGCGCTGTACAAGACTTCGTGACACCAGTAGATATGCACTTGCGGAACACAAGTTTAACACAAATCATCAAATCCTTTTTGAAGATACTAAAATCCTAGTCCGAGCCCCAAACTTCTATCAGCGAAAAATCCTTGAAGCTACAGAAATCCTAAAACATCCGAATAATCTGAACCGTGACTCGGGATATTACCTCCCCAACATTTGGAAACCCATCCTCGAAAATTCCACTTCGCACATGATCGCACAACGGCAGGGTCAGGTGCCGGGACGAAGTTAACCACCGGAACAAAGGCAGTGAACTATGTAGCGTGAAGGATTTTTCCTACAGTAAATACGGCTACAGATACCAGTAGAACCAGTTTCATTTCAAGCCTCAAGCCTGCCCTGAAGATGCCACCTGTAATGGTTGGCGAAACGTTGGCATCTACTCGAGCTCTTGTGACGCGGAATCCATCCAGAAGACAAGATTTTTCAAGTGAATTGAAGTTTACAGTAGAAATTGTTAAATTTATTATGCCTTATGTGTGTTCCCAACGATAAAATTCAATATGTGATTAATAAATTTAACATTTTCCACTGTAAACTTCAGTTCACTTGTGAAATAGAAGTAAACAAAAACATAAATTTCCTAGATATCCTAGATATGAACATTAGGCATGATGCAGATGTAAAAACAAAAATTCTTGGTTTACTAAAGAAGTTTGGTCTCAACGTTATCTTCACTTCAATTCCGTTGCACCAGCTTGTTATAAAAAAAGTGTCATAAACAGCCTTACAGACCGCGCGGTAGAATTGTCCCACGCAGAGGACCGTCCCAAAAATTTGAAAATTGTTCATAATACACTGGAAATGAATGGCTACCCAAAAACTTTCTTAAATCCTATCATCAAAGAGAGAATAAACAAAATCTATAATGGTTCTTCATATAAAAATAACATAAAAGGTAATACAGACAATTATATAACTTTACCATACATTCCGGAGACCTCAGAAAAAATTAAAAAATGTTCGAAAAAGTACGATATAAATGTTGCGCATAAACCTACTAACTGTGTTGGGAAATATTCCTCAAATCTAAAACCTGTAATACCTGAAGATAAACAAACCCACACAGTATATACCTAAATTGAATTGTTTATATTGACTTATACTGGAATCTCTGAACAATATTTACAAGAAAGAATGTATGGCCATAAGTATAGCACAAGAAATAATGACTTAGAAAATTCCACCGCCCTTGCTAAGCACTGCTTTGATTATAACCTTCAATTTGATTACAAAAATGTTAATATTTTAACTAAGGAAACCAATTATTATAAAACATCTATCCTGGAGATGATTCACATAAAACATGACTCCAATTCTGTAGATCATAGGACTGACGTTCAAACACTTAGTCATATTTATACTAATTTGATTAATTAATATTCTTGCAAATTCCTACTTGAGTCCTCATAATGTTAACAGTTTATTCCAGGTAGAATTGTCTAAAGTATTTCTCAGAGGCTAGAAACCTTCTTTTATTACCTAATAAATCATGACATCTGGTTCGTAAATGAACACTTGAGATGGTCTCGTCTGTTAGTCTCTCGTAGACATTTATGAAATGTGGTCGTATTTGTTGATAATTCTACTAAATAGTGGATTTTTAATATTACGCATTGTTGTAACATTGCTGTGTTATAATTCCGATTTCATGTTTCTGTTCGTTTCGGCGACGTTGGCATATAAACAAAATTTTTGCGATAAGGACGCTTTGTGTTAATACAATTATTTCTAAGTAAACAGGTTATTGAAGTAATGAGTCTTCCGATGATGTTCGTGAGACCGAAATGTACGTAGAGACAAAAATTTTGAAACAGAGTATTATTGTGACCTATTTCGTAAGAATTTTTATATATAGTTGAGCATATTTGTAGAATAGAAATTCGGAAAAATTAAATTACTATCGGAGATATCCAATGAAAACTGAAACAATAAATATTAGGTTTTTTAGGTTTTCATTATCGATTACTTCGAAAAACCGAGAGAAGTTTCGAGGCACTCTATAATGCTCTTCAAGAAAATAATTTAATTTTTCGTAGTTTTAAGAAAATAAATCGAATAATTCACATAATGAACGGCAGCCTTTCTCTAGATGCGCCAAAACCTGTACTTTTCTTGACAGTTAACACCAAAATAAAACAAGAAAATGTGATATGATCAGATAATGATTATTTCTGGGGACTGCCCGGCGGTAGTATTTCCAACTGTTTCCTTGTGGATTGTCTGAATATCGAGAGCTGTATTATCAATGTGTAGCAGTGCAAATTACATTCTCTGTGGGACATCTGCTTCCCGGCAGATGGTGTTGGAACAGCTAGTCATAACACTGCCAAAAATGGTTGATCAGTGACTGCACGTTTGCCTCGATCCACTGAAGATCTCAGCTGTCTAGAACTAATGGACGTGATGTCACTGTTCAACCTGAAGAACCAAGAATTTGTGTATTGACTTCTCACACGAGAAGTATTTGATCTTCACTTGCATTGAAAAGTGAGTGTATTAGACCTAGACAATATTAAATTGTATCAAACAATCTATAACTGAGATCAATTGATCTCGTGACTTCCTTCACTTTTGCTGTAACATAGTTTTCGGACACTCCTTCGGGTGGAATATAAATGATTGTAGGGAGAGAATATATTGGATTTCAATTATAAGTCGCTAATGAAAGACGTTAAGTTACACTCTACGTTATATTGAAATTTCACCCAAATGGTCTACATAATGCATTTCATAACTCTATAGTTTATACTGACACCTGTTGTCGGTTATCTTCGAAATTATCCACACTATAATATGAATAGCTAGCTACTTCATACTGACACATGAACTATCACATTTTCCTACTTGTAGTAGGTGTTGTAGCTTTGCTGTTCGTAAGAATATCAATGTCTTTACTGCTGGTTTTCGGTTCACATTTCAGATCTTTCACCCCATGGTTGGTAGCACACATTCCTCACTAAAAATATGAATAGATACAGAGCATCGCCTCTAGGTTGGCAAAGCGATGTTTGCGGCCATCAACGTCAGGATACTGTCAAGAGAAAAGTGGGGGATGACACTGTTTGGCTCCATTTATACCAAACATGATTTTTGCAATATCTCAACAGATCTATCTAAGGCCTCGACTGTGTTTTGAGTGAGACTCTAATGAAGAATCTTCAACCTCTTACTGCCTGAATCACATCAACCCACGGAATATAAATGTTGCTCAAATCTGGCAGTTCACTAAGATAATTCATGTATAAAAAAATTATTTTACAATTCATAAATCTCATATTCATACTTGACAATTGTTGGAAATGTGTAATGTAGACGTTCTGTTGATCTTCTATACCTTTCTGATCAATACCAAAATGTTTACTGTCTGCTTTGTACATAATGAATGCGTTGACAGTCATTATACCAAAGAAAATATGAAAAAAATTCATGTAATACTTTTTCGAACTTACGCCAATCCTATAATAATCAATTTGACCTACTGCTCGTATGGATTTGAAGTTTTGTAGATCGCTTCAAAGTGGTTTCGAATGTATTCCTGACATCCATCTCCATGTCTATATTCTGTGATCCATTTTGATAGTTCATGTGACTAGTGTCAGTATGAAACAAGGTTACATTATAATGTCAATAATTACGAAAGTCAGTATGAAACTTAGAGTTGTGAATTACATGATCTAGGCTATTTCCATAAATGGGACATGAAGTATAGTTTAACGTCTTTTATTAGCACTTTCTAAATCAGTTACAATGTATTTTCAGTTGACCCGTAGGAGTGTCCGAAAGCTATTTTGCTAACAAAAGTGAAAGAAGTCATGTAATCATTTGATCATAGCTTTTTCATATAATAATTAATTTCCTTGAAAAGTCCTAAGCTTTCTCCAGGTACATAATCTAGTTTAATGATATTTTGATTGAAGATATTGGCATCATATTAGTAAAGAAAAATTTCATTTGAACAAATTATATCCTGAATGCTTGACGATACATCAATTTTGCGTCAAACATACAGAAATTTGGAGCGGTATTTTTATTTTTTAAAGAAAAATGTATTGTTGTCTGTAATATGTAATTAAAAGTTGGTAGCATTATACACTTACTGGTGAAAAATCCAAGTCGAAGTTAGAAATATCTTAATATACCAGAAAGTGAAAACTAAAACTTGCAATAGGACATTCTAATTTGAGACACACGTGTAAAATCCGAATTCATCTTAATTGCGCATATAACTGGGATATAGCAATGGTTTCTCCAAGAATACATGCTGTAATATTAAAAAAACACCTTTAGAAGCACGACAATTTCGAAATCCAAACAGCGTCGCTTTCGCGGCTAGTTGATGACGTAACAGGTACTACCATAGATCCACATGTATTATCTGTGAGCTTCTTGTGATCATATCTGGATAAATCAGAGTTGCCAGTTGGAATATTTCACGGGAATATGGAGTAAATAGTTTTATAACAATAATTGTCTGTCGTCCGAGGATGAAGCAATGACGTGGAGATGACAAACATCTCGTGATAGCTTTTGAATACATAATTCAGTTCTTTTCAAATAGAAGACATACCACAATATCTAAAATAAACATCACTCGATAACTCGATGGAACAAAGCAGTTCTTAACTTCCACTGCCATTAAAAACTCCGATTCAAAGTTGTTGAGATGGAATATCGAACATTGAAATTAAATTCGTCGAACTCACTTTTAAGTTCTTTAAAACGTTATCAATATTTACAGTTAGATTAGTATAACAACACAAGGCATTGTGTTCTTCTAGTTTCCATCTCCAACAAACAAGATTATAATTTGGGTCTTCCATTCGTAATAACCATACGAGTGGACGGTGGCCAGTGTGAGTAGAGAATTTCGTTCCATATAGGTAAGGTTGAAAATGTTTGGGATTCCAAACGATCGCGAACAGCTCTTTTTCGATGGTACTTTATCTAGTTTCAGAATCGTTGAGTGAAGGAGAAGTGTATGCAATTGACATATCTGAACCGATTGAACCCTGTGATAATATGGATCCAAGGGTAAAATAGGACACATCTGTGGTGAGGATGGAAGGTTTCGTGAAGTCAGGGTATACTAGAATTAGGTGTAGGCTTTCTGTGCTCTCTATGTCTTCTTATCCAGTCATGCTGGGAGTCACTTCCTCCGTTTTTCGCTCCTCATACTTTCCCAAGCCATGTACAGGAATTTTCCCAAACCGGTAGTGAATGATGTACCCATTGTATTTGATTTTTTGGCAGGATAGTTCACCTACTTCTGCCTTCAATTGTTTGGCATTGCCCTGTGTTCCGGGCTGTAGAAGGTTTTCATTGCATCTTTTGGCTTCTTGGGGAGGGGGGGTGGTAAGAGAAACATTGTGTGATTTTGGACTACCATCTCCGGCACACACAATGAGTTCTTCTCTCTTCCAGGAGGATGACAATCTATTATCGATGTAGTTGGATAGCTACCTCCCGTGAAGATGATGGTGATGCTTTTGCACCTTTTGTTGTTATTTTCGGGCCGATTTCGTCTCATCTTCTTCCCGTTTCCCATCCATGGGTTTGTTCACTGGCTCCGTTCCCTGAGTTTTGTCTTCTGGTGCTACTTCCTTCCTCGGTTGTTAGCCCTTGATTCAGGTAGCGCAGATACGACCTGAATTCAGCTCCCCTGAGTCCATGCCTCAGCAGATAGCCTCTGTCTCCGAGTTGTCATGATTCAGATAGTGAAGTTATATTTCTCTTTCGCTCTCTTTTCGTTTGGTGAATAACACGAGGAAGTATACGATGCAGAGGGGGCATGAAAGCTCATTTTCTCCTTATCTTCCTCTCCTCCTATTACTCCCTCCATTCCACACTTCTGAAGTAGTCTTACTCGAGAGAAACAAGGCTTCTTTTGTGGACGGATGGCATCCTCCTTCTAAATTTTATTCAATGCCATAGAAGATTCTACGAGTGACTAGGGGAACAAAAGGTCGAGACCTGCAGAGCTCCACGTGCATGAGCAATGGTATTGAACTGGAGATCCTTAGGTCTCCACAGTTCGCGTACACTCTTTGGTTCGAGGAGATTTTTATTTCTGCTCTTGTCCACTCTAACGGTCAGTTAGGACAAGCCTCCACATTCAAAGATCACCAAACTCAGGTTCCCACGGAAGGGTCGTCGTACAGTCCCTACAGTTTTTTATCCACGCTGTGTTTACTGATAGCTTTGAGACTCCTACGTCAACGAGATGCAATGCCATATGGCTCTCAGTGCATTACCACAGAAACCACAATTGAGCTGTGTTCAGTTCCACTGCTCGTTCTCTTTCTCGTCAGGTTCAAGGAGGGGCAGCTCTTCGGCTTCCTCACCAACGGCGAGGTCTCATAGCTCCTCGAGGAAATTCTATCTAATGTTGGGTGTAGTGATAAATCGAAGAAAAGAAATGAATAAATAAATCGAAGTAAAAAGTCAGTGTGAATTTGGGTTTTGAGCCATCCTCATCAATCATTATACTATTGTGGATTCACAAATGAAATAATTCAATCCAATAATGTATACAGAAGACATAATGTGTATTAGAGGAAATCAAAGTGAACATAATATGAACGTGTACCCATTCTAAAATCATTTCATTCATATCATAAATTGAAGTATCTGATGGTAAATTTTCCATGCACAAGAATATAATCACTTTCGATATTCATAGGTAACCTACATATTTGTTTCGTCCGTTTCCTCCATATTCCATACAATTATCCAGACACAACGTTTCCCGCTTTTGAAACACCTATAAATTACAACAAATTTGTGGATAGATGTTGATAGAAATTGCCAGTGTGAATCCGAGTGAGTATATTTATATAAATATGCAGAGAATTCCAGAAAAACCTTCCGTGAATGATAAGGATTTTACAGAAATAATCAGATTTTTCATATAAACTATGATCCTATCTTTTTTCGTTTCGGAGATACAGGGTTGAATTCAATCTTTTTCAAACGAAATTTTGCTGTAGCTCTTTTGCAGTTACAGATATTTTATTGAAATCTGGTATTCGGGAGTTTCAGAAGATGACTTTGCTAGTTTCAGATTATGCGTTAGAGGACGCTTGGTGCACGACATTTTGGCGATTCTTTTTGCCTTAACTTTTTTGAGAATAATTTTTCATTTTCTTTTGCACATTTTTCCGCTTTACAATTTTATTTCAAACAATAAATGTACTCTTGTCGAGGGTCTCAAAATTTCACCGTTTTCGAGAAAAACGCGTTTAAATGAACATAACAAAAACTCATTAGCAAATTTACTTATTGTCGAAATCGCGTATGTTCATTTAAACGCGTTTTTCTCAAACTTTGAAACAAAAAAGATATCGATCTGAGGTTTTCAGTTTTTTTCTGCAAACTCAATCTAATTTCCGATAATCATGTCATAGCTATACCGTATGATTTAAGTTTTTGGGATAAAATCAATGAAGTCGTTATCATTACCAATTACGCCCTCCAGCAATTTTATCAGGAACTATCGTATATTAATAGGTACGACAGTTGAAAGTATCTACCTTCTCTTCTATACAAAAATAACGTTTACTGAAATCGAATGAGTCGATTAGAAACTACATCGATTTAAATTATTACACTTTCAATAGCTTCCCCCACTCTTATCAAGCTCGGTATGCCAATCAGCATTGGACCAAAATGATGTAAAATTGTTTAACCTTTCTAATGATGTTAACAAAGATATACCTCAATGCGAGAATCACCGAAGAAACGCGTTTAAATGAACATAACAAAAACTCATTAACAAATTTACTTACTATCGAAATCGCGTATTTTCATTTGAACGCGTTCCTCTCAAAAACGGTTAAATTTAGAGACCCTCAACAAGAGTAAATTATTTGTTCAAAATAAAATTCTAAGCCAGAAAAATGTGCAAAGAAAACAATAAAATTATTTTCAAAAAAGTTAAGGCTAAAAGAAACGTCGAAAAGTCGCACACACAGTGCCCTCTACCGCATAATCTAGGAATAACTTAATCATCTTATTCGGCGCCCTCTCAAACCCCCCGAGTACCAGATTTCAACAAAATATCCGTAAGAGCAAAGGAGATACAGCAAAATTTCGTTTAAAAAAAATTGAATTCAACGCCCTTGTATGCCCGAAACGAAAGAAGATAGGACCATAGTTTATATGAAAAATCTGATTATTTATGTAAAATCTACCGTCCCCTACATTCACGGAAGGTCTTTCTGAAACACCCTGTATAAACGAGTTTGAAGTTTATTTGTCTTATTGACACATTAAGAGATATATAATTAGATGTTCTGAATTATGAAGATAACTTAGATAATTCATTATAGGATGATAAAGATGAATAATCGTAAAACATTGAACCATAGGCGGGATCCGAAGCAACATTCTAGGATGTCTAGTTCAGCGTGTTTACCAATTACACCAATTTGGTCCCGTCAAAGTCTCATATTTTTGTGAATATAAATCTCTGGAAGGATAGTAGATCATTGCACTAGAAGTTCATAGCGACATTATTGGAAATTTTCACACGAGATTATCAAGTTATTCCCAAGAAAACAGTTGACGGATTCCTAAATTAAACCGGAAGTATATTTTTTGTGGACAACTGACTGAAACGAAACGAATTACATATTATTGCCAAAAGACAAGGCTGGTAACAGTTGACGTATTTCATTAAAAATGTATTCATTTCAATATTCCGGTATCAAGTTTGACATAGTTGATGATTTAAAATAAATCTTTTTCAGAAAATTCTGAAATCTGACTGTATCCAAGTTTTCGTTTCTTGAGTTATACCTTATAACGAGCTTTTCCTAATAACGGAATTTTGTAAATGTCCAGGATCAATCAATTTTTTGATGAGAAAATGCTTGAATGATTGAGTTCTCGTTGGAAGATCCTACATAAAATAGTCAATACTCTGGTTCCCCGATATTTGACGTCTTTATTTGCCAAGCATGAAATTGATAATGATGTTTTATGGAGGTATGTGAGCCTGTGAAAATTATGGTTCACATTTCGATTATCAGAAGAATAAAACTATACATTCAACAGAAGATCTCCAAAGTTGTATATCATTCACGTTTAGTCATATTATGTACATGTGCATAATTTTTAATTTGCTAATATGTATGGACCATCGACATATGGACTGCGCGTGGCAATGATAAGCGCGTGGCAATGATAAGCGCGGGTAGTGCCGGCGTGAGAGAGGGGAAAACGAAGAGGACTAATACTGTCTTTATCTATCGGCTCGCGACGTAAACATACTAGCTACAGTCATGTTGCATTTCCATGGCAACGCAGCGGTCAATAGAAACGCGATAGTTAAAGTAGATAAAGACAGTATTAGTCCTCTTCGTTTTCCCCTCTCTCACGCCGGCACTACCCGCGCTTATCATTGCCACGCGCAGTCCATATGTATATGTCGATGGTATGGACAGATAATTTATGATCAATAAATCAATAACGTTTTAATTGTCTGTATACAAGAGTTAATCCTGAATTGACATTATTTATCGAGTTCATTTAATTACAGAGTTTTGGAATGTAAATAGTCATATTCACTTTGTAGCCTGAAATAGTATTTAATATGCAGTTTTCCATTCTAGTGATTGCTGTTCTACTCGTAGGAGCTCAGGTATGTGAATTTTATTCCTAATATCTTCAATAAAACAATAGCATTGTTGAGCAGTACCATAGAAATCTTAGTTTGCCATATTCTGCTCGATTGAACAATCAAAATTAGCTGATTGTTTGGAAGTGTTCTTCGTCTATTATTCGAACGATTCATGGTGCATCAAATTATGCTTACATTTTCTTAGGGACAATAGGCTCACATTGGAATCGTCGTGATGTGTAGTCACAACGAATAAGGAAGAACCAAAATTTACTGATCCGAGAACCAAATATTTGTTTACGTTGATAATTAATTGTTGTACAAATCACATTGCATTCATTGTTTCAATGTTTTCAATTCATAGCCTGATGCTTGTTCTTGTCAATATCATGAACAGCGTTCATCGTAATAATGAATGGCATTCTTTGATTCAAAGTATGACATTCTTTACTTAGAACGGAATTGAGAATTACATAAACTATGCTAATGTTCTACATTGTCTACATGTTTCAATACTTACGACATATGGGTGTGATACATGAGGCAAACGAGTTTGGCACACGAATGTTAATCGAAGAACGTTGACCCCCCAATATTTATTCGATAATGTATGTAACGGTTTTGGGTTTGCAATAATTTTGCTGAAGCTGAGTCGTAGATATTAGTTAAACCACTCTGTCTATCAATCATCTATAAAATAGCACGTTATGAAGCTGTAGAGAACTCCAACTTGAGAAATTTCAGAAACTTCACTTCCCAAAATACTAATTTAACTACCGAGATCATTGGAATTTGGAAAACTTCCAACGAACAAATTACGTGAATAACTTATTTTATTGACAATATATCAAACTTTGAAAAAGTTCAGATTGATTCGAAGCGGAGAAGAGAAGTAGAAAAAAATACTGGGTCATTTTCCCAACATTTTGATAATTCGCTAAAGCAAATTACATGAACAAGTCTTGGAAAATACATTATCATATAAATACCATATGGAAGTCATAACTTTCTGACAGTTAGGCTGATATATATTGGCAAAATGAACATATATTCTGGTAAAATTGGCATTTCACATCGTGATTTTGCTACTATTGACCGATTTGAACGTTCCTGATGTCAAAATGTTCGGGAAATCGTCTCTATTTTGAACCCGCGTTTCTGTGATCCCCAATTGTTAATTAACAATTAAGCCTCTGATTAATTGTTGATTTGGACCGATATATAACGAATGTATTCGACAAGAAAATATGAAAAGAAATTGGTCCCAAATCGTTACTCGGGGGGTTTTCGAGGTTTATTTCGAAGGATTATCTCGAAACTATCGACAAAATTGTAATGAGATTCTGTATGAACATGTTTTGGAAGCTGACACATCATATGAATTTATGTTTATATCTGACTTCCATAAGTCAGATTACACTGTTCGTACCAAGTAGTTTTGAACATAACTTTTTTGAGGTTAGATTTTCCAATTCAAATTTTAGATGAAATTCAACATCATTCAATTTTACACGAAGAAGGTTCCATTGATGAAATCCGATATAGTGTACCGCTTTCGGAATATTTTGATTTGAAAATGATGAAGTAATAACTGATGCTGGTATAAAGTAAAAAACAATTACCAATTTATTAAAAACCAAGAACAATAACGTTATCCTAATACTAAAGCTATTTATCAAATATAGAATCAAAAGAAGAGAATTAAAACAAATTTGAATAAAAACATCAAATATATTCGATCATGCTATTTTAATCCTTTGTACTACACAGTTTGGTCGTATGCCGAGTAAAAATCTACTCTACAGAGGTAAATTCACGTCAAGAATTGCAAGACAGAATTGAGAGTCACTTCAATGACCTTATAGTTGATCCTCAATCTTTTCGAAAATTCATGCATTCTTTAGAAAAAGGATAGAATTATGTATTCGTGCAAACGGAGGACATTTTGAACACTTACTCTAACTGATTACATATTTCATGTTTTTATTCAAATTCATTTTAATTTCCTCCTTGTGATTCTTTGTTCAATTAATAACTTCAGCATAAGAATAATGTCATTGTTTTTGATTTGAATTGGTAATTGTTCTTAACTTTATACCAGGATCAGTTATTACTCAATCATTTTCAAATCAAAATATTCCGAAAACGGTACACAATATCGAGTTTTACCAAGAGTAATTTTTTGGTGTAAAATTGAATGATGTTTAATTTCATCTGAAATTTTAACTAGAAAATTCAACCTCAAAAAAGTTATGTTTAAAACTACTCGGTACAAACCGTGTAATTAGCGCCCTCTATGAGAGTCAGATATGGAAATAAATTCATACGATGTGTCGGCCTCCAAAACATGTTCATACAGAATTTTATCTTAATGTTGTCAGTAGTTTTGAGATAATCGTGAAAAATGTGTTTGAATTTTTTTTTTTACAACACCCTGCATCTTGAATACGGATGCCGTTACTCACTTTTCAGTGTTCAACCTTTCCTAGCAACAGGGCCACCAGATTTTAGTAGCTGAACTTTGACAGTTGATAGGAAATTTGATTTTGGGAAAAAAGTACTCATCAACATATATGCAAAGACTCTCAATTTTTGAGATACAGGGTGTTGAATTTTATAAAAAATGTCTTAATTTTGCTTAAATCTCCGAAGATAGTTAGGACGTCTCATTGAAATTTGGTACCATGGATGCTTAGATATGTTACTACGTTTGCACATAATTTTAGACCGGTATCACTTCCAGTGACGCAGATATAGGTATTTAATATCAATAAATTGACCCAAAAAGTATTATCACCCTGCAAATGCTACTTTTTAGGAACAAATTTAGATGCGGAATTCGAATCGGAACAAATAAGGTATCCTGATATTTCTTTGTACCTGCCACCGTTTCACTGCAAATTTAATTTTTGTGATGAATTATTACCACCTACATAAAGATCGGGTGAAAATTGAAAAAAGAGGAACCTCAATTCAAAAAGCGTCGTTGAGGGACAAAAATTAAATAAGCTGTCTTTCTTAATCTCTACAGTGATTTATTTCAAAGAAAGGCCGAATAAGAAATTTTTATTTCGGAAAATTTTTGAACCATATAACTACAATGTACTTCAATTTATAGTAAGTACGTCAAACAAGAGTTAACAAGGCAACTTTTCTAACTTTTGGGTATTAATTTCAAAGGAATTATTCAAAATGATTCCCATTATCTCGAATACATAGTTCGCATAGTCGTACTATATATAGATCTTCTGACATCAACGAAAACCTTTTCCCAATTTTAATCCGATTTTCATGGTGGTGTTAATAAATCACAAAAAAACCTCCCATGAATGCAAGAGACGGTAGATCTTACAAAAATAATCAGATTTTTCATAAAAGCTATGGTCTTCCGTTTCGGAATTTATTTTTTTTAAGCGAAATTTGGCTGTAGCTCCTGTGCATTTACAGATATTTCATTGAAATCTGGTACTCGGAGGTTTCAGAGGACGCCGAATTAGATAGTTCAGCTAGTTTCAGATTATGCGGTAGAGGGCGCTAAGTGCGCGACTTTTCAGCTTTTCTTTTAGCCTTTACTTTTTTGAGAATAATTTTTTTGTTTTTTTTTGCAGATTTTTGTGGTCTAAAATTTTATTCCAAACAAATAATGATGAGGGTCTCAAAATCAACATGAACATAACAAAAAGTCGTTAACAAATTTACTTACTACCGAAATCGCGTGTGTTCGTTTAAACGCATTTTTCTCAAATTTAATCTAATTTCCGATTATCATGTCATAGCTATACCGTATAATATAAGTTTTTGGGATGAAATCATTGAAACCGTTATCATTACAAATTACACCCTATAGCAATTTGATTAGGAACTATCGTATACCAATACATAAGACAATTGAAAGAACGTACCTTCTCTTCTATACAAACTGAAGTTTACTAAAATCGAATGAGTCGTTTGGGAACTTCAACGATCCAAATTATCATACTTCAAATAGCTTCCCCCATTCTTATCAAGGTCGGTATGCCAATGAGCATTGAACCGAAATGAATAAAATCATCTAACCTTTCTCGTGACGTTAATAAAGATATAGCTTAATGCGAGAATTTCCGGAAAAACACGTTTAAATGAACATAACAAAAACTCATTAACGTATTTACTTACTACCGAATCATTTAAACGGGTTTTTCTTGGAAACAGTGAGATTATGAAAACTTCAACGGAAGTATATTATTCGTTTGAAATGGAATTGTAAACCAGAAAAATGTGCAAAGAAAACAATAAAACTGTTCCCAAAAAAGAGGCTAAAAGAAACGGCGAGAAGTCGCTCACCCGCATAATCTGAAACTAACTACATCGTTTCATTCGGCGTCCTCTGAAATCAGATTCCAACGGAATACCTGTAACTGCACAGGAGCTTCAGCAAAATTTCGTTCAAGAAAAATGTTATTCAACGCGCCCTGTATCTCTGGAACGAAAGAAGATAGGACCATAGTTATATGGAAAAAATCTGATTATTTTTACGGGAGGTCTTTCTGACATACCCTATATATATATAATAAAACTATTGAATGGTAGGATTTTCTTAGAAAGTAAAAGAGAAGTCTTTAAAGGTTATCCTTGCTTTCGGACAGTTACAAAGATAAAATTGTTATAGATTAACTTACTAATATGACTTACATCTTTGATGAGAATGTTCACAGAGATGTTAACATTATGAAAGGAAACATTCACAACGATGAGGATGATGAGTAATAATTTATATTTGATCAATTTGTATTGAAGATTACCAATATTTTATAAAATTATTTTCTTTCTCATTACGACAGATTTTACAATGAGCACGCGATAGTAGACGTGACAACAGAATATTCAAACCAACCATAGAAATGATAAGTCACCCTGAAACAATGCGTCGATAACAATGCAATTAATTAAAGGAGGATGTCGTCTTCTATGATTTGATTGGACATTCTATTATTCCTGTCTCCGTTAATATATGATAAATTTATGTCTAAGGTCAATAAATATGAATAAATTTCACTCAAATGGTTAATGTCTGTTTTTTTATTTATTCAATTCTTTCCTTCAAAGATGTGTGCCATTTCTAGGAAGGATCTTTTATTGGAGAGGGTCTCACTAGCCATAGGCGCCGACTTTTAAATTATTGGGGAGCCTGAAAGTGATTGATGGGTGGGGAGGGGGGTAAGGGTCAAGGTTGAACATTTCACTTGGATCGTCCTTTTCAGTTCAAAACTGTTGATTATCGTTAAAAGGACAAAAAGGACGGAAACTGTCAGTTTAGGTTTTGTATTGCTAAACTTCTTAAGATTTATCTACAAATTAGAATAAAGCTACAATTACTAATGACATTACGGTTCATTGTGCATCGACACTTTAACTGAATAAAACACATCGTGGTTGTAATTCATTTGAACGATACCTGAACACTAGTTTTAACCTTAAAATACTGATGGATTAAGGTTACTTCACCAAGAGCAGAAGACTGAAAGAATGTTTTCGGCTGCCAAGGTGCCAATTTAATTTATTAAAGCGTTCACCCAGCAAATCTCATTGGGCCTAATATTTTTGGTTAAGAGATTTAGCTTAACAAGTCAAGATTTTAAAATAGCGAGAATGTAGAATGCACAGCTTAAAACTATAACTGTCAAAGTTCAAAAGGGTAGTATTTAAAATAACATTTTAAACATATTTAACATATTCAACATAACATTTTTAGGACACCTCTAAGAAAAGTTTATTGAATAAAATAATTACACTAGAACAGAAAGTAAAACAGTAGTCACAGTAGCCTAGTTTTTTGTCTTATACATAAAGATAAAACTACAGTACATTAGAAGATTGATACATCAATAGTTTAATACATTTTAAATACGTGTCGTCCTTATAACTTCCATGAACTTTGACATCCTTCAAAGGTTGTATTACATAAGAGATTAGTAAAGTAAATGTAAGAATAAATATAATAGGTCTAGAGATCCCCGACTCTCTCAAAGATGCTTGACGATTGTTTTCCACAACAAACCTTCATCCCATTACGAAGGCAGTAGATTATGTATTCATTCGTGCAAGTGAATAAATCATTTTTATTGAACAAAATATAGATACGAAAGTTTGTTTACAGTTTTCAATAGTTTGTTTATGGTTTGAATGGTACTTTTTTGGGAAGGGGTGAGCCCGCCTTTCTGAACATTGGGGGGCTGAGCCCCCCTTCCCACAACATTGGGAGGGCTCGAGCCCCTTGGGCCCCATGAAGTCGGCGCCAATGTCACTAGCTAAAACCTTCAATGATTCAAAATGCATGCGATGGTCAAAATTAATAACATGTCCTGCCAAGGAACATCTTTCAGGATGTAATCGACAATCGCTTTTATGAGAAGTGATTCTGGAACCTAAGGCCCGTGAGGTGTGTCCAACGTACTACTTATCACAGTTAAGACAAGGAATATTATATACAATATTCGTTTGTGACGTTGAGGAACTTTACCTTTTAATTTACTATGTAATGCTTTTATCGTTAAGACTGTTCTATTTGCTATTTTAAAATTTGAGAGATTATGAAAAATTCTGGATAATTTAGGCAATATGAGGTGAAGAGATCACGCCTAAATTATCCAGAATTTTCCATAATCTCTCAAATTTTAGTTTTCTAGTACACGTCGTGACTGTAATTATTGTTTCCTCCAAAAATTCCAGTATAAACAATTTTATTAATTTAATTTTATTAAACAATATAAGAACAATGAATTATACTCCATTGAATAAGAATGAAATACATGTGAAGTCGTTTATAAGCTGTAGTTTCTTTCTTCCTCTTTTTTGTTATTCTCGTTCCTATATTATCTGTTGTATTCCTCACATACGCATTGAATGATAATCCCAGTAAATTTATAGAAGGTGTTCAGATATGTCGCTTTCAGGTTGTGCTTCGTGTTCAGAGATGTCACTTTTATTTCTCCATACTTCCCACCTTGCCGGAATGGCAATGCACAAATTTTTCCAGTGACACGTTTCAATAAGCTCAAATCGAATGACATGGGATATAAAGGACGAGAATTTACAATTGCTTCAATTTGTACTATTATAGTTACAAATTATTCATACGTCAAAATTGTAAGACTAATGACTCTCAACAAGTGATGGTTAACGCTTTTAATATTTGATTCTCATAAACCACCTACAGTTGTTGAATTGGGAGGGATGAAATGCCACATCATATTTTGCTTTGAAAGTAAACTCTTAGTTCCGTTAGTTGAATTTGACAAGAGTTCATAAAATGTTCTCAATTCAGGTTGAGCGCCAACAAAATCCGTTGCATTGTCAGAATAGATATGAGCTGGCATTCCTCTTATAGAAGAAAATGTTTCGAATGCAGCAAGGAAAGCCTCCGTGGTAGGACTAGTTACCAATTCTAAATAAACAGTTTTAGTGCTAAAACATAGAAACAAATATAAATATGCTTTATAGGTTTTACAACTTCGACCTTGACCTGCAGTCAACTCCAGCGCGAAATAATGGATGTGAGACATTGATTCTTTCTCTTGGTAAATCAGCCATAAAATGATTTGCACATTTAGGCATTCTGTGAATGCTCGTATTTAAAAATGAGGCGAGGCAATTGATATTTTCTGAAAAGCAATAAGGATGCTTCTTATTATAAGAAAAATTTGAATATTTGAGACGTCCACCGACTGTCAATTATCCATCTTTCCCAAAAAAATTTTCAATTTCGCAACCCATTCACTTTTTTAACTCTATGAAGAAAAAATAATGAGAATTTCTTTTGAAAAACATTCTTTTTGGGATAACCAAATAAGTTTTAGTGTACCTAGTATTTCTTAATTCTTCAATGGTTAATTCATCAAAAGATCATTAATTTGACTCTTTTTTCAATCCTATATTTTTTATAAATCTTTAAAAATACGCAAGACTCGAGTTAAGGTAGTGGATTTTGGAAATTTATCAAAAATATTCAGATTCTGTTTTTGTTTTTGCAAGCTACTCATCTAGGAAACTTGGAATCGAGTAAATGAAAAAGTTTCGAAGTAAATTCTTTCCATACATCAGATGAACCTTTTGGAATTTGATCAATCAATTGAATTTTTGTAACCATAATTTTTGTATCATAATTTCCCCAATAATTATACAAGAACCCATAACACCTAATCGATATTAGATTTTCGATATAGAACTCAGAACTGATCGTTTTCTGGTAATGTCGTGCTTATTTGATGGAATTGTGGAACAAAAAACACCTGATTGAGGAATCCGTAGAATTCCTAACGTTTTTACTGCATCATTATTTCTTAGATCCAGAACAGAAAGAGAATCATCATATTTATATAAATGTTTCAAAATGTCTAAAGTTCATTTTCCTAAATTGAAAACAGCTGCTTGTAGAATGTCAGAAATATTTTTACAAATTTGAATTGCAGAATTTGAATCATTGAAACCAGTTATTGAATTATCAACATAGGAATCTTGAAAACATTACTTTGGAAGAGATAGGATCAATATCCTTGCAATCAATAGCTAATTGTCTTGAACATCTCATTACTGAATAAGGTGCACTTGCTGTATCATATGTTACTGTGTTTAACATCAAGATCAATGAGGGTCATTTGGATCGTTTCCCCAAATGATTTTTTTCTTCAGGGTGAATTAAAATGCATCTGTACATTTCTCTATATCTGATATTACTACATATTTATAAATTCTGAAACGTAAAAGAATTTGATTTATGTCATTTTGAATGGCAGGACCAGAATATTGAATGCCATTTAATGATTTTCCCGAAGTAGTTACTGCAGAGCCATCAAAAAATAACTCTTAATTTTGTGGTTAAGCTGCATTCCCTCAATACACATGATATGGTGAAATTAAGATACTTTGTTATCAATATATTGATTATCAATATTCATGTGACTTAAATCTTTATATATTCTCGATTAAAGCTTTTTAGAGTAGGATTCATTTGAACTTTTGCGTTCTCAACTCAAAGAACGTTCATTTGCCATATTTTTTGAATCACTCAATATTCCAGGAGGAAACTTGAAAAGAATTCTTACTATAAATCAACCTCCATCATTTCGCATAACTGTATTCACAAAACGTTGTTCACAAATTTTGTCATCAGAAGACCGCGATTGACTAAGACTCACTTCTCAAATTGATCAACATTTCTCAAGATCCTTTTGCAAATTTATAGTATGTACATCACTGTTTGATGACAGAAGACATTTGTTTTTTGATACATTTGAGACTAATGGTAAGCTAGCATCTCCAATTATAACATAGTCTAATGTTGTGTTATGAAGCATAGGTGGAGGTGTTATTCTTTCCATCAAAAGAATTCTCCAATATGTATTTGATCCTAGAAGCATATCTATAAGCTGTGATTTATTGAATTCAGGATGTGCTAACCTAATATGTTCAAACCTGATATATCAAAATTGTTACTAGGAAATTGTTCAGTAATTTTTGGAATAATGGAACATGAAACTTTGTATAAATAATGGTCTTCATGAATAGATGAATAGGATAATGTGACGGCTCTGGGTGAGAGGGTGAAGTCGAGGGCCTGTGAGTGGTTCTCGGCAAATCAACTAGCCATTAATCAAGAAAAGACTATAAAACTTATGTTTACTCTGAAACACACCACAGTACAGATTGACAAAGGTGCACACGCCAAATTTTTGGGCATCTTTGTTGACGTAAGCCTAAAATGGTCAGTTCATATAAATCATCTTGCAGGTATATTAAAAAAAAACCTATTTGTCTTAAGGAATCTTTCCAATTCACTATCCACCAATGTACTGCGTACCACTTACTTTGCAACTTTTGAATCCCATGTTAGATACGGTATAATATTGTGGGGACATAGCTCTGAAGTGGGGAGAATTTTTAGGTTACAAAGGCAAGCTATTAGAATCCTGGGGAATAAAGGCTACAGAGAATGTTGCAAAAGCACTTTCAAAAATCTAAAAATTTTAACTTGTCCAAGCCTACTTATACTGGAATGCCTTTTACATGCATATAAGCTTCATCAATCCGACCAAGTATCTTTACATTGTAACTTTCATGATCATAACACGCGCAATAAATTAGACATTCGTCCAAACCGCTTCAGGTTGAGTAGATCACAAACGGGCCCTAATTTTTTGTCATTTAAAATGTTCAACAAATGTCCTAACCATGTTCGAAATCTAGAGTTAAGTAAATTTAAGATCACCATCAAAAAATTTCTCACAACAAATGCATTTTATTCCATATATGAGTTCTTAGATTTGAAAACAATTGAAATGTAACCAATATCAAACGGTACTTTCCATCAAATAACTGTGATTTATTTTAAATTTACATCTTCGCTGAATTTTAACACTTGCCATTTTGTGTCTTGTAATCCACGTATTTACATTAATTTTAAACTGTTGTATTTGACGAGTGTAAACTAAATTTGTAGTATTAACACAATAAACTTTATCTTATCTTATCTTATCTTATCTAGATGAAAATATGAAAATGAAACATCACTTTTTTGAATGTTGACATCTGATTCTTCGACACCATAAATGTCTAACTTGGATTTGAAAGCTTGCAAACTCAAATTTTTAAAGAGAGAATTTGTTATGAAACTTGATTGACTACCATGGTCCAAAATTGCTCTAACTTTAAAAATACTACCGTTCTTTCCATAAGTATTCCTTTGAACAGTGGAAAGAAGAACGTGAAATGTCTTGTTCACACTTGAAAGCAATACTTACTTGAAAGCAATACTTTTGAATTTACAGGTTTAAACGCAATGTGGTTATTATATGGCTCTTTTGCTTGGATGTTTGAACTTCCTTAACTTTCTACTGAATTCCAAGTTTGCTATTGTTTGTTTCGATAATTGCTTTTTGTTTGAATATTATAATGATTATCTAAAAGAGTATCATGTTTTCATTTAAATTCTTCACATTTGTTAGACTTACAGACTTTACTTATGTGACCCTTTCGAAGACAATTGAAACATAGATTCAATTCTCCAACCGTATCCTATCTTTTGGATACCTCAAACTTTTTGAATTGAGGGCAATAATAAATCAGATGTGATTCAGTGCAATATTGACATTCGTGAGTAGATAACACATTGTTTGATATCAATGAAATACCACTTTTGTTCTTATTAAATTAAGTTGTATTATTAATTGATAAAGATTTACATTTTTCCTCAGGAGTTTCTAGAAACGTTGCTCGATCCTCAAGGAAGTTTGATAAATCTGATTGTTTATTTGAATTATTTCTGACTTTTAGGCGTTCCCAATCTCTTAACGTAGTTTTGTCTAATTTTTCAGAAGTATTAAAAATAAGCACTGCTTCGCAATAGTGTTGGTATCATGATTTCAAACTATCAAGCGAATGTAAATATTTCTCAATTGTACTTCACGCAAACTGTTTGCCGATTCTTCTGTTATTGATTCTCATTTATCAATCAATAAATGAGGATTATCATATCTCTTACACAATAAATCCAATGTTGTATCAAAATTGTCTCATGTGAAAACAACATTACTTATGATTTTCTTTTCTCCATCGTGTAACGATGTTTTCAAATAATGGAACATTTTTATGTATGACAAACCGTCACAAATTGATAAAAATATTCCTTTGAATTCAAGCCATTCATTGAAATCACCACTGAATTGCGTTAATGGAATAGGAAGCAGATTCAAATGTTCCTTATTTTGCAACTTCTCGGTTTTCCAATAATGCTTGTAATAGTTCATTTTTAATATTGTCATTCGGCTTACGTCCTTCACAACATTTTCAATCTGGATTACTGTTGTTCATTTTACTTTTACATGTTCATCACCTACTAGATTATCTAGAAAAACGTTACATTTGCTAAAAGTTCAGAATGAGATATATATATATATATATATATATATAGCTACATAGGACAAACTAACAGAAGAATCAACATTCGACGTGAAGAACACCGCAATGCAGTCTCAAAGCAAGGAACAACATCATCACTTGCCGAACATGTGAGAAAAACTTCACATGAAAGCGATTTCGACAACATCCGAGTCCTAGCCAGCCTGGGGCACAAAAGAAAACGCATCATAAGAGAAGCTATCGAAATCAAGAAGCGACCTTCAAATCTCAATACAAGAGATGATACACAGAGATTACCAACTGCTTGGAAACCAGCCCTTCAACCACCCAGGAGAACAGTCAACCAGATTAATTCAACGGACCGGCAAACTCGCTCGAACGCAACGAACCGACAAAATCGCTCGAACGCAACAGACCATCAAACTCAATCAGACGCATCAAACCGGCAAAATCATCCAGATGTAACAAGGATACATAAAAGACCAACAGGATCAACGGAGATCACTTTCAAGTTAACTCGAAGCAGAGCAGCAGCCCTGAAGAGAAGACCTGAGATTGTGCCGAAACGTCGTCATATCAACGGTTTCTATCGAAACCAATCTACGACAACGCGGAGTATATCCCGGCAACCCAATACAGCATATATATATATATATATATATATATATATATATATATATATATATATATATACATATATATATATATATATATATATATATATATATATATATATATATATATATATTATACGTATTTTATACTTATTGTCTACACATGTTTCATCGCACAAAAGTTCAATTGCTGATTGAATTTCTCGAAATTCATCCATAATTTGAATTATTTTTTTCCTTCTGTCAATTAGTTCACATACACTTCTTGTAATGATTCGTGTTCCACTTTATAAAGTTGAATTGATAGTTTAATAATAAGCTAACAAAGTGGTTAGTCTTTGCTTGACCGAACCGCGCTTGCTACTGAGCTGTTTCAATTCAAAATTATCCAGAGACACTTTTTTTTTATTTAAAGCAATCAACAAAATACCGTTCGCACTTCACCACTTCTTATGAATGACAATACCACTTCTAATGTGGGAATACAATGAAATGTTTTGAGCTTATTATCTTAAACTTTTTTGACAATCAATGCAATTTCAACACAAAATAGTGAAGAATCAAAATTTGATAGTTCAACGCTTTTTCCAAAACATTGAAGCAACTGTGATTGAAGATTACGGATAGATTAGAAGGACTCGATTTGATTGAATTGATGTCTGCTTTTAAATTTACTCCTAATTTTTTCAAATATTAGATTCCACCTTGCTTCCCTTCAAGACGAAATCTATCCAGCTCAAGCAGGATCAATGTTTCCGATAGAGTGGCCTGTAATTGTTGTGTTCTTCAAAAATTTAAATATAAACGAAAATTTGGACGAACTACGCCAACGAATTGTAAATGAGTGTCGTCAAATAACTCCAATTATGCTTAACCATGTTAGAGACGGATTTCAGTCAAGATTGTATTATTGTATGGAAGTCAATGGAGGACAATTTGAACATTTGATTTGAACACGCAGATTCAATTTTTTTCATTGTAAGCATGACAACACAATTCAATATTCTTACTAATGTGATTTTTTGAAGATTGTTTAAGTTTGTAAAAAAGGCTTAATAAAAATGAGCTTGTACATTGTACAAATAACCAAAATATTCAAGGTGGCGCATTCGAGTAACAAAATTGATTTTTGGCAAAAACGGTTCATCAAATTTACGTTTTTCATACACCGTTGTAAAGAGGCTTTCAAGACCTTTCAAATGAAGTATCACTCAACCCCTCTCCCCTATTCAATTTTGAGAGGTTGAAGCGCCCCCTATTAGGGGGTTGCTCGTTCAAGCCTCAAATATACGTCAAAAGATGCTCCCCAAACAAAATCATTCGACGTGTTTCGGAAGATTTCTCCACTCACTATGGGATAAGAAATATACGGGGTGGCTCGTCTGAGATGGAACACCTTGTATAATATAAGTACAATGAATTTACTCGATTGAATTAGAATGTAATACAAGTGGAGTTGCTTATAAACTGTAGTTTTTATCTTCTCTTCTTTGTTATCAAACATTCATTACTTTGTAATAAATTATCATAATAACATAATAAAATGAAACACTTTTCTTTCTTTTTATAACATATATTGTGAAAATCAATCGTGACCATAGTTTCTTCACTAGCTTGCAATCTTCAAACAATATGCTAGTGTATGAAAATATAAATAATCTTGGCTATTTATAGTAGAATGTAAGACACAGGTAACAAGTGTGGTTCCGGTTGAGGAAATACATTGTTAGAATATCATAATTGAAATTAAATAATGAGGTATCGTTAATATTGTAATAAGGACTATTATGGAAAATTTTATGTTATCAAGACATCAAACAGAATAAAATAGTATACATCTAATTATTCGTTTAAAATTTTATTGTCATTATTTTTGATATTGTTGAAAATTTCTATTGATTCTAGTGTAATTAATATGAAACCTCTACTCTGGTTATGTAAAATATAACTTCATCCAAGTTTGGAAAATTGTGCCCTGTTACTATAATATGGTTAGAGAAAGATGAATCTGTTTTATTAAGTCTAGAAGATCGGAAAAGTTCCTTATATCTAATTCCTATATTACGACTAGATCTACCGATGTAAAAGTTATCACACTCTGAACAGATTAATTTATATACTCCAGGTTCATCAAACACATTTGAACAAAACTAGGACAATTTATTTTGAGTATTGAATCTAACTTTTAGATTATGTTTCGATAAGATGTTTGCAATTCTTTCACTTACGGTACCAAAATATGTGAAGGAAACGTATTTTGATGAAGAATCGGAATTTTTTATAAAACAATAGATATTTGAGTAAGTTAATTTCTGCTTTTTTCTGTCAATTAATTTGGATATAATTTAAGCTTGAAAACCATTGTTAATGGCTATAACCTTGATTATATTCAATTCTTCATTCAGGTTTTCAGGAGAAAGAGGAAGTGAACAGGCTCTATGTATCATAGATAGATATATAGATAGATAGATATGATTTATTTGTTCGATAGTTACACTATGTGGGTGTAGAACACTTCAGTACAATATAGAAAATATTGATTGAAAAGAGAATAATTCACACTAGAAAGATTAAAAAACAGTGAAAATAACAAGTAGGTCCCAAATATCAAGTTATACATACAACATGACATGAGTGTCAGTCAACTGGTGAAAGTTAATAAAAATCGTCAACAGTAAATTTCTCATACAAATATTTACTTAGCGTGTAGTAGGCTTTCCATTTTGGGATTTGACTCAACTCAGTTTTCAACTGTGTAGTCTCCAGGTTTTTTATTTTCGTTGGTAATTTGTTATTCATCTTAGAGATCATGAAATTAACGTTTTTTTGTAAATATGAGTAATTAAGTTTTTCTGTAATTATGCAATCTTTAATCCTAGTCGGATAAGTATGACTCTTTTTATTCTTGGTAAATAATGATTGATTAGAATTTACAAATATTACCGCTTCGTAAATATAGAGACTATATAATGTGAGAATATTAAATTCCACAAGAAGTCTTTTACAGCTTTCTATTTTGTTCAGCATGAACATACTCTCTTTTGTAACTTAAAGATTCTGTCGGCCTCTGTAGAGTTGCCCCAGAATATAACACAGTATCTTAATCGAGAGTGTATATAAGCACGATAAGCTACTAGAGCGGTCTCAGTGCTATCAAAATTTTCAATTGTTCTCAGCGCAAAACAATATGACGATATACTTTTTGCTACACGGTCTATGTGGTGTGAATAGTCCAAACGAGAGTCAACATAAATTCCAAGGAAACATATACTTTGTGACGTTTTGATTATATTTGTGCCATCAGTAAGTGAAATAGTTTGACTATTTGCATGATAATTGATTTAATTGCATTCGTTTCTTCTAGATTTCACTTTAGTTTATCACAGGTGAACCATTCGTCCTGCGGATCTAGCGTTTGGAACAATTTCGTTAATAGTTCTATCATGGTCGGTTCAGACAATACCGCTGCAATATCATCTGTATACTGACTCATTGAGCCATTTACTAAATCAGGTACTCCATTTCTGTAATTATATGTGGAAGAGGTCCAAGAACTCAACCTTGCGGAACCCCCCTTTCAGTTGATAATGAATCGAATTTTAATTCTTTGCCGTCGCAATTCTGTCTTATCACACATTGATACCTATTTTTTGGGTATGACTTCAATAAATTCAGATTTACACCCGTAGTCCATATAATTCAAGTTTTTCTAATAATACTGTCAAATGCTTTGGATAAGTCTTAGCAAACAAGTAAAGAATTGCTGTTTGAAATTTGTGATTCTATCATATTGCACAAGGCTAGATATACGGCTCTCAAAGTAGATTTATTTCTCCTGAAGCCATTTTGGTTGTCTGATATAATGTTGTGTTTGTCCATGAAGTTCATAATAGTCCAGACAATAAGCCGGGAAAAAGACCATAATGAAAAAATATGAAGTAAGCTAGAATTTCAAAATTTTTCTTGCATTTTGTTCGTAATACTCAATAGATCATTCATGATCATCAAGACCGCGGGGGTCCACCTTTCTACCACCCAAAACAGGGTTTCAACCCCTCAAAGGAGCATTTTTGGGTCGCTGATCACGACTCCGCAGTTAGTTTTCTCGGAAAATTACCTCCTGATGATAAATTTGAAAAATTTATTTATAATATATAATTTATAATTTTGTTGCAAATATGACCTCTAGTAGGTTTTTTGGGTCGCTGATCACGATCCCGCTGTTATTTTTCCCAAAAAACTTTCTCCAGATGGAAAATTCGGGGCAATTTGAGATTTTCCTGAGACGTTCCTGTGAATAATAAAGTATAATTTTCTTGCAAAAATGAGCTCCAGTAGGTTTTTTGAGTGGCTGATCACGATTCCGCTGTAATATTTTTCAAAGAAGTCTCTTCAGATGAAAAATTCGGGAAATTTGAAACATTGCTGAGACGGTTATGAATGAAAAAGTATAATTTTATTGCAAATATGACCTCTAGTAGCTTTTTTGGGTCGCTGATCACGATTCCGCTGTCATTTTTCCAAAAAACTCTCTCCATATGGAACATTCGGAAAATTTTAGATTTTCCTGAGACGTTTGTGAATAATGAAGTATAATTTTGTTGCAAAAATGACCTCTGGTAGGTTTTCGGGTCGCTGATCACGATTCCGCTGTAATTTTTCCCAAGAAGGTCTCTTCAGATGGAAAATTCGGGAAATTTGAGATTTTCCTGAGACGATTATGAATAATAGAGTATAATTTTGTTGCAAAAATGACGAGAGGTCATTAATAACCGTCACAGGAAAATCTCAAATTTCCCGAATTTTCCATCTGGAGAGAGTTTTTTGGGAGAAATAACAGCGGAATCATGATCAGCGACATAAAAAACCTACTAGAGGTAATTTTTGAAACAAAATTATACTTTATTATTCATAACCGTCTCTGGAAGATCTCAAATTTCCCAAATTTTTCATCTGGAGAGTTTATTGGAGAAAATTACAGCGGAATCGTGATCAGCGACCCAAAAAACCTACTACAGGTCGACCCAAAAAACCTACTACAGGTCAATTTTGCAACAAAATTATAAATTATATATCATATATAAATTTTCCAAAACCATCTGGAGGGAGTTTTCCGAGAAAACTAACTGCGGAATCGTGATCACCGACCCAAAAAACATACTGGGGGTCATTTTCGGCTTCTTAATTCATTAATTTTCTACACTTTTGGATTGTTTTCAAAGAATGCTCCTCTAAGGGGTTGAAACTCCGTTTTGTGGGGGTAGAAAGGTCGACCCCCGTGGTCTTGATAGTCATGAATGATCTATGGGGTATTAGGAACAAAATGCAGAAAAAAAATTTGAAATTCTAGATTACGATATTTCTTTTATTATGGCCTTTTTCCCGGCTTATTGCCTGAACTATTATAACGCTTTCCAGGTGAAGTTGGCTCTCCACGGCAAGTACAGAAAGACTTCTTCGAAAGATTTGGTCGTACTAACTTTCATTAATTTTGAATTGTTTTTATAAGAATGCTCCTCTGGGGGGTTGAAACCCCGTTTTAAGGGGGAGGGGGTAGAAAGGTCTTCCCCCGCGGTCTTGAAAGTCATGAATGATCTATGGGGTATTAGGAACAAAATGCAAAAGAAAATTTGAAATTCTGTCTTACTATATTTTTTTTCCGGTTCGTTGCCTGGACTATAAGATGGTTATGTATAATTTCTCAAAGATTTGACTGATGTAGGGTAGTAGCGCTATGGGTCTATAGTTGTTTATTAAACATTTGTCCCCTTTCTTGTAAATAGGCACAATGATAGCAGTTTTTAATTTATCCT